>OZ037780.1:35546807-35874307 GCA_964035525.1 Porites cylindrica
AGCACAAAATAAAATCAGTTCTGTCTGACTGCGACAAAAAAAAATAAATCAATAATAGCAAGTTTACGCAACAGGGCGGCAGACAGAAGAGGACGGCAAAACGCTCGTGTGCGAAAAAAGTGACAGGCCTCGACAGGCCTATTACTTAATGTGTTTTGTGGTGATCTTCACTTAAGTTAATGTTTTTCTGGTCTTTTACAAAAAGACCTGTTTAAAGGAGGGTGAAGTTCGGCGGAAAAGTTTTCCAAACAAAATTTTTGTCACGCTTGTCACACAAGGTTTGCCGTCTTCTTTCCTCTCCCGTCCTGTTGCGTAGGCTCAATAACGTTAGTACCAGATAGCATCGTACTCACCATTCCGATATCCAAGTTCCAGGACTCTGATCAGCTTTTCCACAAGTTTCTCACCGTACGGAATCTTTGTCTAACAAATTATATGAGTTAGATACGATTAATACTGGGTGTTCGCGATAGTTTTACACACTAAAAACTCAAATCTTAATTCGTTTTTATGGCTTGGACTCAAACAGACTCGGAGTATGTCTATGTCTTCTTTGGTCATCTACTGATGACAACTTGTCAAAAAACTTAAACATTGATGACCGAACGTTTTCACTTTTATGTAGTTCGACGGGTGATCTAGTCTTTTGTCGCCTGTTCCAGGCTTCGTTTTATTTTGGTGTCGCAAACACCAAAATAAGACGGGAGGCCGAAACTGGGGGGAGAACGTTTCCCAAATCACACGCTTTTGTTTTCGCGTGCCTTTAAGTAACGCGTTATCCCTCAGTACTATCCGAAAGCCTGGAACAGGCTAGTCTTTTGCGCCCGGTTGTTCAAAGGGGACAAAGCTTTCTGGATAAATAAATACCACTCAGATAAGTGTTAACATGATAACCGAGAATGCAGGCAGAGTGGACACTGTAATTTTGCGCGATGTTCCTCTCACGGTACACTTATCGTTGTACTTTATCTACAGAGGTAAAGTGGTCACACTCAAGCCTGTTTCCCGCGTTTCGACGACGCGTGCAGTGCTTTTTTTACGTGGGAAATTTCATTATACTCTACTGATTGGCCGAGTTATTGTAGGACTCAAAGAATCCAGCGTAAACATCTTGGTAACCTCGATAGACTCCTTAATGCCCTTTTAACGTTTTCATGGAAACGTCCCACGGTAAATATCTCTTGCAAAAAGGCGATCAGGACAGAAGAGGCCAAATTTCCGGAGAAAACTATCATCGTACCCGCATCTATAACATTGGAAAACGAGTTTACACAAGCGAAAGAACTATCCACCTTAACAACAAGTACAAGATGACAGTATACACTTGGAAAAATTAATTACAGTTATGCTACGCTAGCGCTTACTTGCGCCGACGAGATTCCTGATGTTTCAAGCAATTTTTTGTCCACACCTAGAATTATAAAACAAGCAGCTATTAACTTAACAAGAACCTGAACGAGAGTACAAGCAGATAACCACCAAACGGTATTTAGTATCTATGTTTTTGATCAGAAAAGCACACCTGGAGTTGCCATGCACCGGTCCGTACTACCTACCTTTGTTGCCAATTGCTGCACACAGCAGGCAAATAGCAAACAGTGCCTCTTCATCATTGTCGCTACAATCAAGACTTTCATGGATCGCTTCAAGGAACATACTAAACATGAAAAAAACGAAATAAACACCATTATGCGTGTGAATGTGAAAGTATTTCTTTCGGCAGTCTCGAAGTATTTAAATCTAATAATTAATTTATCTTTCTCCCTCTTAATACCGAGCACTGTCATGTACAGTATCAAAAAACTAACAAAAAAATACAGTGTAAAAAGCTGATGAGAATAAGTATCAACAGAACTGAACACAATGGGTTGCTATAAAATCAAGCTTTAGTAATTTGTTGATCACGTGATTGGTGTCAGGACTGTCTACAACGTTCAGATATGATTGTACAGTGTGAGTTATTGACCAAGGGTGATTTCAAGGCGGCTGGATATTGGCCAAGTTCTTTCTTGATTTTTTTCTTGACTGAGACAAAGTCGAGGCCAATAAAAACGCACCATACATTAAAAGAGCGAGGAAACAAGGCGAGAGATCTTTTTAAAGAGGGAAAGATTAGACGTTGTATCTTGCCCACTGGGGTGGCCAATCAAAACACAAGATTCACTTGATCAAGCCCATTGATGAACCCAGCCATGATATAATCAAACATATCATCCTGCTGTATCAACAAACATAAGTACCAATAACTGCCCCCAAAATTTTGTTCTAACACTTTTCCTAGTTTGGTAAAACAGCTGGAAAAAATACTCCACAGATAATAAATAAATTTAAAGAAATACCTGTCGGGCTGAAATTCTTTGGGTCGTTTAATTACACTCTGAAATGAAATTCATTGCAATGAGAAATTGTTCTTTTAAAAAGATCAAATGTAGAATTAACAATGTTGACTAAACCGTATTGTAGCCAATTATGTTACATGAACAGCCGTTTCCCATGCAACTCTCCATCTAAGAAATTTATTGCTATCTACAATACCTTAATGTTATCAGTTTCACTGTTTTCCTCTTCTACCACTGCCTCTTGTGCTAAAAAAAAAAGGACAAGAGAGGAATATTGTAAGAATACAATAACAGCTTGTAATGAGCTTAAGTAAAGATGTATATTGATATGCACAATACAATGTGCGCAGAAATTACATGTAATGCATTATTATGGTATGTTGCAAGATAATGGATTTTTAGTTTATTGGTGTTAACACTTTCAGCCCCAATATCAACAACCAAATTCTCCAGACTGATCTCCATACATTTCCCTAAAAATTAGTTGAAAGAATTTGTTAAGAGATCAAAGCATTCTCCTTATAGTGAGCAATTCATGAATTCTCACAATCTTGTGGATATTGTTGGGAGAAAATTAATGTTGGTCACTAGTGGGGCTTACAGGGTTAAAAAGCTAATATGTACATGCATGGGTAAGCGGCTCAGTATGATCATGTACCCTCAAATCCACAAGCCACTCTACTGTCACCAGAGCTTTTCTTTCACTTGGTGTATTCAAGAAAAACTATGCATGAATGGAGTAAGAGTTCTGTTGAGACTGTACTGCATGTTGCTAGCCAGGATACAATTTCGATCCTAGGCCTCATAGCTCAGTTATGATCATTGGTTTATCAATAAATGAATGGATGCTCCCACTTAAAAAACCAGTTTAATGAGAGTAAACAACATTAACTAGAGCAGAAATTCAGGCTGCGGCAACTTCAGAGGCCTTACACGATTCAGGCAGAACCTTCTTTTCTCCTTCTTGATCAAAAAGAAGACAAAAGGAGGAGGCTCTGTTCCCAGCCAGGGTACTCTACACCTATAATACATACCATGTACTGGTCTTCTCTCTGCTGTAGTCTCCTCCTTGGTTGTCTCACCTGTGGTGGCAGTGGGTGTGGACACACTAGAGGATGAATCTGTATCAGACTCGCCACTATCACTCTGACCTAAGGGTGTCTGTATCAAAGGAACCTGAACAGGACTGAGGTCAGAGGCTGAAAAACAAGGAGACAGCGTGACCAAGCAGTTAGAGCATTGGAAGTAATCCAGAGTCAACAAATTGAATCCCTGCCCTAACCGTGGGGGTAAAAAAAACTTTGACGTCAAGCACATACTTAAGGGAAGCAGCTCTAAAATTTTGCCTGCCTGATGAGTAGCTTGAACCCTTACCCGTTGGGCGAGTGAGCTTCAAAGGTTACTTGCCTACCAAGAAAATCCACTCATCCCAGACTACTGGATAAGACTTTCTTTTGAGCTGGATTTGTTTTCAGTAGTCTTGAGTGCATCTCCTTGGGTATACAGGTTTGCCTCTTGCCTGTTGGGATTCTTAATCTTGTTATGTTTACTTCCAAAATGTTTGTTTCTGTCCTGATAAGTGGGCCACAATAAAAACTATTTGGTTTCCAGTAACTGAGTTACCTAACACACTGCAATCAGAGAAGAGGAACCTTAAAATATCATGACTGTATAATATTAAACTGCATTTTTATTTTATTGAAAAGTAACAAGACCACAAGAAAGTAGAGGGCTGCAAGTTGGTATTAAGGAATTAATTTATGTCAAGTGTAGTACCTTCTTTTCTAGTGGCACTTCTCTTTTCAGTGATTGCTCCATCTCTGTTACCTGATTTAAGATGGAAATCGCAGAAAACTGATCAGGTGGGAAAAGCACACATCCTAGCAAATTTTAGTGACAACACTATCATCTCTTTCTGATTATAATTATTCTAACTATATTACTGTCAACTGGTGTAACAGAATGAATAAATTAAGATCAAAGATTCAACTTCAGCAAAAAAAGCATAGAAGACAAATTTCATTCCAAGCATACAGCTGTACAACAAACCCTCAAGATGCAAGTTTTAACCTTGTTGGAATGCATCCGTATGAGCTTGCAATGAAAAGATTTTTGAATTAGAATGCTAATAAACTATTCTTATACCCATAAATCCATTAGGTCTCATCTTTTATGTTTTTTGATTAACATTTGATTAATATTTTATTAAAATATTCTTTGCTTTACACTGAGTGAATGTGTGACTGGCCTACCAAGGATACTAAAAATGCTACATGTATGTCAACCTGAGAAATGCAAGATAATTTTCATACACAGAAATACTTTTGACTTGCTGAGTCATATGTTCCTTTATAGACAGCTTAAAGCAATGCTTCATATTTCAGAGTTCACAGTGTAAATAAACTAAAGTTGTACCTCTAACATAAAACTTTGAGTTTGCTACATGCATTGACCTCCCTCTTGTCAGAATTCCTAGAGATGAAGCCTTCCCCAGGAAAGTATATCCTTCTGCATTCACTCCACGGGCAAGAAGGGACTCCTCTAAAGTTTCTTCAGGTCTTTGAAATGTCCTCACACTTGCTGTTGAATTGCTTAAAGAACAAGCCTGTAAAGAGCAAGCCAGGTTTAACTCTTCTTAGCTTTGATACACACATCTGGATATTAATTTTTTGAGATGTTTAGAGGTTTGGTGACTATATGGAAAATCATTCAAAAATGTTATTTTGGTAAATATTTATTTTTCTGAGCCAGGAACAGAACTATCCAGCAGTGACACAGTCCATCCACACATTCCCAATGGCCCTACATGTAGTGGTACCCTCCCCCATGGAGAAAACATTTTCTCTGTGGAGGGAGGGTGGGGCTACACGTAGACTAAAATAATGGCCCTGTAGTCAATAACTACTGTGGCCTAGGAAACACAGAGAGAAAACAATTTGGAGTACATCTTGAAAATATTAACTGTAAGAAATAACATATAATATATGGAGAAATTTAGGGAATTTCTTGAGTTAATTAAGAACTTTTGGAAACATTTTGCCATTTTTCAAGATAACAACCCTCTTTCTTCTTCTGCTCTGGAAGCTAGGAGAAGGTGCTGCTTGCCAAGCTACTAGGCCAAAAGCTGCCTTAAAGAGAGCTAAAGATTCAAAAACCACAATTACAACTCACTTTTTTAAGGGGTAAAGGAGAATCTTCAGGGGTAACTCCTGCGGCAACTTCATCACCGTTAAGAAGTACATCTACCAGACTTGAGACTAGTGGAGGGTGCGACATGATTAAAAGGATCTGTCAGCAAAGGGATGCAATAAATAATATACAATGTTAATTAGAGGTGTAATAGAAGAGGGTAGAATACACCGATTTTATAGAGGATCACAGAGATGCCCCAATCAGTGTCTGGTTTTAAATCAAGAAATTAAATTCCACTTCTTAAACAAAGCTGTAGAGCTTTAATAACAATATTCATCTTATTTTGGAAATGCTACTGTTTTTATGGCTTATGTGACTAAAACATTAATACGGCAAGGACATGCACCTACTTGTGAAAGAAGAAATAGAGAGACCATAACACTCAACCGAGGGGTATCCTAAAAAAGAAGTCACTCAAGCATTGAACTGGTATCTACCTCATGTACATAAAAGTTAGGGATCCTGCCATCATACATATATATGTAAGTATAAACACCTGATTAAAAGAGTAGAAAGGTAAAACAATAGACAATACAGTCACGCAACCACCTGATATTCTGGTAAAAGGAAAACACTTCGTATTGATCAACCCAACAGAAAACAAAAATCCTTCAAATAAATATTATAACTTAATTTAAGCATGATGACACATTTTAATTGATTTAGATTAAGCTACAAAATACAATCTAAATTGATTTTTCAGAAATAAATAATGATGGTATAGTGTACATGCACGTACAATGTAAATGTTAAGCCATTATGGCTTTGAAAAACTTCTAAGAATGACACGTGATCTCACGTTGACTGAAGCAAAAAGCATTATAATCTCAGATAAATAATAATCTGAATTTCAGACAGCAAACACCTACAAGTCAGGGCTGTCAATAAGATTTCAATTTGAGGAGTATAAACAATTAGTAGGCAGGGAATTGAACAACTAGGAAGTTAATTTATGGGATTAATTTAGGTTTCTGGGGAACTGCCCAACCACCCCTCCCCTAAGTCAACATTATTAACACTTACTTCTCACTTAGGGCAAAATGTTGGATTAGGGGAGGGGTAGGTGGCAATTTCCCAGAAACCTAAATTGATCCAATTCATGTTCTATTATCCTTTTGTTTCCTCTTAAATTAGCAGAGCGTCACACTCATAGCAGCCAGGGGGAAATTCCTGGTCCCCGGCTTTTGTGACAGCCCCGCAAGTGCAGCTTATCTGTTCATATCACTTATAATTCCAATTGAAATGACATATTTTTACTCACCTGCTCCATGCCTGGTCTTTTTCTCACCAAGGAATAAATATACAGAGGAATCAGCAAGCGGTTGATTAAATGACCAGTTAAAATGTCATTTACATCTTGAATATTGAGACACAGAATATCATGGAGGTAATGAAGATGATCTAAATGCTCCGCAACTAAGTCCTTCAGTCTGTCACATTTAAGATGGCTAAAAGGAAATAAGACAGTTTATTATTAGATTTTTGGTCACAAACTTACACTACAGTACACATATTCCTGGTTTGAAAACATCCCTCAATCACACTTTTTTCAATACACACCTTTTAAGGTTCTCATTAAGTTTTAAAGTAGATAGCATGAATGAAAAAGTAGGCAGTTTGGCAGTCAACCACTGAAGGCAATTTCAGGCTCTCGCCCTCCCACCTTATGCTTCTTCCATCATAAAGAGTATGTGGCAAAAATCTTGAAGTTGCCACAGTACCTTGAATTCCATTCAAAAAGGCAGTGACCTGATGGTTAAACTTACTGAGACTCCTTAAGTACACAGTTGTCAAGTTCAATGGCATGATTGCCAATAAACCACACCAGGTTCCAAAAGTACGGATCTGCTGTCTTGTCACGGATAAAATTTAACATGTTTTTATCTCCAACTGAAAAAACAAAATAATTCAGTATTTTTCACTATGCCAGAGGAGATTGCTACTGTATTTATTAAACCTGTTCAGCATTAGAGAAATATAAATCTGCTATGATGAAGTCTCTTTTTGTTTCTGTCCAGAGAAATTTGAGCAAAAATTCCAGGCCATATTAAACCAACAATACAAGAAATATTATTATTTCACAACAATACAATTTTGGTTCTTTTTTTGTGAAATAAGCTGACTATTATATTACCTCTATAGACATTGAGAGTAAGAGTTCGGACTGCTATTCTAACCATGCTCTCAGAGTGATTAAAGAACTTGATGGCCTCAGTGTACAAAGGGAAATCATTCTTGTGCTAAAAACAACAAAGAAACCACTCGTTGAGTGCCTACATACAGTATATTAATGGCATGGTCCATATAATTATTTATGAGTGACAGAGACGTGTACATGTAGACTATGCATCAATATTATTGTAGTCAGATTAAAAAGCTAGAATTAAACTAGAGTATTTGGCATCCACATGCAGTGTTTCTCACAAGTTTCAGATGGTTTTATAGCCAATTATTATGCTTCTCCAGACACAAACACCAATAGAAAATGTCTTAAAACACATTACCTTCTGGTCATTCATGTTGTGATTAGTAAACCAAAATGTGGTCTTCTGAAATATTAACTCACCTCATTGAAGAAAAAGTGTACAGTATGTCTATTAAGTTTAAGAGACAGTGTCTTGAGAAATGAAATGTAGTATGCTAACACCTGAAGAAATGGTACAAAAGTACTGTTAATACACGTTATATAAAGATACGTTGTGTGCAAATTAAAAAAAATGACTTTCATATGACTGTGCATAAAGCACAGAAAGGCCATGACTGTTATACACTCCAAGAAATAACTCAGATGTATTCACATACTCTACACAGAACACATTAATAACAGTTTAAAATATTGATTATAAAGACCCAAACCTGAACAACAAATGGCACACTGAAGAAACACTTTACTTATGAACTTCGCATAATTTCCTTTATTCTGTACTACACATTACAGGTACGTACGTACCTCTTCATCAGAGAAGTCAAACTTATGGATGATAATAGAGTTGACATGGTTGTTTGATAGTAGATAGTCTGCAGAAAAAAATATTAATGGCTAGATTTTGATGTGACCTAACTATTAAAGCATAATTCTTGATTTTACAAGCATAAAATCTGTTCCTGACTCACTGTGTAACTTAGCTCGCAGTCAACCCTGACACCAATATTAAAGGCAAAATAAAGTTTCAGGAAGAAGATTTAAATTGCTAAGATATCAATTTGCTTGGCACATGCATTAAGTAAGCAGGAATTGAACAGCTAGGAAGTTCTCCTGGTTACATTTTTCTTTTTAATATCCCCTTTGAAAGTGAACAGGGTCATGCTTATGATAGCCAGGGGAGCCCTTAGGGTCAGCCCTGAAGTTAAATTACTTCCTCTGATCAATTTATGCTCAAAACAATTAAAGGGACAACGTCCCGAATATGCGCACGCGCGAGCGTCATCTGTTTTTTCTTCAAAAGACAATAGAACTGTCATATTGACTCAACAAGATTTCCTTCCGGACTGCACCGCCGACGGAGATTTGTTGTTTACATTCTCAAGCAATGTTTTAGACTTTCAAAGAAGTCTTTCGTCTTATTTAAAATTTGGCTCGCAGCACGAAGACTCATTGCAATTTTATGATCGCTAGCAGGGCCACCTCGCGAACCAAAAATCTCGTTCCGCTCGCTTTAAAAACAGCTTTCTAATGTGAAACTCGTGTCAGAGGTCAATAAATTGTCAGCTGAATTGTTCCAAGTCCAGTAATATTTGCCTGATTTGCTCGCGTTCTAGCCTCAAACGTTTGAAAGATATAAATAAAAATGCAATCTCAATGCTATGAATCATCGCTATGATTTCATTGCACAAATTTTTCATGTAGTTTTAACGTGTAGTGCCTGTTTGTTTGATTTAGTTGGCTGTAGGCAGTAAAAGTTTACTAACGCGCGTCGTTGCAATGATTGTCGTTGCAATAGCTATGATTTCATTGCACAAGTTTTTCATGTAGTTTTAACATGTAGTGCCTGTTTGTTTGATTTAGTTGGCTGTAGGCAGTAAAAGTTTACTAACGCGCGTCGTTGCAAAACATTCTGCTTCATGAAGCGTCATTCCACAAGCTCAGGACAAGATCTCCTCAGTCACATCAATGTCTTATTCAGGTTTCTTTCTTACAGTCTTTATTGTTGCTGTTTCATTTCTGCGTATTCCTTTCACAATTATCTGAGCTTGTGTGGAAGCTGGCAAAAGAAATAAGCCTTCAATCGGCATCAAAGTGCTTCCCATCCTTTTGTCCTCCGGCCAACGGCAATAAAAGTAACGCCAAAAAATCCCAATTTCGCCCAAATCGAAACTTAATGGGAACAATATATCATTGATCTGTAATCCTGAGAAGTTTTAGTTAGTATTGAACTCGGCCAAGCGTGATGCAAAAGGATTTTTCAAGGTTCTCTCACTCTTCTCGCATCTTTTGATTTCAGGACATCCTGTCCGAAAATCAAAGTTTGGTGCATGCGCCATAACGAGATACTGTTCCTTTAATAATTGTATCAAGCAAAAATTGGTCACAAGCAAGGCTAATTTTGAAGGATTCCCACATGATCACAAACTAATAAAGTAAGACAAGAATCACGTTTTAATCCTTAATTTTGTTTATAAAGATAATCATTATCTTACAGACTCCATGAGTCTAAATCCTAAACTTGATTCTTGACCATAGATTCTCAATTCTTGAAATTCACTTGTTGCAGGAATCATGTATCAACGAATCAAGTCAAGAATCAAAACTAGCTACACTTTGTTAACTTATTTTAGAACCAATGAATAATAAACAATACAGCTGTAGGTAAAATCCACTCTAACAGTTAAAACTGTAATCAACATCGTTTGATTCAGAAGTTCCCTTTTTTCCCGGCCCTAATTATTCACAGAAGACAAAGGAAATTCTGGTTTGACCTGAGAATAGGCTTGGATAAATTCTGCTCATAAAATGGTTTATTCTGCCTGCCAGCAGTGCTCATAAAAATTGCTTATTCTGCTCAAAATTCTGCTTGGACACCCTTATTCTGCTTGAATGCTCGAATTTTCGGCCCTTCAGGCCATATTTATTTTCGCAATTATAGAAGAGATCCTGGGCCTACTCCCTAAAAACTAATCAGATACATGTATTCACTATGCATAGCAAAATTTTAATTCATCTTACTTTTAATGTGAGTGCATTGTAGCTATTAAATAATCAAATTAATCACGAGGTATTTTCCATTTGTTTTTTATTTAGTTTTAATTTTTTTTACAATTACTGTTATGCATATCATTATTGCCACTGATATTCCCTTTCTCTACTCATTTTCTGCTCGAAAATGCCTTATTCTCCCCACAGAATGCTCGCGTCAAAAATCGCTTATTCTGCTCGAAATTCTGCTGGCAGAATTTATCCAAGGCCTACCTGAGAACAGATTTCATGTACAACATAAATTAACCAAGGGTCATGTGAGAGAAAGCACTCTATTGACTATAACAAAGAAGAAAGATGGACTTCGAAATGGGATTCTACAAACATTTAGGAATACAGTCAACTCTCTTGTAAGCAACCACCGTTGGTGCAAGACAAAGTGGTAGCTTATGGGAAGTGGTCATCTACGGAAAAATAAAAAACATAAGCTAAAACTGAACTGATTAACGTGATTAAATAAAATCGTTACTTAACAAGCTAAAACTTGAGCAAACAGACAACAATGTTTGACAACAATGGCAACAATGTTTCACATTGAATAGCACTTGGAACTGTTGAAACTTTGTACATAACATTTTGCATCAATGTTACAATCCACATTTTTAACCACAGATCCTATTACAACCATCTTTTTTTGTAAGTCAAATGCAGCGCTTTTAAAAACTGAACTTTTGTGACATTTTGAGCAACGGTTTTCTTATAATCGTGTGTGATCATGCTGGCAAGTCACTTATGAGAAACAGAAAACAAAAGAATATGTTGAGTTTCTGTATTAAAAAGTGGTCTTGGTCATTTTTGAAATTTCATTGGTTTTCACTTGCGAGAGAGTTTGTAAAACAGTATTTGAGTGAGGAACAAAATGGTTATCTTCAAAGTAGTCACTTACGGGGGGTGGTCACTAAATACGAGAAGTGGTCGCTATGAGAGAGTTGACGGTAACATTATTCTTATTAACTCAACTCACATAATGATGTCTCATTTCTGATGTTTTCAAACAGGATACTAAGCGTCTGGAGAAGTTGAACACAAATCTGATTGGATTTCTGATTCATCATCTTCAAGAAATAAAGCAGCATGCTCTTCTCCAAAAAGAAGCTATAATAATTAATGATAATTATTACTATTAAACACAGAAAAAGCCATACACAAATAATTTGATAGCTACACCTGTTATGTACATCAATAAGTTAAATGAAACCTATGGAACATGCATCTCTTTACTTGAACTGGGCACTTGTTAAGGTTGGACATCATTTTCCAGAAGGACAGCACTTCTCAATGCTTTTTGTTATTAAAATTTGCATCTACCATTCCCAAAAAGTAATGTTTCCCCATGAGTATACCTGTACATATTCTTTGGAAACTATGGGTTATTTAGTGACAATAACAGAGTACCAGTAACCACAAAAACACCACAAAAGTACCAGGATAACAACAAAATAAACTCAATATGGTGAAAGTCGATTAATTTCCTAGGAAAATTCACACACAGGTTCCCAGACATCAGTTCAATATGCATACACTGTACATGCTTTGACTCTTAAATTATATACAAATGTATGCATCCTATATTTAACATCTGGTTTTTGTTTATGCATTAGTCATAAAAGTGGTGGTATGACTGACGTTTTTTCCATGTAAAGGCTTGAGTCTTCTACACATGGCACATTTAATTCATTACTTACTTTATGCTATTTCAGTCATACCACCCTTTTTCTTTGACCTAGAAATAGCTCTAACATTATGCTTTTATCCAATCCACTTAATAGCGACACCCTTATCAAGATGTCTAAAAGCCTCCCAAAATGCCAATTGTACTATAAAGTATAAATGAACAAACTATGAGCAACTTTTGCGTGTTATCATAGGCTCATGTTCATAGTATATTGCTAATTAACAACATATTACATGTAGGATTGTAGTTAACTGATGCTAATGTCATTATGGGTATTAATGTAGACAGCGAGCAGTTTTTTTCGCGAAAATCAGCGAGGGAGTGTGATACTGTGCGTATGTGAGTATTCAAGCAGCAAAGCCACGAGCAGGGAGTTTTGCAGACGCCAGTGCGAATGAAACCAAGGCAGTCTCTCTTTTCACTTGCACTGGTACCTGCAAAACACCCTTCAAATAGTCACATGTCACACTCCACACGGAGCAAAAGAGAGACTACTCACAGTCTAGTATTAATGGGGTTCAGCAGTTGAAATTTACAATACATGTTTCAAACGAAATATCATCTATTGTAAGTTGCCATCATTGTTTCATTCAACACATGTATTGCATTGAAAAGCAGTGGCAGATCCAGACCTTCAGTTAAGGGGGGGCGGGGGGGAGGCCAGTTTCAAAAACAATTTTTTTTGGCCCTTTGGGCCTCAGTTTGGTTTAAAAAAAGGGGGCACGGTGGGCCCTCCCCTGGATCCACCACTCAAAAGTAGGCTTAACTGCTGAATACCCTGCCACTTTACAGGGCTTCTGATATTTCGCGCGGTCACGGACCCGCGAAATTCAGGTATTTCCGCGAAATCCCGCGAAATACTGCGAAATCCGCCAGAAATATTTCCAAATACATATCGGCAAAACATATTTAATACTTATCTTGGCTATTAGACCGGTTTTATTCACCCCAAACGTCCAAATTTAGCTTGAAACTTCGTCACTGCAACGAGTAAACAATGTCCCAAAACTACCAGGTGTTTTTAGATGAACGTTGCAAAAAACTGGGCACTAACCATAATGTTAATTGCTTTAACATTTCGCTCAGTTCTCAAGCGAACTGTTGTTGAAAGAGCAAATGATTATCCCTGCTACAAAAACGTTCACCGACGCTGGTCATATCGACGCAAAATTGATCAATTTTAGCCAAATTTGCCAAAAAAATCCCAGCAAAATCGGCTGTTTTTTACTGATTGGCGAAGTTTCCACCCGAAATTTCCCGTGAAATCAGCCGATTTTCCTAAGAATTTGCCCCTGAAAATCCTTCAAAAATTGACTTTTTCCAGCTAAAATCCCGCGAAATGGGCTGATTTTTCTGCGAATTTTGACTTCTCTCCCTCGAAAATCACCCGAAATCGGCCAATTGTGCTGCAAATTTTGACTTTTTTCCCGCAAAAATCCCACGAAATCAGCCGATTTTTCTGCAAATTTGCCCCTGAAAATCCCGCAAAATTTAGCTTTTTTTTCCACGAAATATCAGAAGCCCTGACTTTAACGCAACCGCTAAAAATAGGTGGATACGTGGATACAGGGATACACGGATACTCAGTACATATCCGCGTATCCACGTGTCCACTTAGTAAATATCTTTTAAATAACAGTCACTGTGTATCTGCATATCCACTTTGATATACACTTAAGACAGCATAAAAAGCATAGAGTATCACTATTGTCATTCTTAAAGCCACTGAAGGTAGAAAAGTGCATAAAAGGGATAACTACATATCAAAGTAAGCAGCTCTTTCAGGGATACAGCTTTGAAGTGGCAGGGTATTCTGCAGTTACTCCCAAAAGTATATTTAAAAGGTACTAAAAAGTATGTGAGAGTCTTACTCAAATACTCTGCTATCATTCTGGTCTCCCCAAATGAGAATCTCTGCAATTGAACGTAAAGTTTCCACGAGTAATCCTCTGTTGGTCTCGTTAACAGTAGAGTTCTTGGTAAGAATATAATGAAGATACCTAACGCACAAAAAATGAAAGAAGAAAATCAACGACAGGGGAATAGATGTTGAAAATGAACAGTGCAGAAGGAATATATAACTAATATTCAGCCGTCAGTCAGCTGTTCAGCTGACTGAGGGCCTAACATTAAGCTTATCTTTTCTCCTTACAAAAGAGCCGAAGACAGTATTAAGTATTGCTAAATATGGAGAGCACAGTGTTTATGTACTCAGTCGAAGTGAAAACGTCTTAAGTTTAGAAAGCAAATTTTAATAATAATGATTTCAAGTACTGTACTAGTACAGCTCATCGAAGGACTATGCCTAAAACGTATAGCGTACCGTAGTTGCTCCAAGGAATGAGCCTTTTTGGGTTTCCACAGAATATCAGATATCCAGTTCTTCTGGCGCTGAAACATTTCTCCGTCCAGCTTGCTAGCGGACCGTAAAATGTCAACAAAAAGTAAGATAGTTCGTCAAGTATTTCCAAAGGAGGCAGACATGTTGATCTTCCACGTCACGTGATGAAAATCGGTGTGTTGTTACATGACGTACGATGTATTTCCGTGTGCCGTGACAGTTTTGCCGGCACCAGCGCTGCGAGAGTTGTATTCAGATTTTTCTTTCATTTTTATCGCTGTTTACTTTAAGACTACAATGTCCCAGTCTGTTGATCGCCTCAGACAGTTAGAAGAGATCGAGAAGGTTCGTGGAATCAGTCCCATGTAAAGGCTTGAGTCTTCTACACATGGCACATTTAATTCATTACTTACTTCGTGTTATTTCATTTTAAGGATATCTTAAAAGTGATCAGAAGCGCAGGAGAAACTTTAGAAGAGCTCTCTAAAGAGGCTCCTTCAGAGGACCGGATCAACGCAACAGCCACAAAGTTTCTGAAATCATTAGAGGTATATTGTACAACTTCTTTAAGCATATTCCATTGGTGAAAGTTTGTACAAACTTAATTACCTTCTTTTTTATTTTCACCTACAGTAATCATGACAACTATATTAAGTGTCAATTGAGAGTACATTAAAATTAGCCATTTTAGGTCGATTGAAGCCTACCACAGTGTCTTCCCCTTTCTCTACCCCCCTCCCAACCCCGAAAGGTCAGTGGCCATCTACCAACTCCAGCATTCTGCTGTGAGCTCTAGCTAACAAATACGGGGGGTGACAACTCTAACAAAGGCTGTTTGGGCAGTCCTATGAATAACTTTATGTCCTCCCGGAAATTTCGTTGACCCTCCCGAATTTTTCGGTGGCATTCCCCATAAATGTTTAACTTCCCAAAATTGTTTTAACAATTAAAATTAAAATTTTGATTAGAGAGTTTTTGCAGTTTCTTGTTAATTATGTAACTTGTTAATTATATAACCTTAGTTATTTTTTCGTTTAGAGGTTATCATGTTAACACAGAAAGACTGTCAAACTTTTTAAGTATATAAAATCGTGTTTTTTTTGTTTTTTAATCACCGATGAATCAGGCGAGCAGTAAACAGGCCAACCACTAGGGGGGTCTGGGGGCATGCTCCCCCAGAAAATTTTGAAATCTTGGTGCTCTGAAATGCCATTTCTAGTGTTCTGAGAGGACAAATTCTGTCCAAAATGTTCTCTAAATCAGTTGTCCTTTTTATGCTTATTTTTATTGGCGTGACTTCGTGTAGAAGTAGTCAATTTTATTTTATACAAGTTGTGCGGTTTTTGAAATTGCTCTGGATATCACTTTCAGCTAAGTATACTCTGTGTGGTGTCATTGTCATTGAAAATTTCAGAACAACTGTCGAAATCGGAAATTTTCCTATCCCGAACGCATATTGATCGGGATTCGGGACAGTTTTCGAGCAAAATCGGAAGGACCCCGACGAGATCAGGATGATTAAAGAGTCTTCACAGACATACTACTTTTTATGGCCTCATTTGTGTTTAACAAGGTTAAATGAGTTTCGTTTTTTTCTTACATACTTCTTACGTACTTCTTTCAAGTTTTCCAGTGTGCAATCAGTGGAATGTGCTCTTAAAACTCGTTAACGTGCAGCGTAAAAATACCCCTGAACTATCTGGTGTGAACTGATAGTATGTACCTTGCACCGGTACGGTTCTTGCGTCGATCTGCTGGGGATTGCACGTGGTCAATCGCACTCGAACTTCATGCTATTAGTTGGAAACGTTGCTGATTGGTCCTTTCATATCATGGGAAGTTCAGCCGTTTTCAAGTGTCAAAATACATAGAATACAGCGCATACACTGGGTGCATATCACTGTATATATAATTGTTGTTTGATAACATGTAATATCAAATCTTTGCTCAATGTCCCAAAAATATCTCATATTTCCCGAAAAATTTCCCAGGTTTCCCGATTCCCGGCAAAATCTCCAGATTCCCGGAATAAATTTGTTTTTCTCCCGAAACAGCCCTTGTTCGAGCTGTCACCCCCCGTAACAAATATCTATGTAACAGCAAACCCTTATAGATCAAAGTTTTTAGATGTAGATGTAGATAATCAATAACTTTCTAATGCTGACCGTCTCATCTCACTTTCTTAGTATTTTAGCCTGTCAGTGAGGAGAAACAGTGGAAACGTCACAACGTCACCACTGGTTGCCCTGTGAAATGACTTCTGAGGAACAAGTCCAGTATCTCCATACTGATGCTGTTTCACTACCCAGATCTGGGTGGTGCTTCTGACAGGGGTGTAACTATTAATCGAAATCTTGGTTAATCATAATTATGACCATTCAGTTCAGTTCACGCTTCTTTGCTTCCGCATTTCAATTTGGTTCTATTATAGTAGGAAAGTGCCCTCACAGCTTTAAATACAACTACAAAAACCCTTAGTGTCAAAATTTCTAGTAAATTTTTTTCTCAAATGAGCTATTCTTTTATAAAAAAACAGTTATAAAAATTAATGCTTTTCTAATTGGTGTTTTTGACTGAGGAGTGAAGGAGTTTGCACGCCATTTTGTGTTGCGTGGTTAAAATTTGTTTTTCTACCACCCCTTGAGTGTTTCCATGTGTCTGCTCCTTGTCAGTGTCGCGTTCTCAAACATGGCCGAACAAAGCCGTGCAGTTGATGCCCCCTGGAAGTTTTCAATCATTTGTTTGGAAACATTACGGCTTCCTTGTGAGTAATGGTACAACAGATTAGGTAATCGAGTCGAAATATTCAAAATTGAAAGACCATAATCGAACTCGAATCGAATCAAAAGGTATATGAATTGTTACACCCCTAGCTTCTGATTGGTTGAAACAAATTTCCAACCAATCAGAAGGACTGCCCAGATCTGGGTAGTGACACATTATCAGCATGGAATTTCTGCATTCATTCCTGCAGACCTTCCAACCCCTAGACCATGCAAATCTGGAGTGTTTGAAAGGAAGCCCCCAAAAACCTCAAGATTGGGACCTCAAACCTGGAGCTCTCCAAATAGTGTGTCAAATAAAACCCAAAAAATGAAGATTATTTTTGTCATAGTATTCTTTGCCCTATTAGATATGATTTACTCCACTCACTTTAAAAAGTTATAGGTTAATTGGCTGTTCCAGCCGTGGATTTTCTTTTCTTTGGAAGCTGAGGCCTTGAATTCTCAGAGTCAGTTTCAGATTCTGTTTCCCTATCCACATTGATAGGATGTTTGAGTTTGCTATAAGGCTTTCCTACACACCGTAGATAACCTATGTTTCACACTACACAGGAATGAGGTTGAATTGGATCCAGTTTTGAATCACGACATTCACACCAGAATTGTTTGGCAATTTAAAGATTTTCTAATTCACTATGAGGTTTGGGGCTAAATCATGAGATTGTTAGACCGTGAGTCGACAGCCCAAGTCTGATCCTAAAATGTCATTTAAACCAGTGGTGGTGTTACAAAAGGTTGGCTGTTTTGTCAAGTTTATATATTTCAATCCCAGAACAGTCCTACAGTCCTGTGAATATGTGGCGTCAGCATAAGAAACTGTCATAGTAAGATCTCCCAATAATGTTACAAGTATGTCATGAAGTTGAGTTCCACTTTAAGGGTATTGTAAATATATTTCTGATGGCTGGCTCTTTTTGTCTTTTGGAGAATAACTACTTGTAATTTAAAAAGACTCGCATCTTTATAGGGTGTGGAGAAAGGTCTGAGTGAACAAATTGGATACCTGACACAAGTCGCTACTGGTCAGCCACATGAAGGATCAACATATGGTGCTGAAAAGGTATTTGAAGTTTATTACATGTAAGCTCCTCTGATACTTCTCCCTAAATTACATTTTTTTAGAGATCTACTACAAGCTTAAAACTAGAATTCATAACCTCTGTGTTTTGTGACATTGAAAGTATAAAGAAATAAGAAACAGGTTTATCTATTTATTTATTTATTTATTTCTCTTTTTTCGCCTTCCCCCGCCTCGATTAGAATTTTCTATTTGCAGGGGAACCTTAAACATTAAACTCTATTGTATTGTTGATGTGTTCCTAATAAACAGTCAAATAAAGGGGGTAAAAGAAAGTCAGGGACCAACTCAAGGTGTCTGTTTTACAGAGGTGTCCATCTTTACTTTGAAGTGTCTGTTAAGAAAGAGTCAACGTTACTGTAGACCTCATCATATAGGTTCCAAGTTATTAGCAACTTTTAGTGACATGGATAGCTTTCAATAATATTGATAAACTTGCCAAACTTAAGAAAATATTTCAGCCTGTCTTGGTCTCCTCAGAGCTTTTCTACAGTATTTTGATTTTGTATGAAAGGAATGCATATCTTACTCAGGGATTATTAGCCAATCACAAGGTATTTCTTGAGACAACAATAAGTTCTACTAAGGTGACATATATTTGCTTGTTAGGTGACATATAGTACGTTCCTTAGTGAAGTAGTGAAAGTGATTAATCTAATCAATGCCCTTTATTTTTTTCTCCTTGCAGGATTTTGAGCTGTTACGCTGTAGGACAAAGTCAGTTAAAAATCAGTTGGTAGTTATACGTGACCAAGGGACAAAAATTAATACAGCATCACAAAGTTAATGATTTTATAAACAGTCCGCTTGGCAAAACACAATGAGCACAGCAAGGAATGTATTTAAATCCCTTGAAATTTGAAGAGCAAAATCTTGAACATTACATCTCTGTTTCAAGATCTCACAGAGACTAATGATGGCAAATTACATTGCAAGCAATTGTTCCTTGGACCTTTTAAGTGTCTTGCTTCAATTTTGAGAATCAAAAGATGTGGCTGCAAGTCTCAATGTGTGACGTTATTGCTTTGCCACCGCTATCATAATGAACTAAGGATGCAAGGATGCATGGCGGCTATATATGTGGTTAAGGAGATCTATAAGGTTCAGATCCAACTTTGATTGGTAGCTTAATTTTGTTCAATGTGCATCCAAGTTTGGTGACATATCGGGCTTGAAAAATGGAAAACAGGGACGGGATTGGACTAATTTGGTATTAAGAAAAACATTATAATTAACGATTATACCACGAGTGTGTCAGTGTTGGATATGATATGGTAGATAGCCAATGAGACACTTAGTGCCAAGTTGGCTTAATCAACATTGTTATATTAAAAACGCCCACATAATATTGAGAATTCATTATTCTTCCCCACTTTAATAAATAATAAATATTTGTAAAAACAACCGATTTTCAGCTTGCTCTTACTTTTGAGTAGATGCATACAGTTACCATATTTGGAGAGCATGGTATGATGGCTCATATACCATGATGGCTAGGCCAATCAGAGCCCTAGAATTGCATCAGTACTGGCTGAACTTAAATAAAAATTACGAGGTAAACCGTAGGTAAAAAACGTAGTAGAGTAACCAGTGTTATTACCGGGGCAAGCTGAAGGCTGGACACCGGTCATAAAATGCAGACGGTTTCTGTCAGGGGGGGGGGTGATGAACTCGTCAATCGCTCCTATCGGGATCGCGCAGCGGATGATCTTGGCCATCGTGACGTCACGAGAAATTTATCCCGGGAACTTTAAATGGTTTCATCGAGCGAAATTGTTTCTTGGTTTCAAGTGGTAAAAGTCGAGACGTTGCGATGAAACGACCGAAGGTATGTGTTTATCTATTAATGCTATATAGCAAAATTGCAATTCATTCTAGGAAAGAGCATTTCCATCGTAAAAAATCAAGAACTTCCCGAGATCGACCAGATGGCACAACGCATACCGGGGAGTCTTTAGAGACGCATAACTAAAGAGCCCAGCAGAATTTAGTCTCGAGAAAAACAAATGACGTTAATATGGTATAGGTCTCTCAATTAGTGATAGAAGTGAGTCATCTAATAAGTTAACAAAAATGATCAGTGGGATAAAAGTCGCAAACCTCAGGGATGTTTACAAAAACCCTGTGGTATAAACAACAAATGCCAAGCCTTTTGCTAAAATCTCTTGTAAGCGACCGCTCTCAATAAGTTTATCTCATGGTTGCATTTCTCGTAAATGACATCTCTAGTTGCAACCACTTTTACAAATTTTCCAGATGATTGCTTTCAAGAACTTTGAATGTGGTGAAATCGTCTACCCTTTTTAAGACTAACAGCCCCCATGGCCAAACCATACACTGTTTCGCGGCATCTACAAGTTTAGGCCAAATAAGGAAGTGCCCCTTGAGCTTGGGGTGGTGGGGGACGTTGGCGGGGGCGGGGGGTGTTGACTGTTGATTTACATTCTAATTGGTGTGGGTAAATTTCAGTGATAAGTTGTTCCAGAAAGAAACCCCACCTCTCAGGAGAAATTCTTTTTTTTCTTTACTCCTCCTTGATAAACAAAAAAACATAATGGCCATTCAAGACTCCCATCCTTTAGATCAAGGTGATTTTCCAGAACCAAGTTAGTGTGGAAATGTCTTTGTACCCCATAATGAGCTTACTACAAAGTCAAGGCTGACTGATTCCAATATTACCCAGTTACCTATAAACGTTTTGATCAATGAACACATGAACTCCTCTAATTAGGTTATCGATATACATTTCATAAAATATATTTCAGCTTGTTTTGATGTTCGTGACAAATTATTGCCAAAGTAACGTAATTGCCCTATGATGTAATTTTGATTCTTAAAATAGCTTTTGCAATACTGTAAGAACTTGTATGGTCATACAAATAAAGCTTGTTGTTGTTGTTGTTGCCTCACAAAAATTTCTACATATAAACTAAATATTTTTTGTAGCAAGTCTTTCAAATACGGAATCTGGATGGCGAATTACTTTACCTGCCATCTTTTCACGCACGCGTACATACATAAAACGATAAACGAAACCCTTTACAGCCACGATGAGCAATATCTGTCATAACATACATAAAAAGGTTTTCTTTTTTCTTGAGTATGGGATACCAGTTCTCTTCAACAACATTTCCCGATGTCTCTTGTCATTAATTAAATCACTAAGTCTCGTACCCCGTTTATAGGGGGCTAGTAATATTACAATTCCGTATCTGCTTCTCCAATTCCCTAAAATTCAGTATCCCAGCCTAAAAATAAGCCAAATCTCAGATACCGAATACCTTATTGAGGACCCTCCAACTCTTTTGCGTAGCAGTCGATTCCGTTTCCTTTTAGCTGAGTGGGAAAAGCGCACCAGACGCGCGAGGACAGGGAGCATAAGGAGGCGCAATTAATAGAAACAGAGGGAAAGAAAAGGAATCACCTTATTTGGCTAAAAGGAGACAGAAGCGACGCAGGCTAGTATTACCAATGAAAACAGCTTATAGGATCAAACAACGTGCTTTCTCGTGCCGATCCTCAGCTCCACTGCTTAGAAGGTGTTTGTCTACTAATACTAACTCACTACGAATTCTTTCTACATACTTATCATCTTCACCGAAAATTTGTTTCCTAATCGTCAGTGCTTTTTCGTGCAGTTCCTTGGCTTGATTGTATTGTCCTAAATTTGTTATAACTTGTTGCTACAGCGGCATGATCTTCACCAAAAATCTTTTTGCGAATTAACAGTGCTTTTTCGTGAAGTTCCTTGGCTTGATTGTATTGTCCTAGGTGGTTGTACACTGATGCAAGGTTGTTATAACTTGTTGCTACATCGGCATGATCTTCACCAAAAATCTTTTTGCGAATTAACAGTGCTTTTTCGTGAAGTTCTTTGGCTTGATTGTATTCTCCCAGGTGCTCGTACACTAATGCCAAGTTGTTATAACTTGTTGCTACATCCGCATGATCTTCAACAAAAATCTTTTTGTCAATAATCAGTACTTTTTCGTAAAGTTCTTTGGCTTGATTGTATTCTCCCAGGGTGTCGTACACTAATGCCAAGTTGTTATAACTTATTGCTACATCGGCATGATCTTCACCAAAAATCTTTTTGCGAATTAACAGTGCTTTTTCGTGAAGTTCTTTGGCTTAATTGTATTCTCCCAGGGTGTTGTACACTAATGCCAAGTTGTTATAACTTGTTGCTACATCGGCATGATCTTCAACAAAAATCTTTTTGCGAATTAACAGTGCTTTTTCGTGGAGTTCTTTGGCTTGATTGTATTCTCCCAGGTGCTCGTACACTAATGCCAAGTTGTTATAACTTGTTGCTACATCGGCATGATCTTCATCAAAAATCTTTTTGCGAATTAACAGTGCTTTTTCGTGGAGTTCTTTGGCTTGATTGTATTCTCCCAGGTGCTCGTACACTAATGCCAAGTTGTTATAACTTGTTGCTACATCGGCATGATCTTCAACAAAAATCTTTTTGTCAATAATCAGTACTTTTTCGTAAAGTTCTTTGGCTTGATTGTATTCTCCCAGGGTGTCGTACACTAATGCCAAGTTGTTATAACTTGTTGCTACATCGGCATGATCTTCACCAAAAATCTTTTTGCGAATTAACAGTGCTTTTTCGTGAAGTTCTTTGGCTTGATTGTATTCTCCCAGGTGCTCGTACACTAATGCCAAGTTGTTATAACTTGTTGCTACATCGGCATGATCTTCAACAAAAATCTTTTTGTCAATAATCAGTACTTTTTCGTAAAGTTCTTTGGCTTGATTGTATTCTCCCAGGTGCTCGTACACTAATGCCAAGTTGTTATAACTTGTTGCTACATCGGCATGATCTTCACCAAAAATCTTTTTGCGAATTAACAGTGCTTTTTCGTGAAGTTCTTTGGCTTGATTGTATTCTCCCAGGGTGTCGTACACTAATGCCAAGTTGTTATAACTTGTTGCTACATCGGCATGATCTTCACCAAAAATCTTTTTGCGAATTAACAGTGCTTTTTCGTGAAGTTCTTTGGCTTGATTGTATTCTCCCAGGGTGTCGTACACCAATGCCAAGTTGTTATAACTTGTTGCTACATCGGCATGATCTTCACCAAAAATCTTTTTGCGAATTAACAGTGCTTTTTCGTGAAGTTCTTTGGCTTGATTGTATTCTCCCAGGGTGTCGTACACTAATGCCAAGTTGTTATAACTTGTTGCTACATCGGCATGATCTTCACCAAAAATCTTTTTGCGAATTAACAGTGCTTTTTCGTGAAGTTCCTTGGCTTGATTGTATTGTCCTAGGCGGTTGTACACTGATGCCAAGTTGTTATAACTTGTTGCTACATCGGCATGATCTTCAACAAAAATCTTTTTGCGAATTAACAGTGCTTTTTCGTGAAGTTCTTTGGCTTGATTGTATTCTCCCAGGTGCTCGTACACTAATGCCAAGTTGTTATAACTTGTTGCTACATCGGCATGATCTTCAACAAAAATCTTTTTGTCAATAATCAGTACTTTTTCGTAAAGTTCTTTGGCTTGATTGTATTCTCCCAGGTGCTCGTACACTAATGCCAAGTTGTTATAACTTGTTGCTACATCGGCATGATCTTCACCAAAAATCTTTTTGCGAATTAACAGTGCTTTTTCGTGAAGTTCTTTGGCTTGATTGTATTCTCCCAGGGTGTCGTACACTAATGCCAAGTTGTTATAACTTGTTGCTACATCGGCATGATCTTCACCAAAAATCTTTTTGCGAATTAACAGTGCTTTTTCGTGAAGTTCTTTGGCTTGATTGTATTCTCCCAGGGTGTCGTACACTAATGCCAAGTTGTTATAACTTGTTGCTACATCGGCATGATCTTCAACAAAAATCTTTTTGCGAATTAACAGTGCTTTTTCGTGAAGTTCTTTGGCTTGATTGTATTCTCCCAGGTGCTCGTACACTAATGCCAAGTTGTTATAACTTGTTGCTACATCGGCATGATCTTCAACAAAAATCTTTTTGTCAATAATCAGTACTTTTTCGTAAAGTTCTTTGGCTTGATTGTATTCTCCCAGGGTGTCGTACACTAATGCCAAGTTGTTATAACTTGTCGCTACATCGGCATGATCTTCACCAAAAATCTTTTTGCGAATTAACAGTGCTTTTTCGTGAAGTTCTTTGGCTTGATTGTATTCTCCCAGGTGCTCGTACACTAATGCCAAGTTGTTATAACTTGTTGCTACATCGGCATGATCTTCAACAAAAATCTTTTTGTCAATAATCAGTACTTTTTCGTAAAGTTCTTTGGCTTGATTGTATTCTCCCAGGTGCTCGTACACTAATGCCAAGTTGTTATAACTTGTTGCTACATCGGCATGATCTTCGCCAAAAATCTTTTTGCGAATTAACAGTGCTTTTTCGTGAAGTTCTTTGGCTTGATTGTATTCTCCCAGGGTGTCGTACACCAATGCCAAGTTGTTATAACTTGTTGCTACATCGGCATGATCTTCGCCAAAAATCTTTTTGCGAATTAACAGTGCTTTTTCGTGGAGTTCTTTGGCTTGATTGTATTCTCCCAGGCTGCTGTGCACTTTGCCACTTACATCCAAAACCCTTCCTTTACGAGCAAACGCACTCGTTGAAGTGTCGTCTAAGTTCACCAGTAGATCGCATGCTAAGATGACCAGAATTTTCGCAAAGAAGAAATAGGAGCTTTCTTGACAGACCCTGGCGAGAGTATTTAGCCAATCAATAACTGTATTTAAATCTATGAAGGGTGCAAACCTTTCTGAAAAAGTGCTTTCATCTGAACTAAACTCTGACGTCATCTGCTTAAGTAAAGATTCACAGTGGGGCCTCAATTTTTTACAAAACGCATAATTCTCGTGATTTTCTTCGAGTTGGGAGTTGAAAATCTTTACCGCTTCTGCCATGGTCTGGTCCCTCTCCCGGCATGATTTCAGGTTAGCTATCTCACCTAGTTTCAAAGCGTCATGCACAATTTTATGTAAACGTAAATACGTTCGTTCATCCCCTTCTTCGGAATGAACAAGACTTAAAGAGGACCTTACAATCTTCGCCTTCATTAAAACCTGCAGATGGTCCTTTACTTGGGCTTTGACGAACTTTAAAACAGTTTCGAGAGGTACGTCGTCGTTAGCGCAGAGCGAAAGAAAAGAGTATGTATGAAGAAGAACCTCGTCTGTTTCAACAGCTCTTTGGATAGCCATTTCTACTGCGGCCATTGTTGTTTTAGCATAGGCTGAACTCTCATTGGCAAGGACAGTTTCGGCCGATTTTCGCTGGCTGTATGTTGATATGTCTTTACGGTATGCTTTCCAATTATAATTTGAAGACCCACTGGTTACAACAGTTTGCACGAAATAAGCAGCAGCAGCTAAGGCCAGTGGCTGAAAATCGAGAAGTTCAGCGACATTTTCTGCTTGTACTCGCTCGGAAATTTGCGATACTGTTTCCAGCAATTCCACTGCCTCGTCCGGCCTCATTCCTTTGCTTAACGATTCGTGATACGTGTGAGGAGCGTTTTGAGGAATTGTGTGACTATCTTGAGTGGTAATTAGCACTTGCCCGTGGCCCCAATCTTTACTGCCAGTTTGAGGAAGCAAGTCGCGGACTAAGCGTAAGTCAATCACATTGTCCGCTATTATTAACCATTTGGTAAACTTGCTGGTCTTCGGCAAAATCAAGCGGTGGAGCTGTTTAATTGCTTCAATAGGTTTATCTTCTTTTAACGATTCTAAGCCTTTCAACGCGTATTCTGTTATCCCTAGGTGTCTTCCAAGGGTGAGGTAAGAGTCAACAAGTGTCTCAATGCTTTCTGTGTTCAGTGTCGCAGCAAAGATAAGATCATCTTTTTGTTCAGAAAAGAACTGTTGTCCAATTTCTCGAGCAAGTTGGCTCTTGCCACATCCTGGATTTCCTGACAAGTACACTGTACTGATTGCTCCTCTAGAGCCATTGTTAAGTTCCTCCATTTTGTTAGTGATTCTTTCAATGTCATGCGAGCGCCTAACGATATCGTGTGGTGGGCGCGATACGAGAATGCAAAATGGTTGAAGTTTCGCACTTATTTCCTGTGTGAGACATTTGTTTTCTTCTTTTGTAAAAACCAGGGCAGCTTCTGTACTTTGAAGAGTGCTTTTTGTCTGATCTAACTCGGCTTGGAGATCACGAACTTGCTTCCTAATTTTTGCCACTTCCTTCGTCGGAAAGGTCATCTGGTTCTTTATTTCTTGAATCTCAGTTACAGCAAGACCAAGGGCTGTAAAAGCGTTCAACACTCTATTTACAGAAGTTTGGAAGTCGGCATCTGTCATCGTAGCCTCGGTGATATGAGCCATCTCGTTTCGCACCTGACGGATATCATTGACCTCTTTACGAACAGCTGGGCTTAAAGTGGTACCAATGCTGTCTGAGTACAGGATGGCAAAAAACAAACAGGTGCAGTCCCACTCTGCCGTGTTACCGTTCTGTATTGTTGCTAGACACCGAGAGTTTTTCTTGTGACTTGCTTTAGATTCCTTGTTGTAGAAATCACAACCATTTTGTGCCGTGTCTTTCCATTCTCTAATTAACGTTCCTTTATAAAGGAAATCCCACTCGTTTTTGAAAATCTGCCGCAGTCCCACTGGAACCAAATCAAATGCTATGTAGCAGAGTCTGAAGTAGTTCAGTTGCTCTTGCGAGTATTCCATCACCACCTTATAATCCTGCAAGAGACATTGCCTTTTAGTTTATTTTCTTGTAAGGGAAAGGTTGGGGTTTTCACTTATTATATTGAAAATGTCGAGTATCAACCGGCGATGAACACAGAAACCCCGAAAGACTGTGAAAAGCTAGTCACTAATTATAAACGAGACAGCAGGTTAAGTATCTACAGTTTCAGCAGTTTTGTAATGTATCGATAGTATTGTCTACCGGAAGTTGTGTTAGCGGAAGTTCTCGGATACTGTAAACGTCCAAAGAATCATGGATATTTGTGTGGGCCATGCTTTCCTAGTGTCATGGCGGCCGAATAAAGTGTAGTTTCTTTCATAGTTAAATCTGGTTTATTACACGGCCATCTGGGCGTCATTGTTACAAGTTTTATTCCAGTCGGTAGGATAGACGACTGCTCGTGGGCTTCAAGCACAATTTTCTTGCCAGGGAGCTAGCTTGTTACCAGCAATGGGACACTAAGATTTGTTTGGTACACCGTTTTCTGAATGAAGGCTTGTGGAAGCCTGTGTACAGACGCACCTACCCACCTCGATACCTTTTAGGCGAGGGGACCTCTGTACACGGGCTAAAGCTCGGGGGTTCTAGGGGTTTAAAGAATAGGGGGCGTTTGAGAAATAGGAGGCGTTCATTCCGATAAATGTATAGTACCTCCTTTAACAAAACTAATGTACTTCGAAAGCGAATTCTTTACCGTCCACCTTTGCGGAAAACGAGAACGTGAAATGGTTCCTACTAGATGCTACCGAGATAGAACAGGCCGGACGAAAGTTCAGTGACGTATTGAGCACATCAAAAATACCAAAGAGCGCTCTTTTCACTTTGAACTTACGGGAAAAAATGCAATGTGTAAACCCTTGTTAATCAAGCAAGAAACTGACCACCAGTTAATTGAACGATTTTGCTCTAGCTTTGTCATTTTGTCCTAGTATTCTGAAATAATTGTCATTGGGAGGCGCGTCTTAGTCGGGGCGTTTACATCAAATACAAATATAACAGCCTGAGGGGGATGGGGATCTTTACTGGAGAGAAGAGAAGTTTATTTGAGAGAAGGCGTCTTTTAGATCATTAACGATATATCATTCGATGTCAGTGTCTGCATTTTTCAAACCAAATAATAATGACTAAAAGTCTTTCAATCAATGTCGTTCAATAATAACGTTTAGTGTTCCAGGCCGTTTCGACCACCGCTTCGTTTGAATGGCAAACTGAGGGTAACAGATAAACACGGGGATAGGAGATAACAAACAGAGAGGAAAAGAGTCTAACAAAGTGTGTTACACAAAAGTTCATTAATTTTTTCGTTCTGTATTCGCCGATGAAATTGTTGATTCTTTATCATAACTGAATACACGAAAATTCCTCTTAGAATTTAACCCTAGCTTGCATTTCAGACATAAATTCAGGATTCTTTAACCCGTTCATCACTCCTAGATTGAGTAATAGTGCGATCACTCATCATTTTTTTAAATGAACAAATTTAAATTTGTACTTTTGCACACCTTGTATGACTTAGCCTGAGATCATGCCCTCTCCCTATTATGCCTATATGTATCACAGGTTATGTATGACTCGGCCTTAGCAAATAATACTGACTAGGGAGGAGTCAGGTTTAGACTGCAAAAGTAAACACAGACGCTACTCCGGTCGGTCGTCCCCGTATAGCGAGAGAAGCGACTACCGGTACATTCAAGTTGGTCACTCACTGTTAGGACTGATAGGGTTTTACTACCCTCTTTTTTCTAGTGAGAACCCCACTCGCTTCAGCGCAGTTTGCTTTGTCCCCGGCGAAAGCCTTTACATTTTGTCTAAATTCAATCCGCTTAATACAGACACTCCTTTAATACGGACCTTTTCTATCGCACATTCAGTGTTCGCATTAACGCCGGGATTTGACTTAATTTTATAAGAATATCAAGACTGAAACTGATTTGCAAAATCTTAAGAATGTGATAAGAATAAACCCTAGGCTAAAAAGGATATAAAATCTGTTAACACAAGACAATTATATGTTTTTAACTTAACTGTGAAATTATTCCTTTCTCTTAATGGTAAAACTAGCCACCAAAAAGACAAAGCAACGTGCCATTGGCATTAATAGCAATTTATACCCAAACACATTCTAAAACGGAAAATGAGAGGCCAAAATTTATAAGAATAATACAAGAATATCTTTAGCCTAAAGTCGGCAGAAAAATAAGAATATTCAGCATGGGCCAGAAAAACAACATTGTTATTAAAAGAAAAGAGTGTATGGCGCCTCAAGCTATGAATGATGACGAAAGCCCTGGTAGACGTAAATGATTGCATAAATAATTTTAAATGGTTCCTATAAAAAACAAGCGTTCGCTTTGATCGTGGACAACGAACTACCCACCGCCTTGTTTCGACGTGATATTCAGAGTAAATGGATAATAACAACCTCTTTGGTGATCGTAAAAATATTCAACATGGGCCAGAAAAACAACATTTTTATTGAAACAAAAGAGTGTATGGCGCCTCAAGCTATGATAATAGACGTAAATGATTGCATAAATAATTTTAAATAAACATTCCTTTGGTTCCTATTCCAAATATAAAACAAGCGTTAGGTTTGATCGTGGACAACGAACTACCCACCGCCTTGTTTCGACGTGATATTCAGGGTAAATGGATAATAACAACCTCTTTGGTGATCGCATTTTTAACGAAAGGGCGACTAGCTGTCATGATGTAAATCTACAATTCGGGACATTAGAAAGTAATAACGTTGACATGTTGTACTCGACCTCCTTTTCCCTTTCCCTTCAATGTTGGCCTCAAACTTGGACAATTCCACCAAAAAACCATTTCAAAACAATATTGCAAGAGAGAAAGACATGTCATCAGAGCAGTGTGACCCAAGTTGAGAGTCAGAGATTACAATCTTTAATGATCTCGTAGACCTACGCAGAAGGAAATGTACACGCAATTGTTGTCTGATTCGGGTGATAACGCGAAAATTATAACGGTTTTGAAGAAGTGAAAACAAAGAAACCCTTTGTGTCACCCCAATTCTATACCATGCACCGAACAGTACTCATGACAGTAGCAATAATTAAGTATGCCGAGGCTATCAAATTCTTTAATTAGTGTATGACGAACGAGTGGGTCTTAAAATCAGCAAATACAAAGCTTCCTATCTGATACAAAACTACGACAGCAAATTAGTCTGAGTTAATCTGTGAGCATGACTAAGCTGAATAACCAACGCAAAATTACTCACCGTGCACAAAAGAATCCAAGAAAATCTGATTTAATGACTGAAAACATGCACAGGAGGAAGCTTTACGACGAAGCGGAACTACAGAAAAAGAAAATGACTATCACATGACCGATAATACAGACATCAGACATCACGCTAGGGGTGCATGTCATTATTGTGGCGCTGTTTTCATAGTCACGCTATTTTTGAATGTCACGCTATTCATTCAAAGTAGATGGGGAGGGTGACTATAGTGACTAGGGTGACTAGGGATACACATCAGAAAATTAGAATCAAACTCCTAAAGGAGAGTCTTATACACAGTATGACCGAAGTTGTTGTGTTAATATACACCTAATTTGCAATCTGGCCTTTTTCATAAAAGATTTCAATTTGGCCAACGTAAGCGGAGAAATATTCGTCAAACCAGATCTCTGAACATAGTAAATAGCGTGCGTAATTTATTCCTTTTAGTTTATTTTTTGCTCAGTTAATGTCAAATCAAGGTAGCCGTGAAATTATTCCTTTCTCTTAATGGTAAAACTAGCCACCAAAAAGAATTTACAATGTGTCATTGCCATTAACAGCAATTTCTACCCCAAAACAAAAGTGAGAGGCTACAATTTACGAATAATTAAATACAAGAATATTTTCAGCCGAAAACCGGCAGAAAATTAAGAATATTCAGCATGGGTCCGAGGAAAACAACATTCTCAAAAAAAGACTGTATGACGCCTCAAGCTATGAATGATGACAAAAGACTAGCCTGTGCCAGGCTCTCTTATAGTATAGTGGGGATGTATTAAAAATAAGACGCGAGCGACTTGGGAAATGGGGCGGTGGCGGAGGGGAAAATGGGAGAGAGAGCCCTGTCTCTCCCCAGCCCCCGCGCGTTTTTCGCGTTCCTTTTTACACCTTTTTGACTGTCTCGACTGAACGACTTTTCACCATTATCTTGGGAGCCTGGAACAGGCTACCATATGTACAAATCAGTTCCATTTATTGAAAAACGGCCGCGAAGGTCTGAAACTGGTATCAAAGATGGCTTTGAAGAAATGGAACACGAATTTCTGTTTGTAACATTTGATCCGGAAAAAAAAGGACTACCATTTCCGGTGTTCCGTTACTCCCGGAAATTTTCCGTTGGGAAGACCCAAAAAGTCATGTTCCATTTACTTTCCGTTCGGATTTCCCGGAAAATTTTTGTAAATGGTGGCGGTTGTTAACCATTTACAAATATTTTCGTCCCCCTCGATCTCTAATACCCCCCCCCCCCCCCCCCGTCCCCCTTTCTCTGGGAAGAAAGTTATTTTTACTAAGCCACCGTAGCTTTTAAGACTCCCTAAATAATAAACAAATGTAATTCTTCACACAAATTGTCTAATGATCCTGTATTGTTTATTAACGTGGTGGAAGTTCGGATTTGTTTTTGATGTTCGACTGTATGATCGCCTGGCTTCTTCCTTGATGTCGGGGGGGGGGCTCACCTTAATTACTCCCCTCCTCAAACGTGATTGGAATAAATGAGCCCCTGGGGAGCTCAAAAGAAGATTTACGCGATGTCATTAGAGCAGTTTTTGAGTCGTCGAGAGCGGGAAGCTTATTAATTGGGGGACGCTTATTTCATTCCTTCTTCTATTTCATTTCAACCTCAAATTGAAACTCGTCTTTGTTTCAATTGAACGAAAACTGCAGCACATTAGGAGATTGGTTCAGCCTCGTCCCCAGGGCTTTCTCCTTAAAAATCGGGAGGGAGTAAGAAAAAAGCCCTGAGAACGAGGTTATGATTGGTTGTTAAGCTCGGCTGTTATTATCTTGTACAATTCACTACCACTTTGGCAAATGATTGTTTAGTATTGTCATTCGCGGCGGCGTCCATGACATCAGATAGCGTGATGCCCTCTAATGGTTCATTTTTCAACAGGCTTTGATTTAGAAAGGAAGATAAGGCGTGGTGTTAATTAAGTTGGGAGGGGAACGAAATGGTGCGCTTATACTTTGCCTAACCTTACCTAACTCTGGCTATGAAAGTCTTTTTGGACCTTCATGGACATGTTAATATGACTCAGACTGGTTCAGTTTGTCCTTATATGCACTAAAAATGATCATCCTTCGACCAAACGGTAAGCACGTTAGTTATCCCTTCCTTTGGTTGGTAATGAGCAAGAAAAGAAGTTTTGTTTTATTTTTTTGGTTGTGCTTTTGAGTTCTTTTTCTTTTTAACAAAGAAACTTTATACATTTCTATTTACGTCACATTCCATTCTTTTTAGTATTATTATTATTATTATTATTTGCCGAATAGTGTAAAAGTTCAACACAAAGCTAATGTGATTTTTTTAATAACCATCCAGTCTATTATCTCGTGACAAATATTGTTGACAAATTATCCATCCCTACCCAGACGGTTTTTTTTTTTTGCTAGCTTCTGATAGTTCGCTGCGAAGCCGCGATAGCGAGGCGTAAAGCGGGAGCTTTAACAAACCGTGAGTACGGTTTATTTAATTTCATCCTGGCCTAGAGAACGGGCCGTGACTGGAACGCAGGGTAATCCATCCCTGCAAAAAAAGTACCGAATCGTTATCGGTGTGCTCGTCGTGGACTTACCAATAGTGAATAACAAGGAGCGACAGATGCAGTAAATGTTACTGAAGTATTTACGTAGCTCAGTTCTGCCTTTTTTTCCAATAAGTATCACACATAATACATGTTCTAAAGTCATCGGAAATTCCGACTCAGAAAATCGTTCAAATCACTCTCACGTTGAAAGTCTCGAGGGACTGTTCCTTGCCGCAAATCATACAAAAACCCACCAGTTTTAACTCCTGAATGAAAAGATAACAGTTTTAAACTTCGGGGCTGTTTGTCCCAACCTCGGTGATGAATATTTCCTCGTTACCCTCACGAAAACCTTCGGGGGCCGATATCTCTTGGTTCTTTAAAACTCGTAGGCGCCTGTACTCTTTAGCTTTGTTTCTTATTTTCTGGCGCTTCTCTATCACCAGCTTGAATTCGGTACGAAACGTCTTTAGATAAAACCTTCTCTCGTCTTCTAAGTGGTGTAATTCTCTTTCTAAGTGGATGTCATAAAGTCTGTTGATTTTTTGGACGTATTCCTCCGCTTTTGAGCCCGCAATCGTCATTATTCAGAAAAGTTCCAAGACAGTATTTTCTCTATTTCGCCTGTCGTCTTCCATGTTTTCACTAAAGTTAAATCCAAGCCGATTCTAAACAGGATTGTGGTTAAGTAACTGTCGAATAAAATCGTAACTGTCTTTGCATAAAACACTTATCTCATAGCAACACCATTGTCGGCAGTGCAAATACATTATTTATTTGAAGCTCTTAAGTATATTTTGCATCTGCAGCTCAAAGCTTGAATTACAAAGGAAACATAATATTTATTGAGACAAAACAATGAGTATGATTTAAAAAAACTGGTTTTGTTTATAAAAGACAGTCACTGGATATATGCAAATTTGATGTGTATTATTTTAGTTGGTATCACTAAGCAACTGAATTAACTTTCTAGGGACCTGTTTTTTTTCGGATTTTTTTTTTCAGTTACTATCAGCGAATGTTGGGAATGTAACTTAGGTGTGCCAACTGATTTATTGCCATAATCTGAATCTGCAACTGATGCTTTAAAAATCAGATTCTTGTGAACAAAAGAGCCAACAAAGTGTGGGTTGACGAAATAATAGGGGCATTAATACGAGGAAAAATAACACGCGCCTTACATAGGACGCGTCTTAAATAAGACGCGAACTTTCCGTATAAATGGCACATTTCGTCTAAAATAAGACACGGTTTAGCTAAGACGCGTCTTATTTTAGAACAGCCCTTAACACCTGTTCTTAGATAAGACGCGTTTTAGCTAAGACGAGAAAAACTTCGTATAAATGACCTTCGCGTCGTACATAAGACGCGAACGCATAGTACACATGCGTTAATTTTTGGCGCGCCACGTTGCATTGCTGTTGCTACAGGCAACATTCACATGAAAACGAGTGAAGAACAGAAATAAGACGCGAACCATTTATACGAGCTGTTCTCGTCTTAGATAAGACATGCTCGTATAAATGGTACAGTTCGCCTCTTATTTTTCCTCATATAAATGGCTCTAATGTGATTTTTATGGAACAAGGGAACAAAGAAAGAAAGAAAGAAACGGTGGTGTAAGTTTCTTTCTCTTGCAGTTCCGAGATGGGGTTACTCTTAGCTCGGGGCGTTGGTACCAGGTAAATATATCACATACCCCCTCGTTCCAGGCAAATAACCCTTACTTGTACTTCGGCGCGGAGCCTCCCCGTTTAAAACTTTGTAAAGTAGGGTGTCCCCCCACCGGGTCCTACAGTTAGTGCCTGAATTACGGAGGAACCAGTACAGAAGTGAGATTGGACGTCAGCATGTAAAGGCGCACCGGCTATGCAGCCGTCTCAGTCCACATGTCTGGTATCAACAAAACAGTCAAAATAGTCCCATAGTGCAATTGGACACAACACCGACTCAGTCTCTCACGCACCTTCAGAGGGCGAATGGAAATTAGGCTGAAGAACATTTGGGCGCAAGCGCATGGCAAACATTCACATTGCAAAATGTAGGAGCGTAGAGTGATCATGCGTTGCGCTACTTTTGTAGGCATCAATTATCTACTTTTCCCTAGCATTTGTATTACAGCTAATGCGTGCGACCGTGACAAGCTAAGCCCCGGCGGAGTATTTCGATGTTTCATAACGAGTCAGAAGTGGCGTGCTCAAGTGTCAGGTCGAGCGCCTGCAAATTTTGTGGACAACACTCAGTTCGGTCATTCGCCACTTAAGAAACGAAAAGGAAACTGGGTCAAGTTAATTTGCAAAGACTTCTGGAACCACTTTGTCCCCAGTAACAATCCCAGAAACAATTGCGGGGCGCATTTCGGCCCCAGTTCCCTTCAGGTTTCTAAAGTGGCCTTTTACCCAATGACAATGGTATATATCGAAGGAGAAAAAACAATTAACAACAACAAGTGAACAGACAATATTCCATTTTAATTTCCTATGACGAGCAGAAAGGTTGATATTATACTGGCTGTTGGGAATTAAAATTTTGATTAAACAGTGCGAGATCCTCAAAAGGAACTCGCGTTTTGGTACAAACCAACAGCTTTTTGTACTACTCATTTCTACACAACTATAGCTAAAAGGTTATAATCACTGGTCAGATTTATCACAGAGAAAATTGGCTATTATAGAACTACCACACACTACAGAGTAAACACTAAATCAGAACCTTTTGTGTTAAACTTGTATGATACCAAGTGCCTGTTAGAATCAGCCTAAAAGCACTCAGTTTGTCTGAAAAAGACAGGAATATTTCGAATCAAATAACTTGTTTTCTTTTCACTTGTTGGGGCTGTGGCGCTCTCTTTCGGGAAAATGACGTCAAACAAATATGAACTACTCCTCAACTTCGGTGATCTCTTCTTTGATAAAGAACTCCACCGACTCGTCCTCAAACTCATCTGCATTACTGTCCAACTCATCCGTGTCAATACCTAACAGGAAAAACCAAACATACAAATACTTCAATATCCTCTCCTCTTTAAGAGCTTCACGGGGTAACTGAAACAAATACATCACAACTAAAAATCCTAACTGACAGGATACCAACCGGTTGGATATAAACAAACAAATCTTAAGACGCATTAAACTATACTTTCGGGTGTTAAAATAAAGTGTTCGAATGGGGAAAGTGTCGGACGTTAGCTGCTCGGTCTACAGTTACTTTAAATGTTACTAGGCCCAGGCTGGAACATCAACACGGCCAGACGGGACATGGGATTGCAAGTCCAGGGATCGGAGCGTTAGACACGGCCCATTTCCCAGCAAAAAATTACTTATAACTTATGATTTACATGACACATGATACCAGCATTTTTTCCGCTTACCATTTCGTAATTCCAAGCGCAGCGCCTTCTGCTGCGTAAACTCCATGTTCTTCTTCTGTCTGTAGCCCTGATAATCTTTCATCTTTCGTCGCCGCCTCTCAATCAGCTCCTAAAGATAAAATCATGAAATATTGTATGCACAATACGAAACTAAACAACTTTTTCTGTTTCTCGTCTTTAAGACGCCCCGTATGCACTATCGGTTGACATTTCCTACACAAAGAAAGTCAAATATTACAGAAAAATATTCTTCAACACCTTGATAATTTTCTGAAAGTTACGCAGAGCGTTTGGAACTCATCCGGGTCTCTTCACCAGTGATGACACTTGCTGTTATTCGCAGCCTCGTTTTGAAGAATTGAATGAATGGTAATACAATGTCCCAACAGTCGAATCTTTATTCTGTCTAATGACTCTCTAATAGACCTAATTTATTCACATGTAGCGCGGTTTTAGGAAGAACGAAAGCATCTATCAGCTTCAGTTCTGAAGACGACCACGCTGAACTCTTCCTCCACACATACACCGTTTGCAACCGACATCAAAATATGCCATGCAGCGATGCCAAGAAGGAGGTTACATTGAAACAGTAACTTCTTAGGAGAGAGAACTGCCTATAACATGCTGACAATAATTTTTCTACTTCTTCGGTTTGTCACTGCTCACGCATTGTTAAAATCCTTCCCGCCATTTTCGAGCTCTCATTGGTTCATTTGATTTACTGTCTCTGGTGATTGGCAGGTCCACGATTTGGTCTTAGTTAGTAAAAAAGTCACCGTTGTTTTCTCAAAATAGTAAAATTTGTATGTCAATAAATTTCTATAGATTTGCTAAATTCTTACATTAGTTGTTACAATTTCACGACAACTTCGCAAGTCTTACCAATATCATGTATTAGCGCCTTTGTGTGGTCACTTTGATTAAAAGCCCACAACACAGATGCACATTATTTTAACTTCAAAGCGTCAATAGGCTCACCTTGGATGCTCGAGACTGGCTCATTCGATCCTTGATCTCAAACATGCGCTGGAATTTCTTGATGTCCTTCTTGATATTCTGAAGTAGAGCATACGTTACTTTCCATTACTGTTAACATATATACACTTTTCAGTTTTACGTAAGAATTAGTAGTTTGCAGAACTGAATGCTCTTAGCTCTTAGTCTAAATAAAATAGCCAATAGTCTCCCCCCCCCCCCCCCCACCCTCTCCTCAAATAGATAGATAGATAGATAGATAGATAGATAGATAGATAGATAGATAGATAGATAGATAGATAGATAGATAGATAGATAGATAGATAGATAGATAGATAGATAGATAGATAGATACATAGATAGATAGATAGATAGATAGATAGATAGATAGATAGATAGATAGATAGATAGATAGATAGATAGATAGATAGATAGATAGATAGATAGATAGATAGATAGATAGATAGATAGATAGATAGATAGATAGATAGATAGATAGATAGATAGATAGATAGATAGATAATCTTTATTTACCCACGATACAAAATTCGTCAGCTTTAAAAATGCCTAATACTAGTATAATAAAAATATTTAAATAAAAAAGCTGCTTTCCACGAATGCCGTGCCTTACAGTTCTTTGAGTTATTGTTTAAATTGCCCAAGGGACTCTGCTTCCCTTAAGTTACAAGGAAGACTGTTCCAGAGAATGGCGCCACTATAGCTGAAGCTGTTTTTGTAATAGTTTGTGCGCGGTAATGGAACATTGAGTTTATTTTGCATCTGGATCAGAAGGCCGCGAAGTGTACGACCTGTGAACTGCCCAAAAACGGGCTCAACGAGCTTCAAATCGCGTTTTTCAGCAAAATTCCACCACTGCAAATTCCTGGTTGACTCGTTCTTGGCATAAGAAAGCTTTTCACAAAGAGGAAGATGTATCAGCAGGAAAAGGATGTTTTAATTCAAAGTCACCAATATAGACAAAAGAAATGGCACAGAGAAAGCAGAGAACCTTCACAACTGGAAAGTGAAGCTGGTTTACCAGGCAGCAGGCAGCACAGCCGGATTCATCACCAGTACCTTACCTTAATATCAGCTTCCGTGAGCAGGGTAGGAGGTCTGGGTCTCCATAGCAACGAACAAAACTGATCTAAAGCATGACGCTGGAGAAGCTTTCCTTGAAACGACCAGATATAATAACCATTATCCACCTATAAAGAAAATACAAAAATGCAAGAAAATCATGAGTGCAGCTAATTAACAATTATTCCACGAGGGCGCGTTGGATATGAGATGATAGATAGCCAACGAGGCGCATAGCGCCGAGTTGGCTATAATCATTTCATATCCAACAAGCCCGAGTGGAATAATTGTTTTATTAAAAACGCCCACCAAATCTCGTTGAATCGCCCCGACTAGAACAAACCGGAAAAGACAAGGGACTTCCGCTATTGACATGTCACACGTCTATCAAAACTGTCAACGCGCGAACCGGGCTCGCCTAGACTGCATGAATGAAAAATCAAAACATTGTGCGATGAACATTAGTTTTTTAAAAACTCATCGTGATTCTAGGATTTTACACAGCAGAACAGCTTAAAAAACCTGGCAGATAATGTGAAGGAAAGGAATTTTTAAGTGACAGCCATCGAAATTACTATGAATTTGGATTTTCGGTGCAGTTATAAAAGTAAGGACAACGGAGAAAAACTACCGGTATTACCTCGGTCGCTTGTTATGAAGTTGTTTGAAGCCACAAGCTGGTTTTGCTGAACGAGAAAAGAAGCTATTCTGCCGCCTCGATTGCTCTAGTGAATGGCAGCATAGCCTGTATTTGTAGCTGGTCACTCGTGATTTATATTCTTGATGTCGGATAAACAAGCTGCAGTTATCTATCGGCGAGTGACTCGATCGGCGAATGGTGTCGCGATCGTGAAGAAACAACACTTGTCTTCTTTCGTAGCTGGTCAAGGTACTTTAGTTCCATGTGTTTTCGTGTGTTTTTCGACAAACTTTCAAACAAAGTCTTGTGGCTTTTTTGTTTGTTTTTGTCTTTTTTCTTTCGTTGAAATTGCATTTCTAGTCTTCTAAGAAATGAATTAAAACGATTTGCTTCGGGCGCCGTTCTATCCTTCGCGAAAAAAAATCTCAGCTAGCTTCCAATTTTAAACTGACGCGTGCACCGACCATATATGGAGAACATGGTATATTAGCTCATATACCATAACGGCTAAGCCAATCAAAATGCTAGAATTGCATTATCCAATGATTCAGTTTTTAATAATAATAAATACTTAATGACTACTAGTTACTTGGGCAACAGTTAATTTTGTTTTGTTATGTAGCTGGAAATTTTTTCCCAGCAGCGCGCGCTCTCATTGGTTATTCTGAGGTCACATGACAAAAAATCTCTGAGCGGGCAACATTGCAAAATCTATGACGTCAGAGGGTAACAAGGCACTGTTACCCACTTACCCGCGAATGTTGACCGCTCACGAGATTTATTTTTATAAATTTGTACACGAAAAAGTTCTTCTTTGTGGGTTATATAACAAATCGCTTAAAGACTGCTCCCTTGGCGAAAAACAGTTAATTTTGTTTCCTTCGAATCTCAATATTGACATTCTTAGGAATAGCTTTTCAACATCCCTCAAAGTAAAAGATTGTGAAAACGGAAGCTAGTTTTCGCGACCTATCTAAGAGTCTGACACAAGCTACAATAGAAAGGAGAAGTCGTTACGTCACGTTGCCATCGTTGCAAAATTTCTAGATGACAAAAAACCGAAAACATCACTTTAAAAAGGAATTCGCACTGTTCCAACCTCTTCGATCTTATTCAGTTTTATTTAATTTGTCAAGCGTTGGCGAAATTTTCTGTGGTTGAATCCGAAAGGACCGTATCATAGTTTAGAAAAGAAACAAAAAATGTTTGTTATGTTCACGCACCCCAAGAAGCGGGCGAGTGAAGTTTGGAAGTTTCATATCGCAGACGTGTAACGACGGCTAAGACATGAAAAGAGTGATGCACCTGCAAGATGATGTTGTGCTAATATAAACCTATTGCTTTTTTGCCTTTCTCGTTGCCGTAGCCGTCGTTGAAGCTTCAGCTCCCTATTTTTGTGACCCAGAAATTTTGCCACCATGGTTACGTGACGTCCAACTTTTCCTCTCTATGGGCCTGTTATAAATTAATTATAATTTATACTTGGCTCCGAGGCGGAGGGGAATAAATTAAAGGAAATCACATTGAGATTCAAGGATTAACGACTCAATTCTTCTGCTTTATACAACTCAGCCTCGGAGTCAAATACGAATTTTGATAATTCGAAACTGGCCTACTGCATCCCAATCCAAGCTCGCACCATGGGGAGAACCAACTCTTTGTGTCAAATTTATATAGTGAGAGAAAAGCCTGACTCTGGGTACGTGCTAGCACAGCACCAGTGAGTTACTTCCGTGGTGAATGTTGCAAACGTAAACTTTAGTATCAGCAATTAAAAAGCAGTCGACACTGAAGACCATGTTTACATTGTTTTTCCTCCTCTGCAACAGAGCCACCAGTTTTACAATTGTTCAAAACATGTGAACTGGTGTTGGTTAGGAGGGTATGATGGGATTCAAGACCACAGGGAATTACAGGGGCCGTTAACAACACTGAATAGAAAACGAGACCATTTCAATCACATTGTTCACATTAGTCGAACAGTGACAAGTCTGACACAGCTTCTAGAACTTAAAGTTGTGGGAAGCTACTTTACTAGACTTAATAGAGAGTAGAAATTCTACCTTATGTGCCCACCAGCTGACGGATGTAGCAACATATCGGCCAGTAGGGTCCCACTCCACATCAGTTGCCATAAAGTGTTCTGCCTGGTTCATGCACACAACATCAGCAGTGTCATAGAATTCTAAAACACCATTCATGCTGCAAAATACGAGCACACATACAAACATCACTAATAAAAACAATAATTACACCATAGAGAAAGAAGTTACGTCACGCTGCTATGGTAGCAACATTTTTGGATCCCAACAAACCGTGATCCTACAAATATGGCAGAAGAAAACGAAAAAATTGACATGTATGACTCTCCCGTGCACGCTTGCAGTCAGAAACAAAACGGTAGCAAGCCCATACTTCGTCTTGCCCTCCACTGGTCGACTAATCAAGTGGCCATCTCTGTTAAGAAAGACTTTTGAGATCCTGAAATTTTGCTACCATGGTAATGTGACGTCACACTTCTCTTTATTGTCCCTATAGGCCCTTTGCAGTTAGCCATTCACGTGGTACAAAATCGCCGTGCTGGAGAGCAAAAGTCGCACTGGGACAAGACAAACAAAGAAAATTACCATTTCAAATCATGTATGTCTTGTTTGTCTTGTCCCAGTGCGACTTTTGCTCTCCAGCGTGGCGGTTTTGTACCACGTGAATGGCTAGCTGCAAAGGGCCTATTTTATCCAAACTGACTAAAATCATGAAAATCAGTTTGCTAAGTCTGAGCGTAAGAGCTGAAGGACAGTTTAGTTTTCATAAGCAGCAGATTGGGAACATTGTGTTAAGATCCCGGGTCTAGAGGAAAAATTTCTTAGCTGTTCTCTGACGCCACACAATTTTCTCTCTCAAATGAGAAATTTTGAACAAAAAACCGGCAAAAGAGGAGAATAATTCACCCATTCAAAATTCAATGTAGCTGTACCTTTTTTAATTAATTTAGCAATCATGTAATTTCCTTTAAATGTGTACAGTAGCTAGCAAAAGGTTAAGTTGCCGTATTCGTTTTCACCTCTAATAAAAGCAGCAGAAATTAGTATGCTTCACTCGGGTAGGTTAAGTTACAAGTAAAACTGGTCGGCAAATCCTACAGAATCGCTTAAAAAAGACTTGAGACTCGATGCTGGAGTCTCGAAACTTGAACAAATCGAGTTTCGAGTAGCCTGCGCGCAGACGAAATTAAACTCTGGTAAACTCCGTCTGCGAAACAGCGCCGAAATCCTTGTTCTGGACTTCCAGCTGTGTACCCAGATTTGAGTACGCACCACGATTGGCCTGTTAAAAAAGACCTTTGTTTTGTTTGTCGCAAGACTGGTAATAGCCAATCAGGTTGAAGGGAAATTCGAAACGCGCTTCCGGTAATTCGTTGAGTGGGTTGGGGGTCCAGAACAAGGATCTCTGCGCTGCTTCGCAGACGGTACTAATCAGAGTTTAGTTATCGTCTGCACGCAGGTTTCGAGACACGAGAATCAAGTTTCGAATTTCAAGAAGCCTGCATTCTTTAATAGCGGATCACCATGGGTAACAAAATTTAGTTGTCCATAATAATAATAATAATAATAATAATAATAATAATAATAATAATAATAATAATAATAATAATAATAATAATAATAATAATAATAATAATAATAATAAAGCCTTTATTTAAAGAGGGTAGCACTTAATAGCCAAACTTGTGGCCCTCATAAAATACTCAACTATTTACAATCTAATAAAAATATTGTTAGCTAAAATATATAAACAATTAAAATAAAACAGGATTCGATTTTTATAAAAAATCAAAAATTATCAAATGATAAAATGACGCAAACATTGTTGTTCCTTAAAAATCTTGGCAAACATGTTCTTTTTAAAACATGCTACAGAATCTAGTTTCCTAATTTCGATTGGTGTACTATTCCACAGTCTTGTTGCCGAAACAGCGAAAGAGCGTCCTCCCTCAGTTTCTCTTCTACATTTAGGACAAACAGCGTTAATGCTTGAATATCTAGTGTTGCGGGAGTGTCGCTTATTATTCAAAATTAAGTGTTCATTTAGATAATTCGGCAAATACCCATTAATTCGCTTATACATTATTATGCATTTATCTATCTTATGTTGCTCATGAAACGGAATCCAACCTAGCTTGTTAAACAAAGCAACTGATGGTGTCAGGCGATCGGCATAAGAAATAACGCGTGCCGCACGTTTTTGCAATCTTAAGACCCTATAAACCGACTCTTTATCGCAATTTGCCCAAACAACGTTAGCGTAAGACATAACAGGGCGAATAATGCTATTATAAAACTGAAGTCGCTGTTTAAGAGGTAGACAGGCTCGAATCTTACGCAGTATTGCGATTCTAGAGGCCAACTTTTTACATAGTTTCTCAATATGTTCATCAAACGACAATTTACTGTCAATTTCTACACCTAATAAGGTAGCACAATCCACATTACTGAGCTGTTTTCCGTTTACGAAAACATCTATGTAAATAAAAATAAATCCGAGAAAGGAGACAAATTTCATTGGAAGAAAAACATGAAAATTGACGGTGAGAAAAAGAGAAATGCTAGCGGCCACCAAGGTGAAAATGAGCGGCAGGGAAAAAAAAGCGAACAGGAACACAAGCAACAAAACTTTTGGTGAGCACACACGACATTTCCTACATACATGTAAGATGTGTAACTAGGAATTTTCACGTTATAGTTGTGCGAAACAATCTCAATGAAATGTACAAAAAAGTGTGCTGCACATGCCAAATTGTTTTCCTTTTTGCTAATTAGACCTACCGGTATAATGTGTAAGATTTTAGGGCGATTAAAAAGGACCAACGAAAGGCTGTTTTTCTTGAATTCCCTCCCCATCTCAAAGAAGAAGTAACCAGCAAAATAAAATAAATTGGAACTTGTAATCCTTTTAATACTGAGCTTTTTAATGTCTTCACTGGTTACTTCCTTGGATTTACTACCCTAACACATAAAAAAAAGAAAATATGTAAAACTTACTTTCTAAGACCAGCTAGAATGCAAAATTGTCCAGTAGGTGACCAGAATATACTATTGACTTGTTTCTTGTCAAATGTTTCTGTGAACAAATACAAAGTAAGTTGCCATGACCATTAGTCAAACGCGAAATTTTCAAAATTCTCAAAATTGTGTCCTTCATTCTCATAAACCCAAATGTAAGATGTAGAAAAATTTCATAACATTGGAAACTCAACATAATTCCCAAATGTCCGTTTTCAACTTTCTGAAAAATACCGTAAAATTCCGAAAATAAGCCCCTCCATGTATAAGCCCCTCCAAATATAAGCCCCCCAAACCGGTAACGCAAAAAGCCCTCCGTTAAATCGCCCCTCCAAATATAAGCCCGCTGGGGACTTGTACTTGGAAAACTGCCCTCAAATATATAGTAAAACAAAGCAAAAATGGTAGATTTATTCCCAGTTATAAGGCTAGCCCAATCAATTGTGACACGCAAATTTCCCTCCGTGAATAGGCCCCTCCGAATATAAGCCCCTCCAAAAATAAGCCCCTCAAAAAGGGCCTTAGAAAAATATAAGCCCCTGGGCTTATTTTCAGAATTTTACGGTATATGTATGTGTAAGCCAGGGAGTGAAATTAGGGAAATTTTCACGCGCGATTTGTTCAAATCCTATTATTATCAAATTATTAGGATTTGGACAAAATGCAAGTGAAATTATTCCCCAATTTCACGAGTATACCATTTGATTACCTATTAATATCATGGGTGATGAATTATGTTAGTAACACATCATAGTACTGCTAAAGAGGCTCACTTGAACGGTCACAACACAGGATAATGTCCAGACTACAAAGTTAGTATAGAAATGTTGCTGTTGTTAGTTAGTATAGTAATGCAAGTCTTCATAATGGACCACAGGTAGGAGTGAAGGGTTTGAGCAGCTGTTTACTGGTACTACTGTTACTGACAACACTTGCATACAGTACAGCTGTTGTATTACATTTAAGCATCAGTTTGGTTCTCTCCCAGTTCTCAACACTTAACTTCAGTAGCAGAACTGGCTTTAGGAGAATTTCATCATTTGCTTGCATGCTAGAGTTATAGTAACCACTGCATTGAAAAAGGTCAAACTGTCTAGTGGCTACCCAGGAAAATTGACAAATTTCGGGGAAAAAAAAAGAAAAGCAGAGGGATAATCTGTACAGCACATAAACATTGTTGTGCCACTGGAACACTATTACTTTGCCAAATAAACCAAAAAGTAAGTGAGCAAAACAAGAATGATTAAAAGTTTGTTACAGGCATAATATCATTGCACAACCATTATGTGCATTTTATCAGAGAATAAAAAGTACCCATATAATACTCACTTAAAAGCGTAACTTTGCCTTTCTCCTCCATATTGTAGAAACTGGCTGATATTCTGGGACTTTCACCATGGATTATAGCAAATTTGCTGCCGCCAGGCTCCCATGAAAAAGCAGTAACAGCTTCTGTAAGTGGGAGAGTGACAAACACAACAAAAAGTTATTTCAGCAGCTGGCACACTATCAGCATTAGTTTAACAATTTTGAACTGAGTTGTCCAGCAGGAGATCACTAATCTTAACCATGGCCTGGTTGGTCAAAAGACAATTAGTGCTAATCCAGTTACCATGACAACTCATATGTCCTTTTTGCAGTTAACCAAGGATAAAAGCTAACTGGCTTTCAAACATTAAACATTTCCCACATCTAATAATAACTGTAAGAATTGTATTTTATGCAGCGCTTAATACTAACGTAATGTAGGTCTTAATACATATATTAGGCTCTATTCATAGTTATAGTAATGTTATTTTGATTCATTAGATTCTTTCTATTGTTATTTAGTTTCATTATAATTTTTTTGTTATGTCTCTGTAAGACAAATGTAGAGAATATATTATATTTTAGGTCTCATTGCATATATTAGGTTTTATTTATAGTTATGTTAATACATTAGTCTCTATATATTGATATTTCTTTCAATTTTTTTTTAAGTTGTCTCCACGATTAGTTTCAGCACTCGTGCTAAGCTAGGAGCTTGAGACTTCAATAAAGTTGTTATTATTATTATTATTATTATTATTATTATTAACCAACTTGACTTAGGATCCTAAAGATTTGTATTCATGTCAAAAGAACAGACAACAAATGAGTGTGAGATGTGTCACTTACAAGTCAAAAATTACCCTTAAATGATATAATATAATGTAGTTAACTTTTACGACAGTATCAGCACTTATTAAACAGCTGACACTGAAGACCATGTTAACATTTCTCTCCCTTCCCAAAACCAGAACACCATCACTACAACTGATCAAGTAAAGTGGTGTTGATGAGGAGGGGAAGATGGGGGTGTGGCTGAGAAATGAGAGGGGACAAACGCCAAATGCCCACGATTACTTTACACAGGTTAAGTGAGCTACCTGATACGATAATAACAACTTATAACATATTTGAGGTTGAGAACGTGGGAGTGTTTAAAGTACTATTATGCAAGTAAGTATTCTTTTGTGCGAATTGCAAAATTTTTGTACATTGCTACCGCTACTTAAATTATAATGAGCAATGAGTGGCCTAAAAAGTTCTGAAATGTATGAAAGGGTAAGACCATTAATTAACCAACTTGTAAATCAGAGAAAGTGCCATAATACAATGCCAATGCATTAGCAAGCCCATGCCAGCAAGGCTAAGTCACTCTCTTTAAGTACAATGTATTCCCTGAATTCAATTAAGTCCTTGTTGAACTTTGCCTGAAATTGTTTCTTACAGATCACCCTCTTCAATAAAGCAACTATTAGCAACTACTGTAATAATAATAATAATATTTAATATTGCATTGTTTAGGTTTCACATAGAAATGCTGACCTGCACACCCTGTATTAACACAACATTTTCACTAAATGATATTGTTCTTTTAATAACTATCTCACAATAAATAACTTTGAAGGATCCAACAATGCATGCATTAAAATCTGAATTTACCAACCTTTCATTTCTACAACATCCACTGGAATCTGCCTCTCACGCACACGGAACAATTCAAGGTTGTAGTACAGACCCTGTAAGCATGATTCAAGGGTATTTATTACAACAAGTACAATAAATACTCTAGGTGAAACCACTCCAGGTTGCAGGCTTATTTGTATGTGAGGGCAAATTTTTGTGATCCTAGTCTGAAAAGAACTTTCCTAAACATGGTTCGTACAACTTCACACAAACAAATTTCAAGGACTTTTCAAGGATTTTTCAAGGACAAATTGAAGTTTTTAACGGCTAAGATTTATTCAGAATTTAAAAATCAGCGTTCTTTAATCCCCTTTTGAACACCTCATGAACGGCTAAAACAAGTCATGGAGTCATTTGCAACTTTTAGTTCTTCAGCCACAGTTGATCACATCATTTTTTACTTTCTGCGACAACACTCTGCAAAATGACTTGCAATTGCATCTTAGGTACAAAAAGAATTTGAAATAAAGAAACAGAAGTAAAATATTGTTCATGCACAAAAATGTTTTTACGTTACCCGTGAGTCTTACAGGTTCTCACACCAAGGATGAGCCAAATTTACCTCAGCGAAAAAAAACTAATTTTACAGAAAATTGTGTCAGGTGTAGACAAGGTAGTGAATTTCAAGGACTTTTCAAGACCTTATCAAGAAATCAAGTACTTTTCAAGACGACTACTAAAATTCAAGAGCTTTTCAAGATTGTCTGAACCAAGCTAAAGACAAAATAAACATAGCAGAAATCAGTTTACTCTCTCCCAGTTCTCAGCACTTTTAATGTCAGCAGCAGAACTGGCAAAAGGAGAGTTTCATCACTTACTGCCAGTTTTATGGATATTCTTTTATCATTATGTCACTGATTAGAGCTCTATAAAGTATTTCATAAACTTCTATAACCAGCAGTAGAGTGATTAGGGAACCAGCATTTCACTTGTTTTTTGTCAACAAATACAGCAACATTGTAGAGCTGCAGTATCTTGCTGTAATTTCCACATGAGCGGCAAAATGTCACTGTTTGTCAGAAACTAGTCTCTTACCTTCTTGCTTTTGGTGTACCTGTCCACTTTCACAGCAAGGTAATCTCCTTTTTGATGCCAGAACACTTTACACTGATAACATAAGCAAAACACAGTAAGACACAACGTAAAAATCTACTTAACACATAAGTTAACCGTTCCAAGGCTGGCAAAAATATTTTTTTCTTTTAGAAAGGATGCATTTCTGACCAGGTCACCACAAGTACTCATCTCAACTGCAAATGTCATAAATAACAAGAACAAAAACAATAATAATAATAACAATAATGTTAATAAAAAATAATAATGAATATAAAATAAGAGAATTTTACCTCAGAGACATTAAATAGATTTTTAACTCTGATTTCTTTCCTACTAGGAATCTCCATGAGTGTTACGCGGGCTGGAGTATCTTTATTCTCAGGAACCCAAAAAGCTATCACGTCATCAGATGGCGACCAGGCAAAATCCCTGGTAAAAACAAAGCAATAAACATGTACACCTAAGCTAACCTTGAATCATTCCTTTAGTCATCAGCCATTAAATCTGGTACAATTTTCAAAAGCCTTCAGGCAAAACCAAAGACCATGACGATAAACAGTAATAATTAGAGTCACAATCCAAATCAAAGGCCTATCCAAGTGTGTATTTCAAAAGTTGATTACAAGAAACCACTTAATGAAATTAATACAACTATCCCAGACGAGAGGGAATTTTTGTTTGGCTGAAAGATAATGTGAAGCTTTTTGCTGTTGTTGTTTTTGTTCTTCATTCTCTGTCAATTCCTGTCTTCTTGCAAACTCAACTATTATGATGACTATTCAGTCTAATATCAAAGCTGTAGATCTTAGATAAATAATTATCCACCCTTAACTACCAAACTGATTGAGGTGTAATACTCACCTAACATCTTGGATCTTTAAACTTTTCTTTTCCAAGAGACCAAAAGACTACAAAAAAATAATTAAGTAAGTAAAAAAATCTTTTAAGAGAAAAGAATTTTAAGTGAAATAATCCTAGACTGTTCACAGTCCTCTATTTTTCCGTAAGATCGTTGAGATTGAGCACTTTGCGTTACGGGCTGCCATCTTTGGCATAAGTGTCAAAACTACTTAGGGGTGGGGGGTGGTTTGGGAGGAAGCGAGAAAAATAGAGGGACTGTAATAACATCACTGCAGCTCGTGTTCAGGAGGTGTAACAGGAATTTCGCGCCTTTTACCATTCATTAATTAACAAACTCTGTAGGCTATGAAAAACACGCAAGACACGTTTAGCATCGATTTTGCATGTTTACAAATACAGTATCTCCTTTCAAAGCAGTGAATTTATACAGTTTCTATGCCATTCCTCCAAATCACATTGGCAAACATTCACAGGTGAAACATTTTCATAATCGAAGTGCTAAGCATGCTCGCTTCACCACTGATTAAAATAATTAAACCTCCCGATAAAAAGCCAGGCATTTCTGACAGGTCATCTTTTTTGGGTCAGCGTAGTGTTGAGTTACAACATTCCCCTTGCTGGGCTGCTTCAAAAGCATGCTGGCTTATGTGATTCATCCACAAAATACCAAAAATCCTTTGTGTTTGCTCAAGATGTGCCTTATAGCAGTATTATGAAATCGTACGTTTTACAGAAACAACGACTTGTCAATGACTTGTCAGTGTCGGCAACTTAAACTAAACCCATTGTCAACGCAAATTAACATCTATTGTCTGATGACCAATCAAACTCCTGCATTGCTGGTACAATGCGCTCCGTGAGCACAAGCTGCAGTGATTTTATTACAGTCCCTCTATTTTTCTTGCCTCCCTTCCCCTAGAGCTATAATCCCTGACGCCCGCCCCCTTGGTACATATACATTTGAAAATCATGATGGCCACCATTAACAATAAGACGGGCTATACAGTATCTCGACAATCTCACAGAAAAATAGGGGACTGTGAACAGTCTAAATAATCCAAATAGCCTATAAAATGTTAGTTTTAATAATGCCCCTTTCCTTTTTCCCTCAGCTTATTAGCATATTTTTTTTGCTAGAGGTCTAACCAACCTCATCAAACCTGAGATTAAATAAAGCGTCATTCTTCATTCCTCCACAGAATCAAATGGGGCAGAGAGAAACCAAAGTCAGCCAATAATAAGTAAAAACTAGTTAAATTAATGACAAACCAGCAACTTACTGGGGTTTCATATATACTAATGCTGTCCTCTCCTAGGCGTCCAAAGTAATTGCCCTTGGCACTCCACCTATGAAAACAAAATAATATTTTTGTTGTGACGATCATTATCATTATTAAATGTACTACTTTTTAACACATAAGTTATTCACTTACTACTGTATTATTATTTATTATATAAACACCAATGAAATACCAGGTGAGCTTTCGCGCAAAAACTTGGTATCTTCACATGTGACAATAACATGTTACCTTCACACCTGAAAATATCACCGTTGCTATGGCTTCATGGTGCCTTTCACACCAAAAAACTATTAGAGTGAAATGGTTTTGTATTTCATTGGTCTTTATATAATAAATAGAACATTACATGGCCGCTTGGAGATACGAAATTTCTCTTCTCGTGTTGAAAAAATATTTCACTCGCTCATCCGTGAAATATTTTTCAACACTCGAAGAGAAAGTTTGTATCTCCGCACCACCATGTAATATCCTCTATGACTACCCTTCTGTATAATAAAACATTAAAATGAGGAATTGATATGCATGTTTGTCACTGTTCTAAATGACTAATGGTCAATATCATTATTACCGGTAAAAATGTTTTCAGTGCTTAATGAGGCAACTTCAGAAAAAAAGAGCTTTGCACTACATTTTCAAGTGTACATGTTGGTTTTTCTTCTCAACTCAATTCACTGGAATACTGGATAGTAAGACTTGAAAAGACAATTGGAGAGAAGAAAAAAACAGTTCTCCACAGTAAAGAATAAAATGCCCTTAGAATGCATAAACCTGGGCATCATACTACTTTGTGCGTGACATTTGCCCCCCTACAAAGAAAGATGTACCCTAAAGAGCCTTAAAAATTCAACAGAATAACTTACTTGAACACTGGCCACTGAGACTGGTCTCCACATAAAAATCCTCTTTTCTTATTCCCTGTTCTTATATCCCATATAACAATGGCCTAAAGAGAATATTAAAAAACTCTCATTAATTACATGTATTAATTAAAAAGATTTACAAAGTAAAGTGATAACAACACAACATGCTGATTTTCATATCCATGATCTTTGCAGCTGATAGAGCATTAAACAGTTGAAAGAAAGACTAGAACAAGACAAATGCAAATGACAAATTAATATGATCTAAGAGTGACATCAAGAAAATAAAACTAGGCAATACCTGAGGATCATCAGGAGTGTCAGTTAATGGACTGAATGTTACTAAATACCTGAAGAATTAAACAAATGTCACAAAAACTTGTTGCATTAATTTTGTCAACAACAAATTAGGGGCAGCACTGGGAATTTTAAAGTGGGTGAGGTATAATTGAGTAGAGAATGATATAATGGGCTGCTATGCCAAATGTGACTTTCTTGTGGGGTTGCGGGGCATGGATGCTCTGAGATGTGCAATCTGCAACTGTTATAAACTAAATTAGGAACTGTTATGATAACTTTAAGAAAAACCATTACTGGATTTCTACTGATACAAGTACAGATTTTCTTGAAAGCATCAAGTCCTAAATGTTGGTCATATTATGGCTACAAGCCTATATTATCCTACCCTATCCTATCCTATTAACATGGCAATTCCCAAATTTCAGTATTTTCCATATTTCCACTGTGGAAACCCTTTTCAATGATATACACTTATATGGCACCTTTCTCTTAGCGATCCAAAGCCCTTTACAATCAGTAAATACTTAGAAAACAATTAATTCAAATACAACATAACAGGATTTTAAAATCCCAACTGGCAGGAGGCAACCAGTTGGCTATTTACAAGTGTGGCCGAGGATTTGAACTTGGGACAATTGAGAACAAATCCAGCAAGTGGCCAGTGCGGTACTCGAACCCCTCGACTGCCGGATTGTGAGTCCGACGCGCTGACCACTCGGCCACGCTGCCTCCCCTTCAAAATGCACTCCAAAAGCACAATTTTAGTGTGGAAAGCAGGCCAAACTAAAAATTTTTGTGGTTGGGAGCCTAAAGGTTTGAGTAATAAAATAATGGTGAAATCAAGAAATGTTATTATTACACCTTGTGTTAACATATTGTTGTTCTCTTTGCATAACATACTCACCTTTCACAAGGAGAAAAGTCTATAAGCTGAACTCCAGTGTGACTGAATCTCATGATCCTCTTAAATTCCTCTCCTCCCCAAAGAGCTATACCTTGATAATGAAAAGTGGCTAAATATGAACCTTTAGGTGACCAGCGTACATAGGTTTCTGTCCAGTTCTACATGAATCCAAAATAAATACAAAAATAATTTCAACAAATTTCTTATAACAAGGAAAACAGCAGATTTACCAAAAAATTATTATTAAAGGGTTTAGAGGCTGCATCTTTTTCCCCTCATGCAGGGTTTAATCTAGTAAGAAGGAATCCTCTGGAGTACCAGTATTAAATTTCTGATGCAGCTTATTTGCCTGTGTTTAGGTTATTATAAGTCATGTACATAAAACAACTGGCAAATTACATGTAACAGGTAATAGGTGCACCTTTTTCCCTACCAAGACATTGCTTACATTAATGTTGTAAAATATCTTGAAAACATGTGAATTTCCTTAAAATGTGTGTGTGCATAAGGCTAAAGAATAAATAAGAATTCCAGCTATGAGGTGAGGTTATGTTCATTGAGCAAAAGTTTAACCTCTTTCTGACTCAACTAGGATTTTCGCCCCCCCCCAAAAAAAACCAAACTAAATTTGAGGTGTGACTTATCTGCTAGTGTTTATAGTACATTATTTAGTCTTTGTGACAATTTTTAGCAGTAATCAGTTTGCTCTCTCCTAGTTCACAGCATTGTTTATATCAGCAGCAGAACTGGCAAAAGGAGAGTTTCATCACTTACTGCCAGGATCAAGCTTAGTTTGTTTTGCAGTATCTTTAGGTATTTGCAGTTGCAGAATGTGTTTAAATTTTCTTACAGCTCAAAGAAATGTGATGGGGAACCTTCAGATATTGCTATAAGCCATAAGAGTTCGCACAATACACTGCAGCCTTAACCAATCTGCAAGTCATTAGCTTACTCAGTCTTTATGGTTCTCTACACCACACAAGCTGGGGTCAATTTAACAAAACTATAAAAAGTGTAATTTACAAGTGTAGCTATTGCTTTAGCCCCTAAGAAAAGCTACACTTGTAAATATCACTTGTAACAGTTTATCAAATTGAACCCTGATTCCGCTACAGCACTGTGAAATCGAACCTACCATTCTTTCCCTAGAAAGTAAAGGTTCTTGAGGTGTGTTCCACATGATTCCAACTTTATCTCCTCCTCCATGGATAACAACATACTGATCATTACAATCTGGATCCAGAAGCCAAGATCTAAGGTTTGCCTGATAGCATAAGAAAAAAATGCATTACAGAGTAAAAATAAAAGACACGGTAGAACACAACAGTGATGGATGAAAAATCATCAGTTATATAGGGAATTTGTGTTCTTTCAAATTCATTGCGATCATTTCAATATGCTTGATTTGTTAAAAAATGCGAATTTTCCAAGAATCAAAGCTACGAATAAAAAAGAAAACTTTGTCGTTGTCTGTTTATGTTGCCCAGAAGACCTCACACAACAAAGTTTCAAATTGAAGTTGTGCCATGATAGAAACTGAAGGTACCAAAAAGCTGAATGTACATGCAAAGTTGTTGTTTTCCCTAATAACCTATAGCTTTTTTGAATTCACAGAGCTATTGCCAAGATGGTTTTATACGCTTCTTAGTACATCTATATGTTGTGACTCAATTTCATCCTTGGTTTAAATTCTATTTTCTTTCGTTTTTGGGTATGGTAACGTATGATAATGATTTTGAAACAAAAGAAAATAAAATTGAAACCACGGATAAATTTGAACCACAACATATATACAGATAGTATCTTTATTTCAAGGAAAATTAAGTTGTAAACAAGACAACAAGGTTTTACCACTGTTTCACACAGTGACTGTATTTTATTTCTTAGCAGCAGAAGTGCAACATGATGATTAGCTTGTATGGAGGTCGGCATCTCATGTTAACATCAGAAATAAGGAGTGTAGTAACTGCAGTTTACCTGCTCAACATAGGGTTGCTTGGTAGGTGGTTCCCAGTCTTTTGTTAGACTCACTAATCTACAGGGTAAACACTTTCATTAGCACAACTCTTTACAAGTTAAAGTAATAATCTTATAATTTTATCCAACAAGAGACACTGTGTTGCATACAAAATACAATTAACAGAAAAAGAGAAGAATAAATTTTTTTTAAATTTCATTTCATTTTCCTTCGTTTTTGAGTATGAAGTTTTGGCACTGGATTTCAAACAAAGGAAAATGAAATGAAAACCAAGGATAGGGTTGACCCACAACATACAGCTGTATACATAAGGGTTGCAAACAGTAGCACTGCTGCTTTGTGTACTTGTATTTTCTACCTTATGTCTTGTGCAAAAGCTCTTCTTTAAGTAGGGCAAACACAGATGTTCAGATTAATGTAAGAGCTGACCAACAATCTATTCAATACAATCCGGTAAGGCTTACTTGTCAAAATCTTCAAAATGATTTACAGCAAAGATGTGATGCTTGTCTAATTTGTATCCATTGGCAGTTTTCACGGCTTGAGCTGCATCATTAGCATTGGAGAATTCCAAAAAAATGAATCTGAAAAGAGATATTACCCATACTATAAATAAGATACGTGCATTTCAGCATTTAATCACCGCTTTTATAACCAAAGTCAGTTTTGGAGACATGTAAAGCAGATTGATCCTATTAACTTGTATTTTCCTGATCAACCAGTGATTACATTTACTGACAATCTGCTAAGGGAGCCACAAGCACCTGAACACATTGCCGTGAATGAAAGTTGGGACAAAATGGACAGCCAGGCAATCACGTTGGCTGAGGTTGCCCTGATGTTGATGATGACTATTATTTTGTTCTCAGAATTACATTGCAGCATTTATTGTTTTATGCCATCGTTTGGGAAACCAAACCAAATTTTGTGTATTCTATACAAAACTTTTACTATGACTTGCCTTTTCTGCCCCAATTTGCTACATACCGTATTTATTCGACTATAAGCCGAGCGATTTTTACACACATTTAAACTGAAGGGAATTAAAATTTGGCCTCTAGAGGGGCTCTCGGCTTATAGCCAAAAGTTTTTGAAAAAAAATTTTTTCCGGCGCATGGAAACTCTACTAAATCGAGATGTATTTACGTATAAGCCGAGCTAAAGTAAAGAAACACAATATGCAATCGTTGGATATTAACTTTTAAGAATGTGGTGGCTCCTAAAGGAGCCGTTTGTTAAATTTAATGTGTTTTCACAGAAAAGATGAAGATTCTTGATAGGGAATAACCGTGACGCTGACGGGATGTGACGCTGAGCGAGTGTTGTTTTGGTGCGAAGGCTGACGGAATGGCGGCGCTTCCATTTCTGGTACCAGCCGAGGGACGCTGTTAACTCAATATCCTCGCTCAATTCCTTTGCCTTTAGACGTAGCATCAATCCGCTAACAGCTATTCCTATGCAAAACGAAGTGAGAAGGTTACCAAACGATCGAAAGGTTAAAAATTTGACACGTCTTGAATTTGTTTTGACATTTGTGAAAACTGGCCAATGAGAATCTTTCATACACAATGTTGTCACATGATACTACGATCGTTTTGAGTCACACATTCAACTCATATTCACTCTGCAATCAGCTGATTCATTTATTTCGTGATCTTGTTTCTGTTGTTTTAAGACACAAAATCAATGCTCGACAAAAAACTTACCTTGGCTTCTCTGCTCTGTAAACCATTCCAGTATTCTTTGATCGAGCTCCGGATACTTCGGCGTGAAGCATCCCATCGTCTTCCATTTCGCTGACAATTTAATCTCTCGCCATTAAAAAGGTTCGCTTGATCTTTCCTCCAGCGACGGACCATGGACTCACTGATGCCATATTCTCTGGCGATTTCAGAGTTATTTTCAACAGCTTCTGCTTCGGCGACTATTGTAAGTTTAAGCGCGAGGTTGTATGACGTGCGACGAGCTTTGGGCATGATGACAACTTGACTTGAAATAAACGATTGCGAACACGAGATTGTTTGATAGATGCTGCGGATGTCTAGGTACTGGTGATGCCGCTTAACAACACAGTTAGTTTTAAATTCATTTTTTGGATCACATTAATTCATCTGAGTTATGATTCATTGCTTTTCAATTGAATAGTTAGTTACGGTTAATATTTATTAATTCACTTGTACTTTCTAGGGAAGCTGTTTGCATAATAAATCACCATTGCTTCTCTTGTATATGCGCGTGTGTGTTATCGTCTAAGCCTCATTTATGACTATCAATGTGATTTTTTTCCGAAAATGTTAGGTTTTCCCGTAGTTAACAATTCAGTCTTGTAATAATGAATGGGTCTCGGCTTATAGCCGGGTGTTTTCGATTTATTTTTGGTTCTCGTTATGCCGAGTCTTCACGTTCAAAGTTTGGGGTCTCGGCTTATAGCCGAGATCGGCTTATAGTCGAATAAATACGGTACATGCAATGTACTTGCAATGTATTTGATTCACACATGGACAGGTCCTCATCAGAGTACATCTACTTTATACTAAACTGATGTATAAATTGTTGTGGTAATAAATATTTAGTTCTTATAGTGCAAACACGTACATAGCTTTCTTACCCTTTGGTTTGTCCATTTTCATCCTGAGGATAGTGCTCAGTAACAATCTTTCCAAACTTGGAAAACACCTTTCTGATGACATTCTTAAGCTTTTCAAGCCTGTCTGGTGAAATTGTTGGAACGTTATCCACAACAATGATCCGGTCTGTTCCAGTGGTCTCCTTTGGCTTCTCTACTAAGATGTCGCCCAGGAGGTCTGAAGGAAATGTTTTTTTTTCTCATGTTTTCAACACTTCTATTCATTTTTGTCATTAACCAGAAATACAACAACAGTATACAGAAATTTATCAAACATTAATGATAATATACACTATTCTAACTAACTTATTTACTAGATCAAATGTTTAAAGTGGTAATGGCGAGGAAGCTTATATAGAAGCCGGGGGCTTATAAACAATAGGCTTCCTGGAACTATAGGGTAAACCATACAAGCTAAGGGTTCTGAATGAAAATTTGGATTAATTTTTTTAACACAATACAGAAAAGAAAAGAAGAGAAGAGAAAAAACGAAAGAGAAAACGATAAAAAGAAAGGTTGTTACATTTACAAAGGTATACTTTCCTTTGTAAGTTAGTTTCAATTACAAAATACACAAACTGTTGTGAAAACGAAGAGGAAAATTAGCTCAGAATAACAAAAATGTTTTCAGTTCCTTTGGCATTAGTTTCCATATACAGAAGAACAAAGCATATGTCTGGACTTTAACTAAGTTGTACAAGTGTATTTAAGTCAGTTTTGTAAATAAAATGTGCCTCACAGTTTTCAAGAGTAATGAAACTTTCATTCCGTTTCGAGAAAGGGGTTGGCACAAAGAGAACACGAGAAAAATCATTACATTTAAAAATCACCTTTAAAAGCTACATGTATAAATACTGAAATGTACCAGCTACTCTGTGCAATGGACAATAAGGGAACTCATATTATATTTCTTGGTATTAAACAACGGCAAATAAAGGGAAAGCGCTATCAGGAACCTCTGAGATAACGCTTCCACTGAAGGCCTATCTCAGTCCTTTTTTATTCCTAACTACAAAGCTGTAAAAAGAATTAATAAGCTTTAATAAGGGAGCGGTCATTAACTATTGGGGGGGGAGGGCTGGTAAATTTTGGGGGAGGGCTGTGTTTTTTTGGGCGCCCATTTGGGGTGGGCCATAATTTTATGGGCCCACGTTTTATAGGGGAGGGTTACAATTTCTGGGCGCCTTTTATTAAAACTTTGGGCGATGTGCACAAATGGGTTTTGTGCTATTGACTTTAGCATGGCAAGAGAATCTTCATAGAATCGTATACTCAAAGCTTAATTGCACAGTGAAAAAGCTCACACCCAGAACAATTTTATAAACATCACTTGATTTATTGTTATTTTAAAAAATCAACAAATTCTGGTATGCTATAAAACTCAATCAGTCTTAAACAGTAACGGTATCAAACATATTGCCAATGTCCAGTGAAGATGTATAAACGACTACTCAATGGGCTCATAGTAAGGAGTGCATTCCATTGTGTTCCAGTAGGGGCCAATGTCTTCTGCACTGCTGCTGTCGTATGCTTCCACTGCAGTAAAGACACTTCCCGAATCCTCCTCCTGACATTGTTCAGTTACATCACTATCATCGGCCCCGTCATCGCTATTTCTTTCACTGTCTTTGCTGTCATTGATGCTACTTAGGTTGTCTTGGTCGCTACTTTCATCGCCGTCACTTGCATTAGAGCTACTCTCACTTTCAGAAAACCCTAACATTGTTCTAAGCTCTGATTTCGCGCTGTCATTCAAAAGTTCGCACTGATCAAACATCAAAGCTACCGCCCATTTCTGCTCTCTTTTTCCAAGTTCTTTTACGATGTCTCCGCACAAATCCTCCTTCTCACAAATCTTACCCTCCGACCAATCAGGCGCAATCTTCTTGAGGACCTCAGTCGTCCTGGCCACATGCCTCGCCTTTTTCCGCTTCACACTCTTTTGGGTATTTTGTTTCCTTTTTCTTGATTTTCTTTTCATTGCAGAAAAGGGGTGCTTAAATGCTGCTTTGCAGGTTTCTTGGAGCTGACTTAGACTAGTTATTAAAGTGTGTAATTCATTTCTAAAACCCTGCAATTCGGTTAGCTTTTGCTCATCAAAGTCATGTGCAGTTTTATGTCCTGTTAAAACTCTACCTGATGAATGGATTGTTCTTTCTAAGTGTTCCTTTAGGTTTTTTTGTAAAGTTTCGATTGAAGTTTCGACCCTCTTTATGTGTAACATGTTCTGCGTTATGGTCGTTGAATCATGCGGCTTGAGAATGTGGTTTTCTCTTAGAAGAAATCCAGCCTTAGAAGGATCCTTTACAGATTTCAGTTGCGCTAATTGCTCTCTAATTTTTTTTACCGCCTTCTCATTGTCGTATTCCCTTCTCGCTTCTTCATGGAATGCTTTCTTAAAGGCCTTCTTGTTTCCACCAAAATAGCCAACCCGTTCCAAATAAAATGATTCGTACACTTCGTTATAAAATCTGCTCATGTCATTCCGGGGATTTGGGATCCAGCCAAGGTTTTTATCCTTGTTCACGCTTGCTTGATTTTGTCTATTCGCCGCATTTTTGTGACTTGTCATTTCCGCTGTGGATTCCTGAGACTCTTTGTATACTTCTAAAAGCCTTCTTGCTTCAAATACAGTCATTTCTGTATGGCCGAACTTGCAGGACCTGGAGGGGTCGAGCAAGAGCTGCGGACTTCTCTTGAATAGAGACAGCTCTCGCTGATCCGTTATTAAATACGCACAATTTGTTCACTCTTGAAATTGACTACAAAACAGGAATTCAATGAGTAACAACGGGGCTGTTTAATGTACGGGTTCCCTTTACTTGGTGAACCATTGGGTTTTGTAAATAGTGTATTAAAATAGTAACACTTTTTTCTTATTCCAGTGAAATAATTGTCTCAAAATAACGTTCGTAAAAAAATCAAAAGTTTTTCACAGGGGAGGGTTACAATTTTTTGGGCTCACATTTTAAAGGGGGCCAAGATTTTTGGGCTGTTAACCTGAGAGGGGCTAACATTTTTGGGCTCTAACCTTTGAAATAATACCGACCCTCCCCCCCCAATAGTTAATGACCGCTCCCTAAGGCCGGCCGCTGGGCTTCTTAATTAACATTTTTATAACCACGAGGTTAACTTAAGTTAAGAAACGGGAGAAACAAATAACTATTTTAAACTTTACAACTCTCTATCTTTCCTTTCAGCTACCTAGTTGACTTAAATACAGTCAATACCGGTGAAAAGCGATGATTCAGACCTCGAGGCTTAAAACGTGTTCAACAAGAACTAACCTTCGTCGGTAATATCATCAACAAAGTCTTCTGGATCATCGAACTCCGACTCATCTTCCTCTTCATTGTTTCTTCCGTTGACATTTTCTTCTTCGTCTTCGTCTTCGTCTTCTTCGTCCGAATCGCTATTACCAGCCTTTTCATCAAATTCTTTCTCGTCCGCCATTTTCCCTATCATAGCCGAGCGCACAGTAAAACACGTGCACAATGACGTGTTTAGAGGAGGACTGTGGCGAGGGTAGAAAGAAGGCGCGAGAATCAAAGAATTCTGAGGACAGTCTCGCTTGCGAAAAAACCTCAATTTTGATCTTACTTTACAGATCTTTACAGCTGTTTATTGTTCTTTGTAATCAAAGCATTAGCAGGTAACTTTTATTTTACTCGTTTATTTTCTATAATCCACAGGGGTGGCTGATTTACTGATTCTCCTCCTACTTTTGGCAGAAAAAATAAAAAGCATATAATTCTCAGCTCACTGAAATTATCTCTTGGCGCGCGGAGGTGATTTGCGTATACATTATTTGTAGGTCATTTCGACCTTTACTGGTAACTACCAATGTTTCTCAGTACAAATAATACCAGTTGATTTGATAGGGCTTAAAACCGATTACCTGATGGCTTTCGTTTTTTAAGCTAAAGCAATTATTATCGCAAAAAATCAAGTAGACTTGATCATGATAGACTTCTCACAAAAATCTCCTTTTTATCTGCATGTGCATATATAAGACATGTAAGTCTTGTTCTGACAGGATTGCAAGAATTTTCATATGTTTCCTCCGAGTATTTAGGCAGCGACGCCTTGATTCGTGTTGGAGGTTTAATGCAAAGGACTATGAGGGCAGGTTTTGTCAAAATTGGTGCTTTTTTCTCCAAGAGATAAAATCCTTACACTTCAGAGGTGATCAGAAGTTGGCAAAACAGATTGTGAACCCCCCGAGAAGGTGGGCTGCCCTTACGCACAGATATTCTTTACAGAATCTGCCAATTTGTATGGTAAGAAATAAGGCCCAAATGAAATCTTCCTGGTTGTGCCCCGGGGGTGGGGGGGAAGGGGAATTTAGGAATTTTTAGGTGGGGATCTGCCGCTTGGACCTGGAACCCTTAGCCTCGTACCAGAGCTAGTTCGGCTGAATTTTACCACCCCATACTAGACTAAACTCCCCAAATCCCCCCCCCACCCCCCATCCTAGAGCAGCTGTTTTCCAGAAATTACTGAGGTCCCTGGCACAGTCCAGCCAAAACAAAACCGATTTGATTTTTTTATATTTTTGAGTGGCAATTCCTGGTTTCCCTAGTCTAGATTCAAATCTTCAACCAATTGATCAGTTTCCTTGAAAATGATACCCTATTCTAGACCCTAAGTCTCTGGTTTCTATACCCCATCCCATAGTAAACTGCTTGAAAACCATCCCCTTCACAGCGGCACATACCTGTATAGACCATATATGGCAGCATTTGCACCCCAGGGGTTGTGATCTCTCTTTGGATTGGGGGTACGGTCAAATCCCTGGGGGTCAAAAAAAACATTCACAGACCAGCAAGGCAGTTTTCTGAGGAAAACTATTAACCAGTTCCTTTTCATTCTTGGAAATCCAGGGAGAGAAATCAGCATGAGACATGCAAAATCACTGTGGGAAAATTTTAGTATTTCGTCCCTAAATATCCCATTCCCAGTTAACAGCACCTGGCTCTGTTAAGTTTGGCAATAACCAGGACTTATATACATAGGTAGACAATCAGAATGAACTCAAGGTAATGTCTTAAGCACTAATGAAAGGCTACATATGAATAGCTAGAGGGGTGGAAGGTTAAGCCTGTGAACAGACAATACGTGTAGGGGAGGGGGGCTAAAAATAACGAGTTGAAGGCAAGAGAAAAAATGGAAGCTGGTCCTTGCTTGACTCATTCCCTTTTTCCCCATTAAGGTCTGAGGATCACTTTTCCCCTTTAAACCTTTAAACGAGGAAAATACCAAGTGTCTTCCTTTTGTTGCTGCAAGCCTGATACAGTTAACTCCCATTCTTGACAATACCTACTGGGAGCTGGTGTTCTTAAAAGTAAGAGTCCATAATTCCTAGTGGTTTGGCTCTTTTGAAACTTCTAGCCAGTAGATAAACAAGTCTTTTTGGATTTAAAAGTATACTAATATTTATTTTATAATTAAGGCATCAAAACTCCATTCACATGATAATATTTCTGTTACAAGTTTATTGTTGAATTACATTATACAATGTTTTTTTTTTGTCAAGTAAAAATACTATGAAAATAATGGCATTTCTTCTGTAGTATTGTCCTGGTGTAGCATTTTCAATAATTTTTATCAAACCATCTATTTTCATAGCCATCCACATTCAACCGAATTATGCTACCTAAGTGGATGTTAAAAATATCATTCAACATCCACAGCCCTCGATTTTGTAAAAATGTTGTGCCAAACGGTCCTGCACAATTCAGAAGGTGTAAAAAGTGGGTTTGTGCATTACCCTTACGCTAATGAGATTAAGATTTTTTAAACCTGAAACAGTTGTATGAAAAAAAAATTGTTCCTTTTAGGTGCTGAGAAAAAAACTAGGTCCACCAGAATGTAAATATGTTCTCAGCTGCTACCAGCCTGGGCTGTTTTGGTTAACTGCGTGCCAAGAAATTGTAAGTAATATTGCAGTGTAATAAATGTCTTGTCTAGTTTTGTCTTGTCTTGCTGCTACTAAGAAGTCCTAGCTTCCTTCACAGACTTTGTTTTTGCTCATCATGCAACAATGGGGACTAGCCAAAACAATTTCTGTATACACAGAATGCTTAAGCAACCCCAGCCCCAAGACTATGGTAAGGTCTAACTCAGGTCTATTCAGGTGTAGGAGGTGGTAACTATAAATAATCAAGTGGGCTTGTGATTCAAGCACACTTATTAAGCCTTCTATGCCAACATTCTTTTGGCTTGTCACACAATCCTTCCCTCTGTGAGCAAGGAAAGGGTGACAAAAACCAAAGAACATCAGCATGTGGGGCTATGAAATATATTGTAATTGCAGCTGAATGACATCACTTCCAACAAGGGAAAAAATAAACAGATCCAAATTAAAGCAGTACCTTGAAAACTTAATCAGGTGTGGTCATAAAAGAAAGGCCAAGGTTATATTTTTGACGTTTTGTTTCACTCTTTGGTTTTGTGTTAATTTTGAGAAACACTCAAATCATGACGGGTGTATCATATTAATTTTCTACAACAGCTTTTTGTACATGTGAAAAATATTTTCAGATTGAAATTACCATAAGCGTTTGAAAAGTGAAAATGAGTCAGAATGCTGAGCAAAAAAAGAAAAAGTTTAAGGCTTTTAGACTGAGTTTTTAGCAGATAATCATTCAGTTAACGTTTCCTGTTTATCTTTCCCCTCTGGGTGATAGTACCGGCAAGAGTTCCATTAGCATTACATTTTCCATCGCCCCCAAGGAGAAATTATCTTAAATAAAAGGAAATTTTTGAATAAATAGTTATGTGAGGAAAAATAAATAATTCCTGATTTTTAAAGTAACTTATTTAAGACCAGCTGTCAGATGCTATGAAAGTGAACACGCCAGATATTTGAATTGCAAAATTGGCTAGCGTGCTAATAACTTATTATTCCTTTCAATGAAAAATGTCATAATAAAATTTTCGAACTTTCCAATTGCATAATCCGTTTGAGAATGTTTGTCCATGGTGGCATGTATCATTTGCAAAGTAAACAACATTCACCTAGAAATGCTCAACAGCTCTCAAACCTAACTAACTTTGGTTTATAAATCCAGTAAGCCTCTTCTTAATCCCAGTTAAAATTTCGCCCCACCATGGAATAAAACTTCCCGTTAAGAGGACGAAAGAATTCTCGTAAACGTTCGAGTACGTCTTCTTGAACATCAGGGTGTTTTCGTCCTTTGGTTTCACCCATGCAGTGCGATTTTTTTACCGAACCGTTCTCTGTAATTTTGCCTACAAAACACGGAAATCCCTTACTCTCGTTGAAGAAAAAATTGTCCTCCGTTATAAAAGGTTTCAATTTTAAAAATCGCTCCACGAGTTGTACTTCCTTCGCCGGCCGCTTGATCAACTCTTCTCCACTCACAAAGTGAATCTGGTGTAAAGGAAAATATTTTAACCAACGCGCTAGGTGCTTAGCATAACGACCGATCTCTAGTTTTGACCAGTCTTCGTCGATTTTGCCATCAGCGTCCATTACCATTTCTTCGAAAGGAGGATTATCGGGTTTTCTTTCCAGTGACTGTGTATAATCGGATATCGCTCGACGAGTAGGATCGCGGACTATTACAAGGAGTTTCACAGTCTTGGACATTCCATATACCCTCTCTGGAACTTCAGGTCTAATAAAGTAACTTGGTGATTTTTCGATTGTGATTTGATGGGGTAATGAAGCTGGCATTTGTTGCCGGTACCACTCGAGACCTTGTTCATAATTTTCATCACGATCGAAGAAATGAACCTCGCTACTGCAAGCTCTGATACTTGGGTGAATCTTCAGTATTTCCAGAAGTGCTCGCGTTCCCCCTTTCTTCACGCCGATGATAATAGCATTTGGGAGCCGTTTCCTCATCTCTCCATCCTCGATTCCAATTTTAGCGACGTTCCTATCAGCTTCATCATCTTTAACGTGACTTCTGAAATTCATCAAACGTTTCCGATCACCATGTACTGTTTTTGCATAGAATTCCGAATTGTTTCCCTTTTTTTCATCATCTGTGATGAGGCCATCCTCGTTAAGAGAGCTTTTTTCATGGCGTTGCAAACTCTTTTCCGGATATTTCCTATCAGTGGTTGTCTCTTTGAGCGATTCCGAAGAAAATTTTTTCCCTCCAAATGAGGTTAGAGCTGGATTAAGTGTTGTTTTGAAACCCGAGGACACCTTTATTGCCACGTGTTCCTGTTTCGGCTGTTTCACAATTCCTCCTCCAGAAAATATTTTAGTCTTTTTGTTCTTACTTTGGAAACTTCGGAGATAAGACTGTTCCAAGGAACTTCTGCTTCTAGATGTACGGTCATAAACAATATACGTCAATATCGCTGATGAAACGAACAACAAAACGAGAAGACGCTTGCTCTTCAAGCAGAGGCTGTCTCCCCACGACTTTACACGTTTGCATGGCATGAGCCTTGGTCATGCATAGCCTTCGTAAATTCTTGCTGTTCCAAATTCCAGATTTTATAGCATGATTTAAACTTTCAGCATCAAAATATCACCAGCAGTTTCCAACGAAGATTTCATGGTAGTAAATTCAGCTATTTTTAAAAGCACAGTTTTGCATGAATGTAAATAGATTGACAGAGTGAGCTATTTGATTGGTTTCCGAAACAATAGGTGTCAACATGTCAACAATCATTGGCGCGATGGTTGCACTTTTATCAACGCTTTATCAGCGATTTATATTATTTAGCTTATCGCTAACTACGTAATAACCCGATCGATCGTATAGTAAATTGTAAAGATATTTTAAGTACAAGTAGGAAGTAGGTATGACGTCCGGAGAGTAGAAAAATCTGGAAAAAATAATGAAACTGGTCACAGCTGAGCTCCGATAGGACCAATACTACTTGCCAATGCCAAGGGCAAATTTTGATTATTATTATTATTATTATTATTATTATTATTATTATTATTTTTAATTATTATTCTTATTATTAATAATACAGTATTGTTTTTGGAACGAGTTGTTGCTTTGTACAGGTTTTTATTTCGAAGGAGACAGACGGAAAAGTTGTTGCTGAGCCCTTGATATTCTCTGTCACTGTTCAAGCCTGCAGGATGGTCTCCTGCTTTCGTTGAGTCACATAGCGTCTCACTGGCTGACCTTAGTCAGTTCTTTACAGTTTATGTGCCTGGGTAAACCGATCGTAAAACGGTATGGGCAAATAGTAAACATAACCCAGGACAATTTTCGCTGGGTGAAATGCGTTTATCATGATTTGCACAATCCCATTTAACGAGAAATGGCCACGAAAGACTGAAACTGGAATAAAGATGGGTTTGACAAAATGGAACATCAATCTCCGTTAGAAACATTCCCACCGGCCGTGAACAGGAGTACTCTTTCGTTTCGTTGCTCTCGGAAAATTCTCACTGCAACGACCGTCGTGCATAATCCATCGACTTCTAGCAAGAATTTCACTAAACGGTTTATTTGGAAATGATAAACAACCCTCTCAAGGAAGAACAATGAGGGCCGAGTAGTTTGGAAGTGAGCGAAGGAAATGATAGAGTTTCATGTGAGGAAGAACCTGTCAAGCTATCCCCTCCTCTCGCCACGAGAGAGGAAGAGGATGTTCTTGTTCACCAAAGTATATCCTGCGCCTTTAATCCCTTGTAATATTGTCGGACGGGGAGGGGTTTGGCCCAGGCTCGCAACATGCAGTTGAAATTCAGTTACACTTTTTTTTTATAAGTATGTTGTTTTTCCGGCCCAGGTTGAATATTCTTATTTTTCTGCCGATTTTAGGCTGAAAATATTCTTGTATTATAGCTTATGACATTTTCGTTATTGGGGTATCAAATACAAGTGTTTGGTATCTAGATCTGTATCACGTTACATTGTGAATTTTTCTTTATTTTTTTTTTAGTATTTGATTGTAAAACTCCCTGAAGAAGTCTACGTTCGTTAGACGAAACGCGTAGGCCGAGAATAAAACAAGTTTTACAGCAACAGTTCTCAGAGTGCTGCTCACTAGTTTAGGTTTCAACACACAAAATTATATCTATCCTTTTCAAAATCTCAGCCTCGGCTTTATTCTTAAAATATTCTTAAAATTTCGCAAATTCCAGTCTCGATATTCTTATAAAATATATTCTTATAAAAAAAAGAGTGTACTTTTTGAGGCAGCGTTCGCAGAGTGCCCGAGTACTGGCTGGGTACTAATGAGGACACATCCTTTTTTCAAGTCTCCACTCTAGAATTCGGGCACGTTGCCGTTGGCCGAGTAAAAGGTCGGAGACTTTGTACTCCAGCACAACAGTGGGCACCGGGTTCCTGTGTGCACACCGTTTTTGTCATTTATGGGGCAGTCCACTGCTCTAGTTGCTACGTTCATGTTTCAAAATGGCTTCTGCAAGGGCGAAATGCAGTAACTATGTACACAGTCACATATCGGTTACTGAAGGTGTGAACACAACTCCACTTGGTGCCGGTACCCAAGTACTGGTCCTCGGGCACCAAATGTGGATTTTAAGAGGTCAACTGCTCGTTTTATTTTATACAAGAAGCGCTAAAAGAGGTCCACGAAACGACTTTTTTTCTTGGATGATCAAGAAATAATTTGCTGAAAAAACCCTGGCCGAGGATCCTACAGGTCTCAACGTTGGATCTCAAGAAGGATCGGGAGAGATCTAATCAGCTAAAAGTCATTGGAATAAAGAAACGAGAAGTACAATAAAGACTACTGAAAAAACTAAACTGAACTAAACTATTTTTTGTTAGTTCTAAACTATTTCTTCTGGCCAGACCAGCCTTGTTCAGGTTTACAGCTGTTACTGGATATACTAGGATGTTTTCGTGGATGCTGTGTAAGTCCCTCGCTTATACTTGGTACTTGGTTCTCTTTGTGGCCACTGAGCATTTATGCCTTGTGCATGGTATACATTCCCCCCTTTTGCAGTCAAATAAATAAATGAATGCAACATGAACTTGGTGTTCAGCGTTGAGTAGTCAATCAGGTCAATCCACCATTTGTTTCCACTAAATGATTGCCGAAAATAACCAGGGTTTACCTGGCCGTTAGATGGGTCCTTTTTTGTATCGAATAGCTGTTCCTCTAGGCCTTCTCTGACTGGCGCATTCTTCACGCATAAATCAAGGGATTGATTACTGCAGTTAAAAATAGCGCACTTTCAGCCAATGGATAAATCAAATGCAACATGACGTCATCCTGTGCCGCGCCAGCCTGGTGCACTAGGGACGCGCAAAGAGTCGGAACGAAGCAGAAGAAAAAAGCCGCAGTTATGATTACAACTGTTTTAGCGGTCTTAGCTTCCTCTGAGTTTATATCACTCGTTCTATTTGGGTCCGATTGGGTATTAGCCACATAAGGACTACGTTCACCCGGACTACGTTCACCCGGACGGTCAAACTAAACCTACTTTTGAAATAACCCCTGGGTTCAAACCTTTCACAGTTTTAACAGAGCAGTCTTTGATTTTAGTGGCGTTGTACAATTTAATATAAACGAATACTGTTGCGATTAGAGTAAATGATATTACGATAGAGGATACAATTGAGTATGTTTTAAGGTTCATGCCATTTGGCGAAAATCGAAGGCCAAAGCTGAAAACTGTCCACGCGATCCATCCACTTAGAGTAACGCATAGCACGCGAAATCGCGTCACAGAAGCGCGATTATGAAACGGTTTGAACACCGCAAAGTGTCTCTCCAATGTTATGAACGCGAGAGTGATAAATGACTACCCCACGCACCAGAACTCGAACACGGTTTTAATAAAATAGGGACTATACAAGCGAAAGAGCTTATATACTTTCCTGTCTGATAAGCAATGAACGATGCCTGTGCAAACATGGCGATTAACAAATCAGTGAACGCCAGGCATAAAACTGAGGTGTTGAAGACTGTCCACAAACTACGATTTTTCAAAACAACAGCGGCGACTAAAAGATTTTCCACTGTAGCCACTGGACAGGAAATTCCGTTGCCGATGCATGTTAACAAAGTGATGACTTGAGCCGTAGTATTCGCTATGTACGGAAGAGTATGAACCTCTATTGGTAGATGTGGACAGATAAGGACCGTCTCAGACAGTGTCGTTTGGTTTAATGTCGCGTTCGCCATTGCGCAGTGAATCACTTCAGACTAAGTCTAAAGTCTAAAGCTAGCAATTATTTTCTTTCAGTTAAGCGCTGTTGCTTCTCCCATATTCGAATAAAATTGAGTTGCGGAAACTAAAACGCTTCAACCCAAAACGAAAGCTAGAACAGAACAACAAGGCTTCGTTGCTCCGCTATATTTGATATTTGCTCGGTCTCGGTTCGTAGTGAAATCATCTCAGCGCGCAGATAAACTGGAGGAACCGCTTCTTTCCTGAGAGACCAATCCATTAGATCATAATTTTTTGATACCATGTGATGTGAACTATCGTCAGTATCGTCTCGATTAAACTAGCTCTGGCAAGAAGAGAATATATTTGAGCGGCGTCAGTTTGGCTCACACGCTAAATTTAAATGAAGAAAACGAAACACTCCAAATAGGGCAAAGACCACGAGACGGAAAACTCCTTTTCAGCTACTCCACTCCGCTTTGACATGTTTGAGGTCTTCTTTCCTACAGCAGATAAATCTTTAATTCATGAAAATGGGCGTAAAATATAAATCTAAAATCTGATTGCAGCGCCCAATAAAACCTTTAGAGAGAGGTATAGATTGATGTTCAAGTGATAACTTATCTTAAATAATATGATTGGTTGAGTAAAGACATTCTTTGCTCGCAATGAAACTTAGCTATGAAAACTAACAAACCACCCGTCGATAAGGTACGTTTTATCGATGTGGCGATTTTAAATACTTTCAGGGGCCATTAGTGTAATTAAAACAACGCCAAAAATCACTTATCTCGATGTCGATTTTTCGTCTCGATACGAAAAACAAAAATTGTTTTTTTAAAATGAATAGAGCGAACGAAACGTGGGAATTTCTTTTATTTGCGCTCAATTTTCCATGACGCATTTGCTTGGTTGCTCCGAAAGAGTTTGACTAATAGTCGCGGGTCGCGTGTCGCGGGTCCAAAGTCGCGGTCGCGGGTCCAAAGTCGCGGTCGCGGGTCCAAAGTCGCGGTCGCGGGTTCAATGTCGCGGTCGCGAGTCCAAAGTCGCGGTCGCGGGTCCAATGTCGCGGCAGAGGAAAATGATTTGGGCTTCAAGGTAACTGAGTGAAAATGACTGATATGAACACAATATAAAGGTAAAAAAATCTTTTTTATGCACTATACTCTACGGTAGCCAATTTACAGGTTACGGATGTTAGAGTCAAAAAAATAATGTTTCAAGAAAAGACCTAAAAGAAAAAGCTGGCCGACTTTTGTGTTCATTGCAAGTTTATTTGTTTTCTTTCTATCGGGCCCAGTTATGTGTGAATTCAGCTTTGAATATACTTATGCATAACAGTATGTGATAAAAAATTTACCAGAAGTTACCATTGTTTTCTTCTTGTCTATGAATTGCTCACAAATGCTTAGGTGTTCATTTACTGAAAAATATGCGATACACTTCATAGACTACAAATTATAAACGTTACAACAACTTAAAGCATTTTATTAAAAAAAGCGAACTCGGTCGGTAGAAGAAACGAGAACTCTTATATTTAACAAATGTTTTCGGCAAAACTGAAAGAAAATGTAAATATAGGCGTATGAAACTTCATTCAAGCGGTATTCAAGGCATGAATTTAATATGGAAACAAGTAATAATCCGCAGAAAGGAGTCTGTTCCTCGAAGCAAGATTTTCGCTTAATGCTTTTAATTTTACAACTGAGACGGCAACCCAGAGTGTTCAATATAACTTCTTGTTCTCTTCACCTAAATGGCAACCAGGACAACCTGACAATAGGAAGCCATTCAATGTGCGTCTCAGTCAAATCTTGAAAACCTGCATGGTAACTAAGTGAGTACGGTAAGTAGGTAAGGAAATAATAACGCCCGATATCATGAAGCTGAAAAAGAAAGTAAACCAGACACTGAAAACAGTAAGTTATCAACTCCACCAGAGCTAACAAAAGACACTAAATTAGGTAAGTAATTCCAGATTCCAGGTACCGGATTCAAGTCTTTGTCAGTAAAACCAAGAGACTATGATCTATTCTCTCTTGGTAGAACTTGGATTCCGGATTTCAATCGTTAGTGGGAACAAACTCCTTTCTGTGGACAAGAGAGGATAAAGATCGAGCTTTATCCCGTCTTAGCTCCGTCTTGCTGGGGATTATTACTTGTTTCTATATTAAATTCATGCCTTGAATACCCGCTTGAATGTTCTTTACTGGCACTTCAAGCCCAACGTCTCTCCTCCTCTTTCCAGTTACTTGTGCAAAGAGTTTATTTTGGGAGTTTGCGACCAGGAAGATTTTCAACAAGCGTTTTCTTTATTTTTGCCGAAAACATTTGTTAAAATTGAAAGAGTTCTCGTTTCTTCTACCGACAGACTCGTAGCTTTTCGAGCCCGAGTTAGCCTTTTTTAAAAAAGGTTTTAAGTTGTTGTAACGTTTATAATATGTAGTCTATGAAGTTTATCGCACATTTTTCAGTAAATGAACCCCTAAGCATTTGTGAGCAATTCATAGACAAGAAGAAAACAATGGTAACTCATGGTAACACTTTTTATCAGATACTGTTATGCATAAGTATATTCAAAGCTGAATTCACACACAACTGGGCCCGATAGAAAGAAAACAAAATGAACTTGCGGTGAACACAAAAGTCGGCCAGATTTTTCTTTTAGGTCTTTTCTTGAGACATTATTTTGTTGACTCTAACATCCGTAACCTGTAAATTGGCTACCGTAGAGTATCATGCATAAAAACGATTTTTTTCCCTTTATATTTTTTTCATATCTATCGTTTTCACTCAGTTACCTCGAACTCCAAATCATTTTCCTCTGCCGCGACATTGGACCCGCGACCGCGACATTGGACCCGCGACCGCGACTTTGGACCCGCGACCGCGACTTTGGACCCGCGACCCGCGACTATTAGTCAAACTCGCTCCGAAAGGTCTTCGTTCTCAGTATTAGAAAAGGAAGACATTATTCCATGCCCCATTTTAAACAAGGAAAAAGTTATATATTAATTAAGATTGTTTTTTGTTATTTTTGTGTCTTATTTAAAACACCACAGGGTCCCAACAAATTTGAACAAAATGGACCCCGACATGCAGGTTTTCGACGCCATCTTGACGGGTATCAATGTTTGCGAGAGTAAGGGTGTTTTTAACGTGTTTTTTGACTGTTCATAGCCCCCTATTTTCCAAATGGTTCGCAGGGGCCTTGAAAAAGCATCATGTCCTTAAAAAGTCTTTGAAAACTGAAAAATTGTGGGATATCCTTTAAAAGTCCTTAAATTTTCCACAGAAGTCCTTGAATATTTTTGAAAGCTCCTTGAATAAAAATAACCCTCGTTAAAAAAACTGTTTTGCACAAAGGAATGATTGAAAGCACAGCAATACACAAATTGACCACTCCAGAAATAACATAACATACCATAATGCTCTTTGTTTGTCACTCCAGAATTTTGCATAAGCATTGTCTTCAGTTTCTCTTGGGAGTTAAAATGGCCCCAAGAGAAACTGAAAACAATGCTTATGCAAAATTTTGGGGTGACAAACAAAGAGCATTATGGTATGTTATGGTATTTTCTGGTGAGGCCAATTGGTTTGGTGATAATGAAAGTGTTTTTTAGTGATTTCGGTGTTCCCGGCATAGTTCATTTTCCGTTATTTAAAGTACTCTAGGAACCGTGCCTTAATGAAGGAAGGCATTGCAATAAACAAATCCCCCTCTAACTACGCATTTTGAAGGTCTTTACTTCATGTTATCGGGGAAAAGAAGTCCTTGAAAAAATTATTTTAGTCCCTGAAAAGTCCTTGATTTTTTCCCAAAAAATTCTGTATGAACCATGTTTCCAGTAAGATCGGCGAAATCGAGTGCTTACTGTAACTGGCGGCCATCTTGGTTTCAAATGTTTATACTCATAGCCAGGCTGGTCTCGGAACATTTGGAACCAAGGGGCGCTTTCCATTAAGGAAAAAACCCCGGAAATTTCGGTGGGAGCAAACGTGGAATTTCCGATTGGTAAAAAGTTGTTCCATTTGGTCTTAAACCCCGGTACGACGCGGTGCCCGACCGTGGACCTGGAACTGGTACAAACTACGAGAAACGTAAATGGAACACGACATTCCGTTCGGAAATTCCAACCGGGAAAACGGGCCCACCTTTTTAGATTTTCCACTTTTTCTGGGAATTTTCCAGTGGGACGAACCGACGAAACGTGTTCCATTTACCGCCGAACCAGAAATTCCGGAAATTTTGACTAAATGGAAAGCGCCCAAGATTGCCGGCCGTGACGGTAGGTACTCGATCTTGATGAGTCTTAAAGAACGAATAGGGGAGTTTGAACAGTACTAGTCTAGGGTGTGCAAGAGTATCGATATCTGGCTGCGAGCACGTCTAGCTTTGTTGTATTTGTTGTTTGTTTGTTTCTGTTTTTTATGTTTTCCATGAGTTGCGGGAATGGGTTGGGGAGGACATCTCGCACGGGAACTATGAATTTCCTAATCTTCAATCTGGTACCCAGATCTCCCACGGCGTTTCAGCTTAAGACAGAGTGAGATCTGGGTACAAGATTATGAATTTGCTCTGATGACTGACAAGGGGTTGGCATTGCCAAAGCGTAAAAATTAGTACAAAGATTCGACAGCAAGCTGTTGGATAGTATTGGTACAACAGCCAGGGCGAAAAGATCTTTTTCCAGCTTTTGTAAAATCACTCTCTCATGAGGTACTCTTAGGTCAAAAGGAGGCTGTTGTTTTGCCAAAATTAAAGATGATAAGAAGCGGTAACTTGATCGTAAAAATCAATTAAGGTCTACACGGAAATGTACATATAAGCTAAATCGTAGCCGGCTGTTTGTTTAAAGACCTTGTATGTACACAGACTGCTTAAAGGCTATCTCAGTAGTGACTCCGCCTCTAACAGATTGCAAGTTAGAATTTTTTACTGTCGCAGAGGACAGCAATACATTACTGTAGGAAAAGTGTGTGGAGAGATTACGCTGAAAAGGAAAAATTGGCGCCTTTCAAGTCGGTGGCATTACAAGTGTACTAAGGGGACCGACATTGAATAATTTCAGATGTGACATTTGTATAATACGCTTCAACCACTTAACAATGGTAATGTACCACTTAAAGTTATTACTTTATTTTCAGTGATACCTCAACGTTTTTGTTCCCTACCATCCTGTAGGCTTTCTCCGAACTAGTCCGGCAGCGTTAAAGGTTGTAAAAGCCCTTGTCTCAGCCCAGACGATCGCTTCATTGGGCGGTGACGTTTTAAAAAGCCGTTAGTCTTGTCTCCTTCATCCTTCTTTCATTAGTCGAATCGAAGGCAACGTAAAAGAACGCACACTTCTGTTAAAGAAGGGAAGGTTTCCTGGCTGGTGGGGTTTATGGGTGGGATACAGTAAGCTAATAAATGAGCTGATAGCGGCTGCAACTGGCGCTCTTTTATGCTGTCGTCTGAGCTTACTGTTACACTGTAACAAGTGAAGAAGGCGCGTCTTGTTGTTTTCTATCCACGACATTACACTACAAACTGTTTTCCGGCAGTTTCATTTTGTTATATTATGTTTTTTTTTCAGAAGTGTCTGTGTCATTGCACGTTCTTGTTATGGAAAATTAAAATCAGTTGTGACAATTCTTAGACTAGCTGTTTTTTAATGCCGATCAGTATTTTGACAATTTTCGCGAAATTTAGGTTGTTTTACTGCATCTTTTTGGTCAAATCGCGAAATCAAGCGTTGCGAAAAATGCCCTTTCCAGTTTCCGCGATATCAAAATAAGTTCCCTGGAAAATGAGTAACAAGTTTCAGTTTTTGGTCGCGGTTGCGACGAAAAATCGTACTATGTATTTTGTTATGGATCAACCGCTCATTTCGAAAGTCAGTTTTTAATGGACGGTAAAATCAATTAAAACAAACAAAATTCATCAAATCTTTTAAAAACGGCCAACTGATTAAACAGTATCTGTGTTTAAATAATACATTAACGTTTAAAATGAAAATTTCGCCTTCAAGGAAACTTTGAGGCACAGGCGCGTTTGTCGGCTAAAGCCTAATCAAACGATTCGAAATTGAAGTCGTTACGGAATTTCCTTTTTTTTCCAAATTTCAAGATGTTGGATGATGATGAAGGAAACTTACTCCTAAATTAAATCTAAATCTCCCTAGTCTAGTCCACAAAACTAAGCTTGAAACTGAGAGAGATTAGATGCTGAATTTTTGAGCCTGGTGAATACATGAGAAAGATGTTTTTTGAGTCAGTGACACAGGAGGCACGGAAGGAAAAATCCTACAGAGGACTCCTAAAATAGGAGTCAAACCTATGACCTACTTGTCACCAGTCCAGATGCTCTACCACTGAGCTACATTAGACTCGTGGGAACTAGGGCCACTAAACTGTTTCCAACCCAAAACGACCTCTTTTTAGTTGACGTTTATTGAAATATGTTTCTTTAGCGTTGAACAAGCTGTGGTTAGACTGATTTTTTTTGCAAAGTGACTAAAGACACTTCTGATAAGATAATTCACTGAGAATAATACTTCTAAAAAGGAATAATACTTCTGAAAGGTACATACCAAGTCATTTTCACTATTAAGTTGTTATTTAGTAACAGCTCCAAAGGCAGTGAGCCAGATGAAGACTTGAGTCTTGGAGTAGTAGATGGAGTTCAATTCATAAACAAGGTTTGAAAGAAATAGTCGAGTTAAGGCATACATAAGGTTTTATCCGAATGAGTTGATAAGGTTAATAAACGCTAGTTTTTTTTTTAACCAGTCCTCTCGGTGGTTTTCCATTTTTTGTTTCGTTTTTTTTTAACTCGTCAGCCTATCGCTGAACACATATTGGTAAATAAGGCTCTGGAAATAATGAAGATATCGAACACTTTTGGAGAAACATTGAATAACTATAAAGCGCGCCAATAATTAAAGTATGCAGAATTTTACAATTGTTGCGGCTTTCGCAGTTCTTTTATAAATCGCCGGTCAGGTAAGAGTTCGTTTTTGCTGACTCTTCGTTTCTATAAAAACTCTATTTATATATAGCCATCGGACGAAGAAACTTTAACGCAGTTACTAAAGTAATTGAACACATTAACCAATCGAACCCCTTCACAAATTTAAAGCAACTGTTTCATTAAGGTTTCAGTATTCATCAGTGGTGACACAGTGTCAAAGACTGTCGAACACTCTTACTTAATGTTGGCTTAAATTCGAAGCGTTGTTTGACCATTTATCTTAATTGAGACGTTTAGGATGTTTAAATATCTGAAATTTACATAGGAAAGACACATTAATAACGAACATTAATCAGTGGTGAGACAGAAAACACCTGCCTGCCATTTTGGTCTCCTTGAACTGAATATATAACCCTCAAAGGTGGAGATCAACGTCATTGTATGGTGGGATTGAAAATTCGTCGAGTACCGAAGACACAATTTTATTTGCAAGATGAATTTGAGCTTTGAGGAAACCGCAGGCAAAAACTGTCCACTCATATCTCCATCAGTCAGTGTCCCATACTCCCCAACAGAAGAAACGCGACTAGCAACCATGCTATGCTTAGCAATCAACTGTATCATATGGCCAACTGGATTGTCAGCCAATGTCTTGGTCTTCATTACTGTTTTAAGGAAGCCGCAGTTGAGAACCGTCTATAACACGTCGGTTCTTTACCTTATGGCTGCAGATCTTTGCGTAATCGTCTTGACGCAAACCACGAACATCGCTTACCTGGTCAACAAGATTCTCACCGACGACTATTCCTGCTCTTTATTCTTTGTTTATAATTTGTTCACATGGTGGTGTCATGGATTATCTTTTTTCACGTTGTTGATCATCAGCATTGAGAGATATTTCGCCATTTTGCATCCATTTAAGTACGAGGCGTCCGTAACGAAAACCCGAGTATCTTGTGTTGTCCTGATATCTTGGATGCTTTGGTCGATGGTAGTGTTAAACTTACATCTTATTCCACATGTTTCACAAGCCACCCGTCTTATCATCACTGTAAGCTTGGTTTTGCCTAGTAGTATTTCAACACTCGTGATTTACTTCAAAATATACCGAGAAATACGGGTAAATATCGTACACATTGACCTTCCAGGAAATACTCCAGCTCTTGTTAACCACGATCGCAAGTCATCTAAAACGATAGGACTGATAATCGGAGCGCAAATAGCAAGTTTTATGCCTGGCATTTGTTTAAACATCGTGCAAGCATTTTCACTTGTACAAGAAGATCTACTCATACATGGTATTTTTCCTTTTGCTGAGACTGCAGCTTTGATGAATGCTCTTTTGGATCCTGTGATCTATTTCTGGAGAAGCAGAGATGCTTGTAGAAGTATTAAAGAACTCTGCTGCAACTGTCTAGTCGTCAAACCTAATGTTCGTTCTTTGCAAACGCAAAAAAACTTTACTTTTTCTAATATACAACTCAAGTCATTTCATAAATCCCTCACCGTGAATGAGATCATCAGCCGTACTGAAACAATCAACTGAGTCCTGCATGGTTGGCAAGTGTTTATTATAACGTTTAGTATGACTAGGATATACTGACTTCTCATACACGAATACTGTTTCATGGTCACTTTCAGTTTTTATGGCATACTAAACATGTCAAATAGACTTTAAGTTGGAAGAACGTCACGGGAAACAAACCTCACAACACTTCAATTCGGCCAATGTTCAAAAAAAGAACCCGGCCGTTTTAGTCGTTCCAAGATATCAGCGTTTTGAGGAAATGAGAGAGCATGTTAGCTCCTTTTCTGTTACGTTCACTTACGCTGTTTCCACTTCCTTTTCCGTACAAATAACCATTTTTCAGTATTACTGTATCTTAAAAAATGCATTGAACTGCATAGTGTGAACAAAGAATCGAGTCGAATTGAACATTATTTCTTTACAGAGGAAAATATTCAACATCAACAAACTTAAAAGTTACACAGAGCTTTCGGGGCTCCATTTCATCATTGAAGTTTATTGTCATTTGCAGCCTTGTTTTGATAAGGCTGCAAAACTCTTCCCATCCATAAATTTGGGACATGTGGTTGCCCTTATCACGGTTGACGGAACTTTATTTGTTAACAAAGGTCTTTTGTTAAGGTTAATTTAGTCTAGATATTAAGTTCTGTTTGCCAAATGAAGAACGGATCCTTCCTTTTTATTTTCTTCTCCGACTAAGTTTGATAAGTCAAGAAAGGTGTCTTTACTGCGCAGTTGTGCCTGTGAAGCTGGCTGGTTTAGTATTCGACTTTTTTCGGCGGCGCTAAGCGAGCGGTGGCTCAATTTGACTCTTCCCTATTTTGTTCGCGTCTTAACAGCCTAAACAAGACCAAAAGGTCTACACGATAAATCCCGCCCGCTACGCATACTATAGCCAAGTTCACAGCAAAAGACTCGCGTTTTCTTTCTCACTTTATTCGAACTTTTTTGTCTCATCAAAGTTATTTTTAGTTTTCTTGGCTATTAATTCGTTCAGGGACGTGTGCCACGAAGACCTAGAGCGAAGGCTTCACGTCTTGTATGCACAACACTGGCGTTTCCTTTCGGTTTCACAACAGCACGCTTGGAACAACAGCAATATCTACAGGAAAGAACTTTCATGTAACATTCTCGAAAATTCCTATTAAGCACACTGTATATTAGAGGATTTAAAGCACTGCTCAAAGCGATTAAAAAATGAAGTGTTACGTAAACCTCTCGAGAAAAGACCCAGCTTCTGCGAATCGTATCCACGAGGTTAATCAACAAAACTGAAATCCAACAGAGATTAAAACTCACGACTACCACAAACAGAGTCCGCGCGATTTTAATTTCTTGCACGTTTACCGAGCGGAATCGCATTCCAGGAAGTTGAAATTTGTAATTATGCCTGCGAACTGTTTTGAAAATCATGGTGTAGCAGTAAAACATTATGCAGCTTGGAAATCCTATGTAAAGTAGCAGACCATATCCTAGGAATGCACTATTATTGACGGGAGGAGAGCAGACGAAGTTGTAAGGATGAAAAACCATTTTGCCACCGCTCAGGAAATAAGGAAAAGGCGCAATCATGGAGGACGCCCAAGATACAACTATCATCATCATGGTTTTTTTTTTGGTGAAGTAGCGGTGATACTTTTCAGGCTTGACGATTCTAAAATATCTGTTCACTGCCATCAAGACCAACGTGTGAATCGAAGCAATAGTCAAGATTGTAGTTGTGTAGCCTTGAAATTGGCAAGTCAAATCGTTAAAGGGCCACTGAGATGTCACCAGTGTAGGAATATCTAAAGGCAATGCAAGTAACACTCCAAACAACAAGTCCGAAACAGCAACTGATGCTACAAACATATTTGGAATTGTCCGCATCCGACGATACAGAAACATTACCAGGAGGGTCATAAAGTTTCCACCAAACAAAACCAGCAAAACAAGCGAGTAAAAACCAGTTTCCAGCATGACTGTTGTTTTGCTTCTTGCCTTAAACTCTTTTAACATGTCCTCTAGTTGCTCCTGCTGTTGCTTGTCCGTGGAATGAATCATTTTTATCCACTGTCAATCCAGCCACTGAGCGACTTCTGTCTGGTGAATAATGAAGCTATGTGTAATATTCATTTGACCTACACGACTATTATGTTTCGGCAATTTTAAAACGCTTGCCCTCAAGGTCTGCCCGCTTTGGGACCTTTTAGAACAAGAGAATGTTAATCGCTTCCTGCCGCCAGAAGGCAAGGTCACATCCAGGTGTCACATCTGTATTCCATGTCACCAAACGCTTAATCCCCAAACCTAGTTTCTATCTAGCATAGTTATTAGAGGAGACACAAAAACATATAACAAAGGAGTCTGACGGGTTTCATAACCATTCCACTCAATTAACTATGTATCTAGAGATAAAACAAACAAATTCAGATTGGACTGTCATTCATTTAGTCATTTAGTTTCCTTCGCAGCCGCTTGAACCGGAGTCACGCAATGACTAGAAGAATAGTAATCTATTCAACAACATTCATATTCATGCTCAGTTGTATTGAAGTTTGGGAAAATGATTGATCAGCCGACTAAACCAAGCTGGGAAAGCTTGGCTTAGCTTTAGGGGTAGTTAGTAATAGGACCCACGCGATTTTCTGGGTGGAAGAGTGTGTGCCGTTCATCCCTTCTTGGCTCCTCTGAAAACTGAGCAAGAATCAATGATTTCCACGCCAAATCAGTATTTTTCATCAGGAGTTACGTAATCGCACGTGAAACCGTTTGACTAGCATAATATTTCTCCTTGGGTATTGTTGCTCCCGCAGGGAGGCATCCTTGAGCTCGCGCACACAGTGGAACCATAGTTATTAGAGGAGACTGGTTATGACAAGCGGCAAACATCAATGATAAAAACAACAGTGCAGCAGTTTATGTTCAAAGCACCGTGAAAGTGCACAATCCTTCGTTTTCTGTTGGCAAATTGTTACGGAATAAATTAATGCAACGTTTTTATTGGTCAATACAATCAAAATGATAGGAATTCTTTTGAACGTTGTGCACTTTCAGGTCCACAAAAACATATAACAAAGGAGTCTGACGGGTTTCATAACCATTCCACTCAATTAACTATGGTGGAACCTAGCCTCCCACGAAGGCGTTTTTAGGCGAGCTCGTTTTTCATCCCTCCCAAGGAAGGATGAAAAACGAGCTCCCCTAAAAACGCCTGCGTGGGAGGCTAAGTGGAACCCCGATATATTATTAATACGGTCACCAATGGATCATAAAAATTTGGCCGTATTAAAGGGGTGGCCGTATTACCGGGGTAGGGTCAAATTTCATGACTTAAGTCGGCCGGAATGACAAATGCACCACACATCGCATTCGCTCTTCTTGAACAACTTTTCTCTTAAATAAACAAACGGAATGGAGATATCGCGTACGGTAATGGCAAAACTACTTGAAACTTTTCTTTAATACATAAAACACTGCTATTAATCCGCCACAAATGCATTTTCAGTGAACTGTAGTCTGGAAGACAATACAACCACAGGTTCGGCTTGCTAGAGATCAGTGAAATTGACATGTCACATGGTGTTAATTGTCTAAATTTCGAACAAGTGGCCGTATTAACAGGGTAAAATTATAGAAAGATTCTGCTGTTTGGGAGTTAAAAGTGTGGCTATTGGCCGTATTAACGGGTGACCGCATTAACGAGGGTTTTTTAAAGGAAAATGTATGACCGTTTTGCAGAGCCAAGAAGAAGCGGCCGTAATAACGAGGTGACCGTGTTACCAAGGTGGCCGTGAGGCGGGGTTCCACTGTTTAGAAAAGTACTTACAGTTACAACATACAGTCAGTATACTAGAACTCGATTTGCTTGATCAGGGGCTGCATGGAATCGTTAGGTAATGATGACGTTTCTATCGTTCACGCCCGCAAGTAAGAGATGGTTAGGATGACGTAAAAGAAAAACGCTTAGGTTGATTTTGTGACACTCATTGTAGTCATACTTCAATACTCTATTGCGTTACGTAGTATCAGTGACATTCTGTGGAGCAGCGTTTTTGAAATTTAAGGACCAAAAGATACTCGTTAAGCGCAGATGAAGTTAGAAGGTGTGTATAACTGTGTATATATAAACACCTGGAGAGTTTGTCAGACACGAATTCATCATTCACAAATCTTTGATTGAAAACAACTTGCCAGACCAAGAGCCCATAACTCCCTGAGCTAGCAACTTCCATGCACTCGTATCCATGCGTTTTCACGGACCAGTTTATTTTTAGAATGGTTTTTGGAGCGAATTTTGAATATCTTTTAAATTCCACAAATCAGTCAGCAAAACGTACAGACCTAAAAATGACATTTTTTGCCTTTTGATAACGTTTAGTTTTCCTTTTTGATATCTTATACTTCGAATGCGTTCACAGACATGGTGGGGATTCCATTTTCGCGGGAGAAAGTGCTCTAAAATGTGTCTAAAAATAAACTGGTCCGTAAAACGCCCGTGACATAGGCCTAGTATTGGAGTTACTCGCTCACGGCCAGACACTCTTTCCCTCTCTTTGGGGGGATACGCCAGTCCACAAACAAGAAGGACAACTGAATCAACGGCTAGCTTATCGCTCGGTAGAATGATGGACGATTAAAAAAATTCGCCGACAATTAAATTCTGGTCTGGCGTATTCCCTGCACGCAGATGTCCTTCTATAAAGTTTAAAACTGACCAGAACGCGCGAGCGTGAGTCGATCAAATCTTTTAAATCCAAAGTCTTACTTTCCGGCTAATAAAATGAACTGTATGTAAAAAGAGAAAGACAAATAGCGAAAAATTCCAACTTCTAATCAGATCTTTTCTGATTTTTAAATCAAACTGTGTAAATCAAACTGAATCAGTGCATGGAACCTCGAGTTGCCTGTTTTTATCTTACTTTTGGTATGGAATATGTGTGACAATCTTCATTATATTTCAAAGAGCTACACAATCACCAGGACTACAATGGACCGACAACATACAGAGCGGGGGCAGCTGTAGTGTCAACCATTACTAGTTATTAATGATATGATAATAAGGGATTGAGAGTCGCTCTTACCCGGAAACACGCTCAGGCCAGGCGAAAATTGGTTGGAGACTAGCTTCAGACCCGACTCACTGGACTGCGAACTCAGACGTATTTCCGGTCGTCGCTTCTCTCCACCGAAAATTAACTGAGTTGAAGGGGTGGCTCATCCTCGGAGACCCAGGGGCAGTCAGTCGGGTCGGTAGAAAAGGTGCGATGAAAGCTCTCCCGACCCGACTGATTGCCCCTGAGTCTCCGAGGATGATGTTTCATCTGTGAACGAGTGTCACAAAATAGATGCCAGTTCTGAGACGAGAACAATTAAACGCATGTGATCGAGGCAAAATGTGCCAGCCAGTCCAAGATGGCACTCAAACCGTGACATGGCATGACATCCATAACGCTACTCACAGGATCTCCCGCGGGACTCGATTTAAATAGTTAGAGTTCTCCTTCGTCGACCGCAAATATTGACAGGTATTACAACGTGGGATGATTATTCAAAATTGCGACGGTGGCGTTTGCAGTATTGTGATGTTTTTTTGAAAGACCGATGCTCAGACATTTTCGCCAGTGAATCATTTCAATCATAACTCACGCCAGGCATCGTCACCCTGTCGTTTGCTGTTTCCCTGGCTGTGAAATTTATAAGAGGAAACCTCTCCGCTCGCCAGTGCGAAGAACTTTTTACTTCAAACATTTCGGGGAATACGAGGAGCTGTGGTACTTGCAAGAGTCAATTTAAACTGGTTTTCTGGAATGTAATTTGGCTTTGATAGGTTGTTTTATGCATTTAGGTATCGATCCATTTGTCCACTTCTTATTAATTTTCCCGGGCGAGTATTCCGTGATGGACTCCTCTCTTTTACATTCTCGATACACGCGTAACCATCTGGCTCCAGTTGTTTAAAGCTAGATAGCGCTATCCATCGGATAAATCACAATGCAATGGATAAGTGTTTAACTGGGAAACCAATTGCACTATCCACTGGATAGAGATTTTTCCGCTGGATAGCGCTATCCACCTTTCAACAACTGGGGCCAGATTTCAACTGCGCGTACTAGCAGAAGCAACGATAACGAAATCTCCTCATTTGAATAAGAGCGCTCACGCTTCTTACGAAATCGATGAGGCTTTTTCTTTAACATACAGGAAATACTTTGTATTTACCGAAAATTCGCGTCAAAACAAAACTACATTAATGGCCTGTACATTAGACTGCGAAAGTTTCGTCCTAGACATGAAATGTGAGAAAATCAATTACTGAGACCATTGCTTTCAAAGCGCGAAGGCGTTTTTTACTCCCGCATAAATGCAATTTGCGAGAAAGCTGAAAAGGCTCAGCAAGAAGTAATCGAGGAAACAAAAAAAATTGGAAGAAAAGAAGGAGGTATTAAGCAATATTTCTTAATTACTTTGGTTAACTCTGCAAGCCAAAAAACCTCTAGGGCGCTCGTAAATAATCACATTCTCAATTGTTATTTCAATCACTGATCTGATTCAGATGTCGGTTATTTCGTCAAAATTTACCAATCTCAGACAAAACTTTATTCTCAATGTTTTCTTAGCTCTGCCCAGACTATAACAAGGTTCTGGGCTTAATTTTCGTCGCTAGGTTGTTGTTGTCTCGCCTCTTTCTAAAACTAAGAAACGAGAAAAGTTTTTTAAAAAACATAATGTGAATGACAATTTCCGATTCTGGGGTAAACGATCAAGAATAAACATTGCAAAGGAACACCCTCTGATTTACCATAAAAACATCGTTTTGTGTCAAACGTTCTGTCTTGTATTTAATTAAACTACTTCAGAGTGTTGTCAGTAGCTATTATAGGTGATATCTATATGCCTTACTCTATCTATATGCCCAGGAGTAAATTAATTATATTACAGCTTACAGCTGCCAGTTTTTTTCATGTAACTTGGAAAGAGAGCGATTTTTTTAAACGTGGGTAGAGACGAGGTGTACTCCGAGTTCATTTTTTCAAGAATTTGTGTCTGAATTTTTATGGTAATTTTCTTGATTTTAAAAAAGCAAGATTTGAGGATTAATGGGAGAAAAAAAAGTACTAGAGGAAAGATGTTAAAGAGTTTCAATACCTTCAATAACCTTAAAGCAGTGAGTTTGTCATAATAGGTCTAAATCACGATCACGTCTACGTGCTCGCGCTTTTAACATCACAAAACAATCCTCAATATTAATCTTATGGAAACACTTCAATGTTTATTGTTGTAAAAGTTTATTTTGAGTTATCATTTTGTTGAGACTGAAGAAAAAGATAAAGCAACCTCTTTCAGCCCTAATAATTTTTTTCTTGCTGTTTAGGTCAACGAACAGTTCTTTTTTGCATCTATGATGTGGGTTTTGAACCAAAAAGGGAGTGCTCTTTCTACAGCCAACATTTGTTGCTGTCAATTACCTTTTATTAATTTGCTTTTACTAAAACAAATACGGTAGTCTTGCAAAGAAAGATATGAGCAATGATTTTTTGCATTAATATTAGTAACCCTTTTTGTATCCGTAGGTAAAATTATAAAAGTTAAAAAAGGGTATGTCACGGTTGTTATCTGTATTATAAGGGGAAGATTTTACTCAACCTAAGAATGCAATATCAAATAAGCTCAAATAGAGCGTACACCTGCCGTTGAAAAGTAAAGGCCACTGTTGATCTGATTGGGATTGGTAGGTTGAGAATTCTATTTATCTCTATGGGTAGAAATGTATAAGCTTTTGTATACAACAAGTGGAAATTTTATTCAATTCGAGGATTTAATATTGGACTTCATATCAAGCAGCGCTGTACACCTGGCCTTGCGGAAACAAAAGCCTACGCTGGGTATGAGGAACATATTTTAGGCCCGAGTCATGAAAGTACCAAACGTTTACTAAGGCTGCGTGCGCGTTAAAGACAGAGAGAGCGAAGGTTTCTTAGAAACGGTTAGAGAAACATTTGCGTAAGTACTCCACCTGTTTGATACTTACATCCACTTTTACGTTTTGCCAATTTTAAGGGAGTTCGATGCTCACATTGTCACATCTTGTGTATGGGAAAAAATTGTGATTATATGAAAACACACTGCCAACGACAAGTACAAAGTTTCAGTAGAAATCGTTTCTTTATAGCAACCAAGCTGGTGCCGGCTGTGTATGTAGTTTTTTTAGCACCTGAAGATTGGATTTTACAGAACCTTTTCTCTTACTAAATTCAAGTAGATTCATTTCCATTTCACATTGTTTTGAGAACGTTTAGGCTTGTTAAGGCGCGAATTGGTACATGTTGGTATTATTTGATGATGAGTCATCGTAAAAAAATGAGTTTATTTTTCATAAGAATCAGCTGTGTCATAAATCAAACAAGGTACGAAAACGGAGCTAAGCGGTTAAATTCTATATGACCTATCATCTTTATTTGTAGTGAACAGTGAAGGTCAGCACCATTAGGCTTCCGGATTATTCCGTAGCTATCAGATTCAACTTTGCACAGTTATTTCGTCCTTGTAAGTCAACATAATTACGGTATAGTCCAGGGCGAAATATCTGCGATATCACAGTCGATATGTAATGCTGACAAGGCTAGTGTAAAAGTTCAACTTTTTAAGCAGAAGCTCAACAGTATGCATACTCTTATTGATGAAGAAGATACTTACGGCTGCAACTACCTAGGAACTATGTAGGCATGGTGTACATAGTGTGCCTCCCTACTTCTTCTTGTTTCTCCAATTATTCTTTATAAAAGAGTTCAAATCTATCCAGTACTGCTAACCAATGTACATTTGAATTTCTCATTTCTTTTTTTCATAGAGAAACCCTAAATCCAGAGAGAAGCCAAGAGGTTAAAAATTACGATAGAAGCATGGAAACTGCTATTGTCTGGCAACTATATTCATCGTTTTTGACAATAGTGATACTTTTCACCATAGCTGGAAATTCCCTGGTTTGTATTTTAATAACACGAAACAGAGCATTGAAATCATCCATTAACTGGCTTCTTTTCCACCTGGCCATTGCAGATTTACTGGCAGCTGTGTTTTTTATCCCTCCATGCGTTCTAAGCCACTTTATCCATCATCCAGGTGGCAAGACTGGAAACATTCTGTGCCTTTTATTTACTGCTGGTACCTTGGGCTGGGTATCTGCCTCAGCGTCGAGCTTTCTACTGGTATCAGTTGCATTCGAGCGATATTATGCCACCTTACATCCATTTCGGAGCCTTCAACGCAGGTATTCGTGGTGGCTGCTGTTCCTGCTGTGGATTTTAGCAATCTCATTAAACCTTCCGTCTATTGTTGTAACAGTCTTTGATGTACAGAGTCAAATGTGCTCCGAGAACTTCCCAAGTTACACATTTTCCCGTGCCTATTACATCACATGGTCATTTTGCAACTCAGTTATTCCTATTTGCATAATGGGGTTCTTGTACTCAAGCATTATTTTGCATTTGCAAAAACAAACTTTTATTCCAGATTCTTCTCGAGTATCGGCGACACGGCGCAGAAACAAAGTGACCAAGATGCTCATTTCCGTCACTGTAATCTTCGCTGTTTGCTGGATCCCTCAGGCCACTCTCTGCGTCATAAGCCCCATAATTCCTGGCGGTTATGGCACAGTCAGCGCGGTGGCCACAGCGAGTGCACTGCTAAACTCCTGTCTAAATCCACTAATGTACACTCTGCACAGTCAAAAGTTCAGAAAGAACCTGGCCTCCTTAATCTCGAGTTGGATCCCACAGAAGAGCTCTCAAACAACCGTTCACAGCAGGGGAAATTGCTAGAACTGACCTATGTAGAAAAGCTCCCATCATAGCTTCTAAGGCAAACTGTAATTATGGGTGATAAACCTGTTTATAGTCTTTCACATCATAGTGTAAGCCTGGCCTTAGAAATTGGAAAGCCGAGTCAGTATACTGGCAGATAGATTAGATGATGGAAGTTGACGCGTGGCAAAATTTCAAAGGCACCAATCTTTTAGATATCTCAGTAGTTCATAGGATTTGAAATAGAAGGTGTACTCGCGAGAAGATGAGAGGTGGACTTTAAGATACTGGAAGATGAGTGGTTGATATACTAGAAAAGGGGTTTCACGGCATTGTTGTATATTTCTGACAGACGACAACTGGGACATATGAACCTCGATGTTAACCTACTTCTGCCACGCTATCAGGTATACTGGCTCCTGGTGACATCGGTACATGTCAATGGTGATGCGATAGTCGACATGTTAGCAGAAATGGAAGTCTGCTTACGTTTTAAGCCCACTTGTTTCTTAAAATGGCAAATAAAACCAGTCAAAAACACCGTCAGAGGCTGATCGTGGAACATCAGAAAGGCCGACGATAAAATTCTCTGACACACTTAGAATTCCAAGAGGTTGACTGGTTAACGCAGATGTCGAGGCCGCCAATGAAGACAAAGTAGTAGATATTGACAGGATCCTAAGTAAAGGAAGTAGATGTTGGCACATTTGGCAGAGTTGATGAGCCATATCACTTGGCGGTCGAAGACCTCGTGGATATCCTTCTTGACACCGTAACGGAGGGTACTGGTGACAAACCAGTCAAAGCAAATTGCGACGCGCCGGAAGAAGACATGGCAGAACAGGAAGCTAGCACACTGGCGGACACAGTAACAGTTAACGATGTTGCCGTCTTTGATGAAATTACACTATTCAATGCACTGGTTGTGGAAAAATGTTGTTTGGTGGTTAGCGCGGGATAAAGAACAGAAGAAATCCAAAATGACGAACGTGCTTTTAAGACTTGCAAAAATAGGTGAGGACACACCAGCTGGCACGATGGTGGAGATTGATCGAGTTTCTTTTGTTGAAAGATAAGCAGAGATAGAATTTCCAACTCTAGTTAACATGCTAACCAATATATTAGTGTTTGGCGACTCGAGGTTTAGTTGAACTTGCCCAGGCAACTTGACACAGTGGTAGAAGAAGTGGAACGTGCCGCCTTGACTCGCTGAGTAACTCGCTGCTATAAGGTAAACAATTAACAGAAGTCCATGCACTTGCAGACTTGGTCGCCAAAACTCTGGTAGACAAAGGATGTCCTTCACGGGTTGACACAGTAGAAATGGTGAAAGTCGAAATGCTGCCTAAATTGTTAAACCAGCCATTCGAGTCTTTATCGAAGCTTGAGCACGAAGCAATAGCACTGTTAAAAGGCCTATGAGGTGTTGAAATAAACAGACTATTTGAGTCTTTAGTGCTGCTGATCAATGACGTCAAAGCAGTGGTTACAGCTGTAAGAAACTTTGATGATGACGACACATTTGCTAACAAGCTAGAAGAGATTGCGAGACATCCAATGCCAAATTTCCAATTAGGGAAACTTGATGGAACATTGGCAGTGATTTTTGAAAACAATGTGGACAAAGTGAATGACCCATTTGCAGATTTAGATCATGATACAGTAGGTGAAACATCGTAAGAGGTTGATTGTGAGGCACTGAAGGAGGCCAATAGCAAAACATTAACTGACACGTTTGAAATGTTCGGGAAAGTTCGAAGATACTGACTGCATCACACTGATTGGAAAATCAGTAGACGTGCGGTTTGAAAACATTACCGCCTGGTAACACGGAACACTAGGCGAGGGTATAGAAGAAGTAGATGACAATACCAACTTATCTACACTCTTTGAAGTTGTTTGCAACTCAGTGGTTAAGAAAACTCGAGAGGATAAGTTGCTAGTTAAATTACTAAGCTGTGTTAATGGACGCCCATCTGTCCAAACAGTTTTGAGGACCGTTGGCCTTGTCTGGTTCAAGCTGAAAGAGGTGAATCGCGAAACCCTGGGGACAATCGCAGAGATATTTGGCCGCGTATTTGTATATTTTTCAAACCAATGTCGAACTTGAAACACTTTTCAGCACCATAACAAAGGGAGATGGCGAGCTCGATGGAATCAGTCTGGACAGCACATGGTCAAGGTTTGAAAGAAATACCGGAAAACACATGCAGCGATATACTTGGCCATATATTAGCTGTACAAGGAAAATTCATGGTAAAACTATTGTGAAACCATTTTTTTGCACAATATCAAGAATGAAACTAGAAGAAGACTTTCTTAAAAACTTAACCATCATTAAAAATACTATTATGCGAGACCAAAAAAATGAGTGAGTGACGCGTTTTGAAACCTCGCGCAAGAAAAAGTCTTTTTTCAGATGCGTATATTATTTCCAGTGCAGTAGAAATCTTTACTCCATAAATGTTTTGACCAGAAAACTCACTTCAATAGTCAATAAATTTTACCCAACGAGATACTCAGGTAGAATCAAGGTCAAGGACCTTTATGGCCTGAGTGGCTTGGCTCAACAAAATTAGATGTGTATACAAAAAATTATATGCTTTGTTTTCACGTTAGTCGAAGGCAACCTCGATCCCAGGGCTTTGGAAGGAGGTTGGTCAGAAGACGCTCATTCTAATGCAGCCTTGAAACTCACCTTGTGGTGTTTCGCAGGATTTGCCGTTAAAGCCAGCAGTGCAGATACAGTAGTAGTTGCCACAGTCGTTTAAACACGTTGCGCTATTTTGACAGGGTGAACTTATACAAGCACGTCCAACCTGAAATTCATATGAGAAAACCTTCAAAACGTATAATATCCAACTAAAAATTTATGTAGTATATTTGGGGCCTTAACCAATGAATGAAAAGTCTAAGTGTAAGATTTTAGTTTTGAGCATTAATGCTATTGTGACGATAATAACTAACGATTTTCCGATCGATTCTCGGCTTGTAGTATGTGAAACCAGATTTGGTTGTTAAGTCATTTGGCTCTGTTGACCTAGAAAGATCATTGAGTTCGCAAACGTAGATAGATAAAAGGATAGCCTTTATTTTAAAACGATAAGTATTAAAGCTACATGAGCTTGTAGGGTCGTTTGCAATTAACTAATCACTAAATAAACTAACAACTAAATCTAGCGGTGATATTTACAGAAAAAGCATTTGAACATAAATTAGCGATATTTACAAATGTGAGATTGTGAACATAAATTTAAGTATATACAAAGTCATCTTTTTTAAAATTACAAGTAGATGAAGACGTTATCTTGAAGCTAAAGTCATTAAAGTTAACTAGAGATTTAAGCTGTAGCCTGAGGTGACGATATAAAATGTTTTTTGTCAGGGCACTACTTGTTGGTCACTGCGTTCCATAGGACTGAGCCTCTAAACGCGACAGAGTCTTTCATGTAACGCGTGTTGAAGCGTGGAACTATTAAAGAAGCGCGTGTCCGGGTTGAATAATTTGTGGCCCGCTTCTTTGAAATCAGATCGATTAATGTGACAGGTAACCTATCCTGGAAAGCTTTATGAAAACAGATAAAAATAGCAGATTCGATTTATGATAAATAGAGAGGGTCGGTTATTGGGCCCTTTGTAGGACTTCAGCAGATGCCATGTCTTTGGGCAGATTAAAAATAAGTCTCGCGGCCCTTCAATAGAGTCTTTCCACGGACTGAAATAAGTTGGAGTTGTAGCAAGAACCCCATAGTTTAAGACCATAGGCCACTGAAGGCAAAATGACCTTAAAATAGCGATCCTGCATGACCAACGCTTCCAAGGAGAAATCTCGACTTTTTAAGCAAATGGTTTTTTGAGCTTCAGCATATGCGGAGTCCAGGTCAGTTTCTCATTGACAGTCATTCCCAGTAATCTACCCTGCGAGCAGAGGCTACATTTTCGTTGTGTGAGCTGGCGTGCGAAAAGTAGCCTCTGCCGACAATCGTTCAAATCCGTCCAGAAATCTGGACGAATAAATTTTAAAAAAACGCGTTTTTTTCCTGTTCTTGACCGGTTTAGTACTCGATGGAAAGAAAGTCGACTAAACGGCGTTTAAACCGACCGTAGGACACAGAGTGGCTATGAAGTAAAGGTAAGGGAGCTTTTTGAATCAATATTTCGCGTGATCATGATTTTTTTTCCTTAGCGTTGTAGATTCGAATACATGTAATAAAATTCGAACAATAAGGGCCCGAATCACGTGTAATAATGCAGGAAATTTCGACCTTCGTTATCTTAAAGGCTACTAGTACAGATAGACAAACAAGAAGACTTCATATCTTTAAGACTTTTTGCATTTATTTGGCATCAGATAACACACTAATAATTCTAGTATATTCCGACCAAATGACCTCTGAAGCCCGAACCCAAAAATTGCGCGCCTGGGCTGCCTGTGACGGAACACGCTTCTCCTCGCTTATCACCGCTGAGGGACGTTTCGCGCGGAGATTCCTCCTCGCGAAACGTCCCTCAGCGGCGATGAACGAGAAGAAACGTCTGCCGTTCGCAGGCTACGACTTCTGAAGATTTTAAGAAAGTAGTCCATTGCCTTTTTGTCTGAAATATTGCTGAGAGCCGCCACTGAAGTCAAGAAGAAGAAGTCAATAAACCTAAAATACAATACCTTCTAAATAAATATCTTTTACCGAATTTGATATCTACCGCGATGTTCGAGAAGTATCACTTTTAAAATTCACCGACCTGTTTTGATTTTTATCTTTTTTTGATATTTTGTCTTTGATCAAAAGGAACGTGTTCTTAGTTTAATTGTTTTATTTTGATTTTCCGGCTAATGTTTGTTTGTTTTTTCTTTCTTTGGCGCCGTCATATTATGAAATTTCAATAAAAAGGTGCGTTTCAGAAAAAGCAATTGAGACACTTGCAAAATTGTGAGCGAATTAATCGAAAAAGATGTCAATTTCATATCTTTCTGTTTACTTAAAATGGAACAGAAAATTTAAAAAAGGGTTGGCCGAACCGTGCACCGACCCCTCACAAGACCTTTTCATGATGCTTATTTCTTTTTGCTTTTGTCATACGCAAATCAAGGCATAAATATAATTAACCATTAGGAACAAACAACTATTGTAAGAGCTAAGATACTTAGCTGTTTAGATTTTTCTAGTCTACTCCTCACCATGCTCACCGGTTTGCAAAGACTGCAGATCTTGAAAAGTGTTCGTAACCCAACTGAATCGAGGTGACTTTGGAAACCTCTTTCCGTGCTGCCATCAATCTTTCTTTGACTTGTCTCCTGACAAACTTGCAAATTATGGGGTTCGGTTGACTTGAAGCTTTACGAGCAGGAACGCGGTGGGCTATGTCGATATCTTGCATAGAAACATCCTTCACTCCCTTAAATGTAATAATCAACCATAAATGTAATAAAAGTCAACCATAGATGTAATACCCACCATAAAAGTAATAAAAATCAACCATAAATGTAATAAAATTCCTAACAATAAATGTAATAAAATTTTAACCATGAATGTAATTTGGCTCACCATAAATGTAATTTATTTTGACCATAAATGTAATAAATATAATGTTATTATCAAATGAAGCTTTATGATTGTCAAAGGTTGTCAGATGATGTTTTAATGAATGTCAGAAGATAAATTTTTGTCAAGCAAGAGAAGATTGGGTAATATAATAAAACATACTCCTTCAAGCTTTCTGTTCATATAACCAAACCGCTTTTAATGTATTACTATTACTTACTTCACGTAATTACTGTTACATAATTGTGCGATTTTGGCCAGACAGCGTTTTGCAAGGATGTCGTTTTTCACTCAGTGAGCATTAAGTTTCGCGATCCAAGCGTTCTCAACTTTAACAATCTGAAATTTTCAAAAAAATTTCTAATCACGAACAAGTAAAAACTATATTTAAAATCAACTTTAAAGGCAAGCTGGAATAAGCAAAACGCACAATTTATTTGAAAATTAACTTTTAGAAGTAATGTATTACACACTGTGCCCAAGTAGTCCGGTGGCTTAGATAGAGAGTTTTGCGATTTTTGATACAAGCACCAAACTTTGTAGGAATATTTGCATTCTCAGCTGGTCATTTCTTGATATAGTGCCAAGTTAATTTTTCTAATTCCAGCCAGTTAGCAGTAAATGAAATTTTAAGACCCTAGACTCCCGCGAGGTAGTTCTCGCTCTTTTTTAGATTTAATGCTTGTTTTACCTAAAAATAAAGGTGCAACAATACGATGTTGAAATTTGGATGCGAATTGCTATTTCACGGCTTCTCTTCATTATATAAATGTAGGTCGTAATTTGGAATTTATCTGCACATGCTTTTTGCCTCTTGTGGTTTTGGTGCGAATGGTAAGAGTTTGCATTATCTCATTTGATGTGCATGCGACTCGAAGCAGCTAGAAAATAAACTATTCTAGTTAAAGAAAAGAGAAAACTGTCGGTTTAAAAAGAGGAAGTAAGAAATGGATTAATTTGAAGACGCAGGAAACAGGTCACTGCCTCAAGCTGTTGACTGGGTATAATTAAAATGTGTTGCTTACCAGAGGGAAACAACTGCAAAACCTTAGTGTCCTGTTAACTGGAAAGGGCACCACTCTGGTGCTGATACATTACTTTTGTCAAGACTTAAGGTCATTTTATGAGGCGGGGGAATTAAATTAAGCAGTTGACTGGAAATGTCTTGACGTGGTAAATGGAATTGCTACTACATTGGCAATTCTTTTGATAATGTGGCATAGATCTTGTCGCAATGGGTTCAACAGGATGAAACTGGAACACATAGGTGATCGCAAGGCTTAAAGGGTAGAGGCAGGACAGCCGGAAAAAGTTTTTGTTAATCATACAAAATGGCTCTTGAAATTTTAAGAACCTCTTAAACATCACTTGTTCCCATAAATAACAGAACGAACTCGCTTTCATACGCGTTTCTATAGTTATTACATTTATGGTTAACATTTATTACATTTATGGTGAGCCAGATTGTTACATTTATGGTTAGAATTTTACTACATTTATGGTTAGTAATTTATTACGTTTATGGCTGATTTTTATCACATTTATAGTGGTTATTACATTTATGGTTGACTTTTATTACATTTATGGGTGGAAGCCAAAGATTTTGATGTTATACTGATAGTCGTAAGCCTGCATTTCATCGATAGCAAGGCGTAATTCGTTGCATCTGTGGTCTAAACCATTCAATTTGGCCTTAAGGGAGCGGTCATTAACTATTGGGGGGGGAGGGTCGGTATTATTTCAAAGGTTAGAGCCCAAAAATGTTAGCCCCTCTCAGGTTAACAGCCCAAAAATCTTGGCCCCCTTTAAAATGTGAGCCCAAAAAATTGTAACCCTCCCCTGTGAAAAACTTTTGATTTTTTTACGAACGTTATTTTGAGACAATTATTTCACTGGAATAAGAAAAAAGTGTTACTATTTTAATACACTATTTACAAAACCCAATGGTTCACCAAGTAAAGGGAACCCGTACATTAAACAGCCCCGTTGTTACTCATTGAATTCCTGTTTTGTAGTCAATTTCAAGAGTGAACAAATTGTGCGTATTTAATAACGGATCAGCGAGAGCTGTCTCTATTCAAGAGAAGTCCGCAGCTCTTGCTCGACCCCTCCAGGTCCTGCAAGTTCGGCCATACAGAAATGACTGTATTTGAAGCAAGAAGGCTTTTAGAAGTATACAAAGAGTCTCAGGAATCCACAGCGGAAATGACAAGTCACAAAAATGCGGCGAATAGACAAAATCAAGCAAGCGTGAACAAGGATAAAAACCTTGGCTGGATCCCAAATCCCCGGAATGACATGAGCAGATTTTATAACGAAGTGTACGAATCATTTTATTTGGAACGGGTTGGCTATTTTGGTGGAAACAAGAAGGCCTTTAAGAAAGCATTCCATGAAGAAGCGAGAAGGGAATACGACAATGAGAAGGCGGTAAAAAAAATTAGAGAGCAATTAGCGCAACTGAAATCTGTAAAGGATCCTTCTAAGGCTGGATTTCTTCTAAGAGAAAACCACATTCTCAAGCCGCATGATTCAACGACCATAACGCAGAACATGTTACACATAAAGAGGGTCGAAACTTCAATCGAAACTTTACAAAAAAACCTAAAGGAACACTTAGAAAGAACAATCCATTCATCAGGTAGAGTTTTAACAGGACATAAAACTGCACATGACTTTGATGAGCAAAAGCTAACCGAATTGCAGGGTTTTAGAAATGAATTACACACTTTAATAACTAGTCTAAGTCAGCTCCAAGAAACCTGCAAAGCAGCATTTAAGCACCCCTTTTCTGCAATGAAAAGAAAATCAAGAAAAAGGAAACAAAATACCCAAAAGAGTGTGAAGCGGAAAAAGGCGAGGCATGTGGCCAGGACGACTGAGGTCCTCAAGAAGATTGCGCCTGATTGGTCGGAGGGTAAGATTTGTGAGAAGGAGGATTTGTGCGGAGACATCGTAAAAGAACTTGGAAAAAGAGAGCAGAAATGGGCGGTAGCTTTGATGTTTGATCAGTGCGAACTTTTGAATGACAGCGCGAAATCAGAGCTTAGAACAATGTTAGGGTTTTCTGAAAGTGAGAGTAGCTCTAATGCAAGTGACGGCGATGAAAGTAGCGACCAAGACAACCTAAGTAGCATCAATGACAGCAAAGACAGTGAAAGAAATAGCGATGACGGGGCCGATGATAGTGATGTAACTGAACAATGTCAGGAGGAGGATTCGGGAAGTGTCTTTACTGCAGTGGAAGCATACGACAGCAGCAGTGCAGAAGACATTGGCCCCTACTGGAACACAATGGAATGCACTCCTTACTATGAGCCCATTGAGTAGTCGTTTATACATCTTCACTGGACATTGGCAATATGTTTGATACCGTTACTGTTTAAGACTGATTGAGTTTTATAGCATACCAGAATTTGTTGATTTTTTAAAATAACAATAAATCAAGTGATGTTTATAAAATTGTTCTGGGTGTGAGCTTTTTCACTGTGCAATTAAGCTTTGAGTATACGATTCTATGAAGATTCTCTTGCCATGCTAAAGTCAATAGCACAAAACCCATTTGTGCACATCGCCCAAAGTTTTAATAAAAGGCGCCCAGAAATTGTAACCCTCCCCTATAAAACGTGGGCCCATAAAATTATGGCCCACCCCAAATGGGCGCCCAAAAAAACACAGCCCTCCCCCAAAATTTACCAGCCCTCCCCCCCCAATAGTTAATGACCGCTCCCTAACTGATTTAGCTGTTCCATGATTCAATTCGAACTGACTACTTATAAAGTCAACAGATTTACTTTGCCCAGATGAAAGTGGACACGATGAGGCGCCATCTTTCGATTTGCCAGTTATGATGTCATAATGAGCTGCATTGTGGGATTCCTGTCGAACAGAACAATCCTGGTTAGCTAAAGGAGTTCTTGGTGAATTATTGTTCATTTTCAAGACTTATTACAAAACATGACAAGTGATATTACAATTCACGACAACGCGTTATTACAATTTACGATATCTTGGTTATCACAATTCTCGACAACTGTTATTACAATTTACCACAGATATTACAATTTTATGACAGGTATTACAATTCACGACAGAGGTACATGTTGGCATTATTTGATGATGAGTCAGTATAAAAAAATTAGTTTATTTTCCAAGAGGATCTGCCAAGTCATAAATCAAACAAGATACCAAAACGTATCCCTCAGTGAAAGAGGTAAGCGGTTGAATTCTACATGACCTATCATCTTTGTAGTGGACGGTGGAGATTAGCACCACTAGGCCTCCGGATTATTCCATAGCCATCAACTTGAACTTTGCACAGTTATTTCGTCCTTGTAAGTCCCTATCTTTACGGTATAGCCCCACGCGAAATATTCGAAACTACGCGATATCACAATCGATATGTAACGCTGACAAGGCTAGTGTAAAAGTACACCTTTTTAATCAGAGGCGCAACTGTACACACTCTAATTCATGCTTATGGCATGTTCATTAAGTCCTTTTATGGATGAAGAAGATCCCCACGGCTGCAACTAGCTAGGAACTATGTAGGCCGGTGTACATAGTGTGCCTCCCTACTTCTTCTTGTTTCTCCCATTATTCTTTTTAAAAGAGTTCAAATCTAGCCAGTACTGCTTACCAAGCTTTACCAATTTACATTTGAATTTCTCATTTCTTTTATTCATAGAGAAACCCCAAATCCAGACATAATCCGAGAAGTTAAAGATTACGATAGAACAATGGAAACTGCTATTGTCTGGCAACTATATTCATCGTTTTTAACAATAGTGATACTTTTCACCATAGCTGGAAATTCCCTGGTTTGTATTTTAATAACACGAAACAGAGCATTGAAATCATCCATTAACTGGCTTCTTTTCCACCTGGCCATTGCAGATTTACTGGCAGCTGTGTTTTTTACCCCTCCATGCGTTCTAAGCCACGTTATCCATCATCCAGGCGGCAAGACTGGAAACATTCTGTGCCTTTTATTTACTGCTGGTACCTTGGGCTGGGTATCTGCCTCAGCGTCGAGCCTTCTACTGGTATCAGTTGCATTCGAGCGACATTATGCCACCTTACATCCATTTCGGAGCCTTCAACGCAGGTATTCGTGGTGGCTGCTGTTCCTGCTGTGGATTTTAGCAATCTCATTAAACCTTCCGTCTATTGTTGTGACAGCCTTTGATGTACAGAGTCAAATGTGCTCCGAGAACTTCCCAAGTTACACATTTTCCCGTGCCTATTACATCACATGGTCATTTTACAACTCAATTATTCCTATTTGCATAATGGGGTGCTTGTACTCAAGCATTATTTTGCATTTGCAAAAACAAACTTTTATTCCAGATTCTTCTCGAGTATCGGCGACACGGCGCAGAAACAAAGTGACCAAGATGCTCATTTCCGTCACTGTAATCTTTGCTGTTTGCTGGATCCCTCAAGCTACACTCTGCGTCATAAGCCCCATAATCCCTGGTGGTTATGGCACAGTCAGCGCGGTGGCCACAGCAAGTGCACTGCTTAACTCCTGTCTAAATCCACTAATGTACACTCTGCACAGTCAACAGTTCAGAAAGAATCTGGCCTCCTTAATCTCGAATTGGATCCCACAGAAGAGTTCTCAAACGACCGTTCACAGCAGGGGAAAAAGCTAGAACTGACCTACTTAGAAAAACACCCATCATAGCATCTAAGGCTAGCTGTAATTATGGGTGATAAATTTGTTTATAGTCTTTCACATCATAGTGTAAATGAAGTCGCTCTGACTGCCAGCCTGGCCTTAGAAACTGGAAAGCCGAGTCAGTACTGGCAAATAGATTAGATGATGAGAGTTGACGCATTGCAAAATTTCGAAGGCACCAATCTGTTAGATGTCTCAGTAGTTCATAGAATTTGAAAGAGAAAGTATACTCGCGAGAAGATGAGAAGTGGACTTTGAGATGCTGGCAGATGAGTGGTTGATATACTAGAAAAGGGTTTTCACGACATTGTTGTAGATTTCTGACAGAAGACAAATGGGACATTAACGTACTTCTGCCACGCTATCAGGTATATTGGCTTCTGATGATATCGGTACATGTCAATGGTGATGCGATAGTCGACATGTTAGCAGAAATGGAGGTCGTTTAAACACGTTGCGCCATTTTGACAGGGTAAACTTACACAAGCACGTCCAACTTGATATTCATTGTGACTTTTATTGAGAATTAGGCAGATCGAGGATGTTTATCCACCAATGCCGAAAACGGAAATGAGGTTGCTATTTTATATTTGGGCAGTAGATCATTGTTTTTAGGTTGGTTATTGCGTACGAGTTCCAAATATGGTAAGCGCTGAGCGCTGGCTGGTCATAAAGATTTGCCGGGAGGATTGGAGCCAGTCAGAGACAGCAAAATATTATGAACGAATAATGACTGTTTTTTGGAATGTTATTACTGTGAAAAGTTAAAAAAAGACCGTATCACTAAAATTAGATTAGAAAACCTTCAAAACGTATAATATCCAACTAAATATTTATGTAGTATCTTTGGGGCCTTAACCAACGAATGAAGAGTCTAAATGTAAGATTTTAGTTTTAAGCATTAATGTTATTGTAACGATAATAACTAACAATTTTCCGATCGATTCTAGGCTTGTAGTATGTGGAACCAGATTTGGTTGTTAAGTCATTTGGCTCTGTTAACATAGAACGATCATTGAGTTCGCATACGTATTTTAAAACGATAAGTATTAAAGCTACATGAGCTTGTGGGGTCGTTTGCAATTAACTAATCACTAAATAAACTAAAAACTAAAATCTATAGTGATATTTACAGAAAAAGTATTTGAACATAAATTAGCGATATTTTCAAATGTGAAATTGTGAACATAAATTTAAGTATATACAAAGTCATCTTTTCTAAAATTACAAGTGGATGAAGACGTTATCTTGAAGCTAAATTCATTAAAGTTAACTAGAGATTTAAGCTTTAGCATGAGGTGACGATATGAAAAAAAGCTTTATGAAAACAGATAAAAATGGCAGATTTACAATAAATAGAGAGGGTCGGCCATTGGTCCCGTTGTAGGACTTCAGCCCATGCCATGTCTTTGGGCAGATAAAAAATAAGTCTCGCAGCCTGCTATGAGGCCTTTCCAGGGACTGAAATAAGTCGGAATTGCAGCAAGAACCCCATAGTTTGAGACCATGGGTCACAGAAGGTAAAATGACCTTAAAATAGAGATCCTGACGAACGCCTCTAGGGAGAAATCTCGACTTCTTAAGTAATCCTAGTTTTTTAGCAAATGATTTTTTGAGTTCCAGCATATGCGGAGTCCAGGTCAGTTTCTCATTGCCAGTTATTCCCAGTAATTGTGATGTAGATACCCATTCAATTGTAGAGTTTTCAACGAAGATCGGGGGAATATTAACCGGGGGATTTCTTCCAGAGATTAGCATGGCCTCACTTTTACTTCTGTGGGGTGTTAGTCTGTTAATGAGGCACCACTCTTTTAATTCACGAGGTGCAGTATATTTGGGCAATACTTTTTTCTGCCGTGTCACTCATGCAGTAAACCGTTGTGTCGTCGGCAGACATATAGACGGATCCGGAAGACACAGTGGACAGAAGATCGTTCGTGAAAAGGGTGAAAAGTGTCGGCCCCAAAATGGACCCTTGAGGAATTTCGAAAGAGACCGGTAACATCTCTGAACTTGATCCACTAACAACTGTAAATTGCTGCTCTTCCCGTCTATTGGAAATTGTAGGATACATAACAGCTGGCAGCTACACATTTCCATCCGCACTGTATAGCATCACTAACTTCACTGCTACAGATCACGTGATTTTCAAGAGCGTGGTCTGAAACACGAAAGGTGGATCATTTTATGATTTTAATGTAGTACCTTATCTTAAGGAAAAAAACGTTGCATAAGCAAAACAAACAGAGGAGGGAGATTATAGTTTACTTAAAAGTATACTCCCTCTTTTCTCAGGTAACAGCTTTCAACAATGACACCAAAATATTATTTAGAAGATTGTTTGTTGAGGCTCCATAATTATAAGGAGCACCCAACGACCGAGTGTTTGCAATTACGTCGGCGGTGTCTCAAATGATTTTCTCTACTCATTGAAAGCCTGTTTGGTTGATATGGAGGCGCCCAAAAAACTATTTATCTGTTCGGAATTCTTAGGTGAACTTCCGTCGCATCGAATGCGTTTTGGGTGACGTTTTCGTCTCATCCGAGACTGTTAGCTACTCTGGAAGGACCTGATCGAAAGGTCGAGGACATGGTATAGCAGTATCATTTTTCATCAGATGGATTCTAGAGGACGTTTTATCTTTATACTGAAATTTTCATTTTCAGGATTTTGTGGTTTAGTGGCAAATCTTGGTAGACCAATTAAAGAGGAAATTCGTGCCGAATATTTCACTGGGCTGCTGCTAGCAAGCTTAAGCGTAAGCTGGTATACGAGAATACGGCAACTCAAAAATGCACTCTCAATTTAAACACAAATGCTCAGTGAGATTACATGAAATAAACTTGTTCTGTTTTGACTGCTAGTAATGCGGCTGGTAATGGGCGTGAGGACTACTACCTGGCCGGTGATTCGGCTTACAGACACATGAATGCTAAAAAAGACTGCTCTATAGCAATTCTGGCCTGAGAAAAATCGGGAAGTAAAGGATCGATCGGACGGAATGCCGGCAGTTTAGAATTAACGGTGGGTATTTTGGCTAATTTAAGGTGAAGTTGGTTGTTAGTGAGTGAGTGCAAAAAGATGAAAAGGATGGCGCTACTTGGTGGGATTAATTGTTAAATAATTTTACCATTATTCTTAAAACGCAGATAGCCTGAATTTCAGCCGAGAGTCGTTTTCTCCTCGCGGCAGTGTCTGAACCGACCTTTGACGTCACTAATAGAACCGGGTAGTGATTTTCATTGGTTGATTGTCTAAACATTCGCATAATTATGTATAATTATGAAAAATTTTAGCGGGATTGTCGCTTGATATTCAGCGGATCGCATTGGTGGCATGCTTGCGTGGAGTTCAAACATTTCGATAATCTATATCGTAAACAGCCAAATTGCCCTTGTCTTCGAAACTGAATTGCTAAATTGAACTGCGAATGATGAATCATTGTGGAGAGTCGGTAGGTTTTTCATTTAAAGCCACTTTGTGGTTTCCGCGGTTATTTTGTTTATGCGAAGTTTCTAAGACCAATGTCACGTTGTCATTTGACCTTCTTGCTATTTTCACCGTCAAGTATAATGATTTTGTTAGCTTTTCTTTCTTATAATTGTTTCCTTGTTTTCTCTTTTCTTCTTTAAGGACCAAATAGCTTCTTTTCAATTAAAGGAAATTGTTGTCTTTTTTAACCAAGTGTTCCGTGTTGTAATTGTTTCATCGCGTGATTGCGACCGAATTACAACCGGTTCAAGATACTGCAGTCAGTTAACACTTTTCCCCCTGGTTTACACGTTAAACATGAATTATGATCGAAAAAAGGAAAGCCATTTTGTCAGGTCTGCCACTTGAAAATCGTGTTTTGCTTTTTGCATGAATTAAAGCAAAGGAGAAGTGACCTCCTGGACGGCATTAACGGCAGGTCGATTCAGACGTTACTGACGGATAGAAACAACTCGAAGTAATCGGATGAAATTCAGGTTAAAAACGCAGATTGTTTGGTATCTCGCACTGGGCCCGGTACCCCGGGATACGGTCCAAGGCCCTCCCGAAAGGAGTACTTTAACAGGCAGGGTTTATGAAAGGGTAGGAATTTTCTTGTGAATTGAAGTATATGAAAGGGTAGGGAAATCTTCATTTTGATCCGTAAAAAGGTCTAACAGATGCAATTTATTTGCTGTAGAATAGTGGAGGAAAGGCCGAGGTTCTGGTTTTGTGAACTTTTATACAGCCATTTCGAATTCAACTCCAAAAAAATTGCCAACATTTGACGAATTGAACAAGATGGAATAAGCGCGATGAAGTTTGAGGCAGCGCGAATTTAAGCTTCCTAATGTCATAATGAAACCAAGTGCTACACGTTCATGATGAGTTTTTGAAAAACAATGAAATATCAAAGTCTTCACTCTCACCCTTAAACGGCCGGAAATGGATCCCTTTCGGTTTCGCTTCCGCTTTTGGCGAGTTGGCTACGTCAGACGCCAGGGGCTAGGTCGAGTTTCCGGTTCTACCGCTGACCAGTCGCGGGATAAGTGAAATATGAAATGTGAACTGCAAGCTTGAGTTTGGCGAAGTCATATGGGCGATTACCAGTGGGAAAACGCAGAAATTGTGCTCCAAAGGCCATCGCTATTTACAAAACCCCAAGCCTTTTATCAACCAGTGAGGTAAGATGTTACCAAATTGGTTATGTCGCGGTATCTGAAAACATTCATTACCCTTTTGAACGTGGGCTGACTAGAGGGAGACGGACATTTGCTAGCTCAATTCATGACATGATGGTCATGTTATAACAAACGTCAGAAGCACGATGATTAATTTGACCTTTCATGACCACATGCTTTGCTTCATGATATTTGTGTTTGCTCTCTCTGGTCTACTATTTCTGTGATCTTGAGCTTGGAAAGGGTTAGTATTGCTGAGAAGAGCCGGTAAACATCGCGTAGCTGTGCGTGCGTGTTGAGCACAAGTTAGCTACGCGAGCTGATTCGCGATGTTAATTTGCATTTTTGGCACTGGAATCTTTTAGATATGGAGCTGGGAGAAGGCGAGAGGGATTTAATGAAAATGCTAATGCAGAATGACCAGCCAGAGGAGACTATTCAGCGGCCGATGGAAGATCCTGCAATGGTTCAATCGGGGGTAAGAAAAGATCAAATTTTGTACTTCGTAGGACCAGTCATTTTCGCACCATGCTAGTTATTCGCTCGGCGCATGTGCGATCAGCCTGAACAATACGATCTTTCACGCGGTGAACCGAGATGGACTCTTTAAAAAAACTCTCTGTTTTCGTGGAAAGGGAAATGCTACTTCCTTGAAGAAACGAGCGCTGTACTGTTCTATGTAACTTTCGGGGAGCAGGGTTTAGATATAGATAGTCGTCAAGGAACATATATTTCCCGGAAACATGACACGGATGAAAATTGACTTCATGAATTCATTGAGCGAAATTCAACAGGTTGTAGCGAGCGCTGGCATTTACACAAGAAGTTGTTTCGACTATCTAGAGCTCATCGCTAGTCAGTTGACTGGTAATGATTCTTTGTCGGTAGAATTACGACACTGTCCATAATCAATGGGGTTTTTTGCTTCCTATTCCTTGAATCACTTGAATCATGTATTCCACGCTCAAAATATAACAGGAAGATAAGGTATTCACAAGTTAAAAGTTTAGCCTGTGCATTGTAAAATTCAGTTAAAAAATGCCATTGAACCAGTGAGAATGTTTTTACCACAGTATTTTAAAATCAAGCTTCATCGTAACCAGCCAGTCTACATTTGTATTTTGGGATAGGACAGAATTTTGCATTCTGCTTAACTAAAAGATGAACGGCTTGGCTCTTGCTAGCAAATCCTTGTGGGGTAATCAGTCCTGAAGTTATGTTAACCAACCCTCTGAATTGTATAAGTGTTATCAGAAATTTACACAGAGGCACGACGCCATAATTCACTTGAATTAGGTGTATTATTCATTTCAAAAAGGAAAAAAGATTATTAAACCAGAGAAAGGAAATGACTGCACAGCTATATAGGGCAACAGTTAGAAAATTAGGATTCTCATATTCAAAGTACTTGAGTCTGTATGTACCTGTAACCAGATGTTTAAAGTGAAGTCAGTATTAAAAGTGTACTGATAATAAAATGTAGTTTTTTATTTGTAAAACAAAATAGATAACCTATTTAACAACTGGAATTCAACTCACGTTGGCATTGTTCACTGGGCTTGAAGAAAACTTGAATTCCAGCTTGTTGTTTGGGCAAGCAGCTTTCACATTTTGCTTGTCTGGGGCCACAACTTACTTGTGGTAGTTAATGATTTTGTTAGAGAATGACTTGGCTGGACCCTTGTCCATTAATTGTCCATTAAGCAAGTGAGCTTTAGAAGTTATTCACCCAGTAAGAAAATCTACCATCATCACTTCCCTACAAAAATGGAAAATTCAGGGAGGTGTGGGGTCCTATGTGAAATTCCCTCTGTGGTGGGGGTCTGGATATTTTTTGGAACCACACATTTTCTCTTTAAAAGGATTTTTCGTTTTGTCATAGAGTACTCCTGAATTTCTAAGCTTTTGCATAAAGTGGCAATCACTAGGCAGCTGAGAGATGTGTTGTGTAGATTTTAAAATTTACAATGTACATGTACTTTTTGGGGGGATTTTGCTATCTGAACACTCATTGTGTTAGAAAAAGCTTTAATGTTTTGTAATTCCTTGAGAGATTATATTCATGTTTTCGTAGCAAAACTGAGTGACAGACATTTCTGCTGGTTTCTGGCCGCCATGTTGGTGCCTATTCAAATAGGCATCATCTTTGCATCTCTATACGGAGCTCTATAAATCTGGGTAAACCATTTCTCTGAAAATCTTGCATATGAAAAATTGCACTGACCTGAATCTTGGTGAGGGCCTTTGCATATTTACCTTCTTTCATCTCTCAGATTCTGGATTTTTTATCTTTTTGATGGTTTTGATTATTCTTTTTGATTGCATGACAGTGAAAACCCACAACTGGCTGACAATAATTGATCTCTTGACTTAAGGTGCTCATGCAGGGTTTGACATAAGTACTTGTCCACTCACCAGTTTGAGTGTGAAAGCCTTTAGGCCAGTGGAAGTCGAAGATTGCTTACCCAATTTGGAAAATGAAATTCTGTAGAGCTGAATATTTTTGACAAAATATAATTTTACATACATCATACAGGTAGTCTTACACATTCTAAGAGCTTTAGAAATTTGGCAAATACATGTGATTCTACCACTTCATGGATACAAAATGGCTTCTTTTCATTTGACAGAACTTAACATGAGGTATCTACTTGAAGTCATGATACTGCTGGTCAAAAACGAACACCCTCACTGATGTGGACTGTTTAGTGTCTTTCCTTGTGTGGTTTTGTGTTGAAAAATATTTTAATGCATGTATTTTAGCTCCCAAAAAAGGGATGTGAAAGAAATCACTCAAAGGGCAGATTCTAGAGTGCAAGAGAAAACAATTTTTTAATAATGTCAATTTGATCGGCCTTGGTTGAAAGATCGTTGAAATGTTACTTTCAGATAACTGGCAAAAAAAGTAACAACAACAGCAGCACAGTTAGTTCCTTTGCTTTATTTAATTTGTTAAAATCCAAGCAAAAGTGTTCAAAATATCTGTAAAATAACATCTCTAGTTTAATCACATGATTGAAACCCTCCATAGTCAACAAAGGTCGAGGGCAAATTCAAGATGCAGAAGAAACTTATAACAAACCATGTGTGTTTGCTCAGGCATGTGGTCAGATAGAAACTCTACTGTGTTGACCATATTGTTTGTTTTAGTGTGGGGATTATTTTGTACACAGGTTTTTTAATGTGCAGGTTTATTTTCCATGATGATTTAAATGACGTGCCATGTAAATCACGTTTTTTAACCTTTTACAATGATGTAATATCTTTCGAATTGAGGCCCTTGAATTTTCATGTATTTACACATGCGTACAGTATGCGACCGCAGACGTATTTCAAGTTGTTGCTAACATGTATACTAAATCAGTTCAGAAACAAATCATCGAATACCATATAAAAAGTAAATATCCTGAAGAATTCTCGACCTGCGATAAAGTAGGAAGTGAAAAACCTTAAGCGAGCTAATCCTGTTTTGTGTAGAGTTAATTGCCTCCTCATTTCTTATCTAATCTCCAAGCAAAACGAGACTAAACGCCACTTTTAAGCGGGTTCTTGTTACAGCATAAGGGACAGGTGTGGGATATGTGACTAAACTGATTTTTTTTTTTAGCACAAATAGCTGATTACAGTTTTGCATGCATTCAAGTACAGTGTACATGTCAGTCAGAAATGTGTGATTTGAAACTGGCTTAGACTGATTTGATGTTGAACCTCTAATAAATATGCTTTCAATCAATAATTTTCATAAACATAATTATTAAAATAAGTTAAAATAAATTAAATCCTCCTTGGATGATCTTGTTGTGTTTGGGATAAGAAATGGAAACAGTGTGGCAGGATAGGATGTGTGTAGGGCTCTTGGAAATGTTAAGAGTGTTTCATTTTTTCTTTTGTTATAAGCAGATAAAGTTAGGAATAACAAGTCATTAGCATTACCTGTGGAAAAAATACATCTCAAAAATGAAAAAAAGAAGTCAAAATTTGTACATGGTTTTTAGAATAACTACCAGTGCACTGTATCTGGCTGTAAGTTGGCCACATTTCAGCCAAATTGGTTCATGGGTTGCCAACTTGTACAATGTAGTTCAAACTGTATGCTCAATTTGGCCCAGTTTTCATTTTGAGAAAACAAGGAATAGAATTGTTGCTGCATCTTGCCTGCAATGAGATTATAACACCAAAGCTGTCAATGTTGATGCACTGTCACCAGAGAAGGAATGGCAATAATAATATAATAATATAATAATATTCTTTGACACAGCAGGAAATAGTTTCCATCACAAGTGGCAGCTTGGACACGAAACATAATTTAGACAGCTTAGTAAATTTAACATTTTAAAATGATTTATTTCTTAATATAATATTTTATGTAATCGATAAATTTGAAAATACTGACTAAACTGACAATCTTGCCACATACCAGGACAACTCCTGAGGAGTTGTAAACAATTGTAGAAAAGCAGTCATCTTTTGTCTTGATGTGGTAGACAAAAACAAACTGGACAAGCATCTTTTTCTCGTTTTGGAGGCACAGTCATCTGGTTCAACAAAGACAACTCCCTTTTCTTATACCATTACAACTCAGCTGAGAAGTTTGACTGGACATTTTATTCACGCATAACTGTTCAATAATTTTCCTCTGTTCACACACAACTGACGAACCAGGTTGAATTTTAACTTTATTCAGTGATTTTACCATTTGCCCATGCACCCTACTTGTATGAGCAAATCTAAAATGGTGTCTCCTAGCTGAATTTCCTTGCATCCATGCAACCACACTTTTGCTGTACAGCAATTTAGATGATCGTGGTGTTCACACATCACTGGTCAAGCTTTTAACTCCTCAAGCTCAAAATTTGAGCTTGATTTGGGCATTCAGATTTTTGAATGGTTAGGCGTCTAAATTTTCATATGGTTAGCATGGTTCCATGTGAACACAACACCAAAATGCATGAATATATTTATTATTAATTTTGCAATTGCCACTGCGATGATCGTACCTTCATTTAAAAATTTCTATTTCTGCAGTTCACATCTTCATTAAAATTGGAGAATTCCTCTGATCTGCATAATGGTGAAGATTATGACAAATTTTATTCATACGTGTAGTCACGGCTACAACTAATCACAGTGAAGTCTGAGTAAATAGTTGTGTTCAGACTGAATGGGAAGCTTGCCAGGAAAGTAACTTGCGCGATGCCAAAATCTACTTGTTCAAACGACCGGACAGGACTTTTTTTGAGCCCTGCTTAAGATATTTTGTCACCCACCTTTCCCTTTTTATAGAGAAGCACCACACCGTTTCTGAAAGCAGTCAGTTTGCCACACGTCCATCTCGTTCTGAAAACCCTTCCAAGACACCTTACAGCAACAATATGCGGTAGCTTGTTACCCTGGGCTAGTGTTTATGACTATGAAACTAAATTGCCATTAACCCTCAGTGTTCTGCCTAAATTTTAGCTCGGTAGATAAGGGACATTCATAGCCGGTAAGGCAGAAGATATGCACTAGAGGTGCACTTTGCTGGGGGAAAGGGGGTAGTGGAGTGCGGGACATGGCCCTACCCTTGCTGGGAAATTTAGGAGCTAGTTCTCTGAAAGGTCATTCCCTCAATGTTTTAAGACCTATTTTACGCTAATCAGCTGTCCAAAAATTCATTCATTTCCTTGTGGCATGTGAGAATCTTGAAAGTAAATCTTTGATTGGCAGTAACAAGTTTTGCTTCAGGTGGGAAATTTTACTGGTTACCCCCTGATAAGGAGAACACTGATCCTAAAATTTGAAACAATATTAATGAAAAATTCTCTTGTAACCTTTATTCCATGGTGAGAATCTGTGCTGGCATTTTTGGTGGCTCAGCTTGTTTTTCATTGATTGCTATGCCTCCTTTATTGGTCTTTACTCTAGACTGATTTCTTGGAGAACATTTCAATTACCTGATGATAAAATGAAGCAACCTTTTCCCAGTCTGCTCTTTGTGCTCCTAGAGTTTGAAAGATTCTCAGTGAGTATTTTAGAAATTGGGAATTATTTATGGTATCATGGATTAAAGGTGTAAGCCAACCTACTCTAAGAAAATTTTCAGCTTTGATCAAGCCATTTCAAACTGGGAGATTTTGGTATCATGGAAGACACCCTTGAGACATTTTTTTCTTGAGCCTTCAATGTTGATATAAGTTTCTTACCTTTCATAGGGGTACTCCCAGACTGGCATGGGTTATGGATCAGCTCACTATAGTGGGATGCAGCAGCAACAGTTACCCGGAATGGGCCATCACCAACAACCAAGAGGTTCAAGTTACCATTCCATCAGTCCAGGACAGATGATCCCTAGAAGTCCTAACAATGGGATGATGCCTCAAGATTTAGACTTAGTACTTCAACAGCAGCAATATCAGCAGCAGCAGCAGCATCAACAAGCTGCTTATGGAGGTGGCAATTTCCAGGGCTATAATGGAGGTTATGGGGGACCAAGAACTATTTCACCTCAGACGTCTGTTCAATCTATGGGTGCATACCAGGGTGGGTTTCCATCAGAACAAGGATATCCCCAAGGAACTGGCTCGAATCATACTGCAGGGGAGTTTGGTCCACAGACAGGCTCTAACCAAGCTATGGGTATTCCAGGACCAGCTTCCTTGAGTCTTGCCAATCTATCTGCCAGACAGCAGCAGTATTATTCAGATGGTTATGGAATGAATATGCCCGTTTCTCCCGTGCATAAGCAGATGCAGCAAGGTGGAGGTTTCCTTCAGCCCCCAGGGATGCCTTACTCACAGCAGGTTCAGTCGTACCAGTCCAACTCGTACCCCAAAAGGCCCTCACCTTCATCAGTGCCAAGCCAAATGCAGGGATTTAATGCTGGTGGATCGTTTAATGCTAGATCCAATACTGGGATGCAGATGCCTAACATGCCGTATCAATCCCCAACCAGCCCGTATCAACCACCACATTCCCCAGTAAGGAGATCAACCACATCACCAGTACAACAACAAGATGCTGGGTTATACAGCAGACCTCGTGAAGCTTTTCCACAGCCAAGGTCTCCCTTCGGCTCGAGTCAGGGACAGTTTCAACTGCAGCAACAACAACAACAACAGCCGCATAGTTCTTGCATGTTTGTTCAGCCCCCATCCCAATCACAATACCAGTCACAGCAACAAAAAGTTGGAGGATTAACTCAACGCAGAGCTTCATATCCTGGGCAGCAGAACACGATAAAAATGCCTTCTCCACCACCAAAGAGATCTCCTCCTACCTCTTTACCAAATCCGAAGAGTCCTGATCTGTTAAGGGGAAATCAGCTGGGATTTGATGATCGAGGTTCAGTTAAGCCTGTTTCCAAAAAGGAAAAATCATCGTCACCACCTTATTTTGATCCCAGTCAGGTAGTTTCTGCATCACAAATGAAAGGAACTCTTTCTAAGAAAGGGGGTGATAGCCAAAAAGGTTTGCCTCGTCTGCGGAGAAGCGCTTCTGATGTTGGAAGTCCTTCCGTATCTCCTCCACTCACCAAAAAGGTGGATGCGAGTAGATCAGAAGAGGAAGGGTGTGACATGAAAGTTGACGAAAGTAAGAAAGTTGAGGAAGCTAAGACAGTAAGAGGGACTCGACAGAGTGAACAGGAAACACATTCTCCAAAGAAGCATCTAGGAGATAATAGAGAGGAGAACTTTGAAAAAGTGAAGGAAAACAAATTGAGTGGTCCTGGGAGCAGTTTATCACCAGAGCGAAACGAGTCTGTTGTGGAAACATTAAAGCCAGAGAATGTGGCTCAGTCTTCAAAAGAGTCAAAACATCAACAGGTGGTTGGATGCAAAGGAGGTGAAGATGGAAAAAGTGGTGCAGAGAAACCATCAGGCAATCCTGATGCCAAGGAAACTGAAGTTCCTGCAGTTGTAGAGAGCCTGGACCTCATTAAAAAAGATGGAATATCGAAAGAGGTAATCAACAAGGCGGTCAAAAACCCGGGTGGAGATATAGCAGGTTGTAACATGGAAAACGTGACTTGTGAAAAAGACGATTTGACCAGCGATACAGAGAGAAAGGCTAGTAACGATAATGTTCATGTATCGTGTGCTGAAAAGGACGGTGAAAAAAAGCAGGAAAGTGGTAAAGTCGATGGAGACCGTGAAGGAAGTAGTAGTGAAACAACGAATGTGGAGGATAAATTGAGTAAGAAACCTGTTGTAGAAGCTGGGAAACCAGCTAACAAAAAAGACAATCACTTGGAGGACATCATGGCGGAAAATAGAAAAACTGGCCAACCGGTTAACGGATCGGATGATGAACTTGTTCATAGAGATAAAAAGGTTGGACAGTCCGATATTACAACAGTTGAGGGTAATCATGAGACGGCGCAGCGCAACGGGGATGCGAGTGAGGCTAGTGAAAAGAAAGAGTCTGACGAGACAGACACCGTGTCAACTGATACGAAGGGAACTGTGAAACAAGGTTTTGAGCCTGTCAAATCAGCTAATGTTGCAACTCCATCATCTAACAAATGTGAACCAAGCACCGTCAAGTCAAATGTTAAAAATAAGACGGCTGAAGAAAATCAACATTCGGTGAAACCCAACAGTGGATCAACTCCAGCAGTTGTTGTAAAGGAGAAGCCAGTTACCTTCTCCCTGAGGTGCGAAGAACGTTTGTCATCAGATGATGACGATCGTCTGTCAACTTCAAAAGCGGATTCATCGCCTCCGCCAGTGGAAAGCAGAACCCAAGGAATCCAGACGGTAGAGCAGACCACAGCTTCTCCACGTTCCAGCCACCAACAGGTTACTCCAATCAAAGCTACCATCATTGCAAAGGGCAAGTCTGCTCAGAGCAATCAACAAGTCATGGTGGCTAAGACCACATCTGGGCAAATGTATCTTATCCAAGGGAACCTTCTTGTGCCCGTCCAGTCTCTCAGTTCTGACTCCTTGTCGAAGCAGAATTCAAAGGTGAATATTATTCTCTCAATAGTTCACGGAAGGGGGTAGGTAAGGCTGTTTTACGCATGCACTATCAGCAATTAGTAAAATCCAACTAGCGGTCTATTATCAATGCTGCGTTCTGATTGGTTGAGCTTCTACTAGGCTATATGTTATAGCCCACTAGTAGCGAATAGCGCCCGCTTTGAAAACCAAAACAATGGCGGCTGAATCGGGTTTTGCTAGCTTAAGTTGTTTTGTCTCGATATTTTTGACCAACTGGTTGGATTTTACTAAAACAATTATTCCTCTCGCCCTCATGGCCTCTGAGTCAATTGACTCAGAGCCCGTTCGGGCTCGAGGCATGATTGTTAACTAGGGTTGCAGAATTGACTGAAATATCAAAATAGAGAGCTTACGCAAAGACGTTTTTGAGCGATGCAGGTCAACCGGAAGTGGCCTTTTTGCGTTCATGAGCTGTGGTTGTCCTTAATTTTTGGGCAAATCGTCTCGATTAGAATAACAACTCTAAGGAATACAATTTGGTACCGTCAAGGCATAATAAAAAAGAAAAGGCCTCACATCTGGGTCACCTGTGTCGGTCAAAAACGTCTCTTCCTAAGCTCTGTAATAGGCTGATTTAGCAACAGAGCGGGAACGTCATTTGACGGACGGCAAAGCGCGCGAAAAGGACTGAACTCTACTTCCGGTGCCCAGTTTGCCGCTCAACCATTGGTCAAGCCAGTTGTTTGATTTGCTAAATCAGCTCAATAACTGCTTGAGACTGTAAGAGAAAGCAAGAGACGACACTTAACGACTACTAACGAACGTTCAGACGGGCGGGCAGACAAATCGTCTCTGCCATGCCACTTAAATTGGTAAAACCGGCAGAAACCTTCCGGACGCAACTGACTGAATACAAACGAGCGATAAGAAAGGGTGATGCCAGGCTGCTCTGTGGGTCACATCTTCATCGTAAGTCTGTTGCGAATAATTGACAGTCAGTTTCTAAGCTTTGATTAGCTTAAATTTTCAAAAGGTCCTTGGGTTTGATTTGTCACGGTGCTTTTCGAAAATGAAATGTGGGGTTTGTTTTTCACTTTTTAAAAAACTTGACTACTTTCTGTATCTTTCTAAGGTGCTAATTGTGAATCCGGTGAAGACGCCAACGGGTCAAGTCAAACATATACAAACGGCATCTGTTGTGAAAATAGCCGATGCCAAAGAAAACATAGGCCACGAGGCATCTAAAGGTACTGCGCAGAAGGAAACGGCTTACGAGGCGGACAATGAGAAAAATGATGAAAAGTTAAAATCAAACAGACTGCGTAGTTCTAAGGGCGACACGAAGAGCAGTGAGGAGTCACCAGCTGATAAAAAACATCACACTGCCGCACTTGAAAAGGAAAAGGTTAGCAGTAGTAGTGCATCTAATGCAGGGACAGACTTGACAAATTCTGCTGATAAAAAGGAGGTTACATCCTCTACAAGCAGACAGGCAGAGTCGATACCTGAAGATAAACCACCCACCAAAACTCCAGGTCGTGGTCGGCCACCAGGGAGCAAGGATAAGCAGAAACGTAAATCTTTTGTGCATAAATCTAAGCGAACAGAAAACGAAGAAAAAGTGGATGAACCCGCTTCAAAACGGAAGTTCTCAAAGACTGCTAGTGTTGTAAAAGATATGTCTTCTACTGAAGCGTCGACCTCTTCCAAACGACCTCTATCTTTGGAGGTACCAACGGTTAATGCAAGCAAATCTCCGAAACGACGCAAAGTGTCGACTTCGGGATCTCCAGTAAAGCATATATCTGTAATGCCTCGTGGAGGAGTTGACGGCGAGTCATGGGTCTGTTGTTTGTGCGGAAAACGCAGCGGTCATAACTTCCTGGGAGATCTTTACGGACCTTATAAGACAAAATACTCCAAAGAGAAAACAGACAGCTCTTCTGCTAAGGACGGTAAACTGTCTCAAAAACTGTCGTCACCCGGCAGAAAGTCGAGTTCCAGTTCGGACGCACACGTGGAACGGAAGTCGAGTTCTAATGAAGATGATTTGGAAAATTGTGATTTGGACTTGTGGATTCATCGGGATTGTGGAGTGTGGTCTCCGGGTGTATTTATGTTGGGCAAAACCCTTCATGGGTTAGAGCAAGCTGTAGAAAGTGCAGCGCAACATGTAAGTATTATTTCTTATTGTTTAAGTTATGATAACCCAAACCTCTCAAGTAACTGTTTCATTTACTTGTCTTTTCACGTATCTCTGCACTCCTACGTCACGAACTTCTACCGTAGGTCCTTGTTTTGGTTGGGTACGTACCCGAGATGAGATGGCACTTGTACGTGGAGGCAGAGATCACCTTGCTGACCAAATTCAATTTGCGTATACAGCCTGTTATTGCCCCCGCAGGGATTTCGCCCAGAAGACGAAATCTCAAGAAGACAGCCTAGTAACTCGCGTGTATACATAGGAAAGTGCTAACAGTTGAAATATGCAGTCAGTAAATTCGCGATTGCTTGAACAGGGGCCACATGGGATCGTTGGGTAATGATGACGTTTCTATTTTAAACGCGTACTAGTAAGAGATGGTTAGGATGATGTAAAACAGAAAATTCCCGAAGCGAGCGCTTAGATTGATTTTGTGACACTTATTGTACAGTCAAACTTCGATACTCTTGTGTTACGTGTGTTCAGTGACATTCTGTGGAGCAGCTGTTTTTAAAGATGTGGATCGAAAGACACTCGTTAAGCGCGGATGACGTTATAAGAGGCGTATAGCTGTGTATATATAAACACTGGGAGAGTTCGCCAGACACGTGTTAATCATTCACAAATCTTTGACTGAAAACGATTTGCCAGGCATAAAGAAGACTCAGTCCACAAACAAGCAAGTTTCCCAATGCAAACGAGTGAATCAAACTAGCTCATCAGCCGAACGATGGACGATAACAGAAATTGGCCGACAATTAAATTCTCTGCTGACTTATTCCCTGCTCACAGATGTCCCTCTATAATGCTTTTTTTATAGCGAAGCATTGCCTTAATAGTGAAAACAAATGACTAGATCGCTAGCGTAAACTGATCAAACCCTCAATTTCCAAGGCTTGCTTTCCGGCTAATAAAATGAACAGTAAAAATTGCGTGCGAAATAGGGGAAAATTACAACTTCTAATCAAATCTTTTCTTGTAGTTTAAAAAAATCATCGAAATTGCGATTGTTTTGATCAAAGCTGCGTAAATCGACCTACCTACTGTATGGAATATGTGCGAAAATCTTCAAAATGATTCGGTATATTTTAAAGAGCTACACAACGACAAGGAATACAATTGACAGACAAAATACAGAGCGGGAGCAGCTGCAGTGTCAACAACAACAACAACAACAATAATAATAATAACATTTATTTAAACACTATTAAAAATTCAGCAAAGCTGATGTGGTCGTATGCATAACAATAAAATTAAACTTCCTAACTAATCACCATATTAAAGTCAGACGTTGTACTTACTGTCTGTTTTCTCATTGACCAAGAGCATGCTCACGCATTAAGACAATGAATAACGACATAACGTGGCATAACTCGTGTCGTCGGCCCCATTGGTTCAAATTTAGTGCCAAAGGTAGTTGCATTTGGCATTTTACGCTTTTGCTCCTCCTTGTGTCCTGTAAATTTTGTCGCTCTCGTTTGTTTGTGCTCCTGTTTGCGGTGTATGTCTGCCGTACAATTAGGATATAAAATATGTCTTTATAGAAGGGTGATTATAAGGAGAGGTTCGATCGTGCTTTGCTTTATGCGAGTCGTCAGAATTAACTCCTGTGTGATATAATTGCTTGTGATTTTTTTTCTTTTCACCAGAAATGCGTGAGGTGTTCCGAAGTTGGTGCCACGCTGGTCTGCTTCAAACGAGGATGTAATAAAATATATCACTATGCTTGTGCAAGAGATTCAGGTGACTGTCTTTATTATTGTTCCTGTTGCTTATGCTATATACAGGCTTGTCTCATGACGTCATTTCCGCCATGTTGGTTTCCCAAACCAGTCCTTTGTGAGTGAAAACGCTGTCCCTCTGTATAGACGATAAAGTCTTCCTAGTTGTGATTTGTACTGTTTACTTCGTTTCTTTTGTTACATGTGATCTGTGCCTTGAAATCAGAAGTATCCATGATATTGAGGATAGGGTACTACGGTTACCGGTTTTTACCATTTACACGGACAAACCGGTCGGTCCACGGTTTAGGCAAATGGTAAGAAAAATTCAGTCGCGTTTACCACAGTTTCATTTACCGGAAAACGACCGAAAACGCCTGAAACTGTTATCAAAGATGTCTTTCAAGAAATGGAACACGAATTTCCATTTGGAATATTCTGTCCGGAAAAACAGGACTACCTTTTTCAGATGTCCCGTTGCTCCCCGGAAATGTTCGGCTGGAACGACCAAAAAAGTCATGTTCCATTACTTTCCAACTGGACTTTCCGCAAACTTGTTGAAATGGTAAACAAACACCATAACATGGAAATACCGGAGATGCCGGTTGGAAAATCAAATGGTTCGCGACATTTCATTTCGTTTGGGAATCTTCAGAAAATATGGGCTGTAAATTGAGGCGATGCAATTTTTCTACTCTCTTCAGCCCGTTCTGCAGATGTAGATGTACTTTGCAGCGGGCCGTTCTTCCAGCCCGCCAAATTTCATAAATTTATGTGTATGCACAAAATTGATTTCCACCCTTGTGGTTTGTGTAAGTGGTAAGCACCCTCAGTTCCTAACCAACTGGACTTGAGCTGCAATGAGGGCGGACTGGAGGGCAAAGGGGTGGGTGGGGTTTAGACCGTGAGAGAGAAGGCAGATTTTGAAACCCGGCCTTACGGCTTGTTTCAGTTTTTATTTGATTAGGTCATCCAGCTTTCGTTTATTTGATCTTTTTTTCTGTTTTTGTTATTTAATAGGTTGCACTTTCGTTGAGGACAATTTTACGATATTCTGCTCAACGCACAAGGTAGGTAACGAATGGTTGTTGTATGTATAGAGTGCAAGGTTTTTTTTTTATTTTCAGGAACGCAACTACAATACATTGTGCCTCTAGTTTGCACAAGAAGCCATGTCTGTTTCATACGCTGTCGTTATGGCCTTTTCCCGGCTTAAGACTCTGTCGGAATAGATGAATTTGAGAGTGCAAATTGCTATATTTGACTTACTTTGATTTTTTTTTTCTTTTTTTTTTTTTCAGTGACGATGAGAGCAACGTTTCATTAATTTCTTCCTTTTCGTAAAAATTGACGGCTTTTATTTTTCACCGATGTCTCCTTTACTTGGCCGTCCTAAGAATCTTCCATTGTGCACGCAGAGCATTGAGCAGTTATTTTTTCACATACTGATTTGATTTTTCGTTTGCCACGTCTTACTGGATGTAACGTGTTAAGACTAATCCGAGGAAATGTACTCTGTCGACCAGGCAGGCGCACAAAGACAACCAAACTTGCGTTTTGTTTCTCTGCCAGCATTCCGAGTTTCCCGCCTCTAGCTTTGCCTACTCCACATTTGCACCTGCAATTTCCCGCGCTTCACCGTGATTGGCTCATTGTGTCGGTTTTGTTTGCTGTAATTGGCCAGATAGTCTGACGTGTGTCATGACTTGACGATGGTCATGTGGAAGCCAAAGTTATCGCAGAACCTTGAAAATTGGAGGACATAACTTACTGCTTGGACTTATTTCGCATTGGGTTGGCTAGTTCCAATCCTGTCTTTATGGCACTGGCTGCCGTCTTTGTCATGTTGCGTTTATCTCAACAACCACTTTACATAGGTTAAACCGTCTGTTCTTGATTAATCGGTCCGCTAAATGACTATTGTGGGTGTAGAGGAACGAAAGTAGAACGTTCAATAGCAGGAGGTGCAACATGTTTTTGTTACGGTGAAATATCACGCTGACTGTACGTCATAAAGATTTGTAACTCCTTGACAACAAGTGTTTCCCAGGAATATTTTATTCTTAATAAGTGCATGTTTAGTCTGGTTCGTGCTCAGGAGGAGTCAAGATTCAAATTTTTATATTCAGTGCAGAATTATGCAATGAAACGTTCTACGTTGTTGTAAAAATAGTAGTCCTTGTGGATTGTTGGTTCTTTTCTCTTTATTTGTGGGGGACGGGAGGGGAGGGGAGGGGGTCTGAAGCCTGCTTTGTGTTTTTTCCAAATCCGGCTAAATCTCGGTCGGAGGATTCTTTCATAAGAGTGCACGCTAACTAAAGCAAAGCAGGCTTCAGAACCAAAACACTCAAGGACCAATGTCAACATTGCACTAATGCGTTCGTTTACCTATGCGCTGATGTTGGATATTATGGAGAAGTTTAATGGAGAAGTTGGTGAATGGCCGGGAGGACATTCCATTGGCTCCTTACGAACACGAGGCTAAAAAATAATGCGCTGTAGAGAGCATTGTAGTAATTTACGGAAAGACCTTACCGTGACAAAGTAGCCTGTGTACAGACGCCCCCCTCCCCTGGGAGGGGGCGTCTGTACCCAGGCTATGACAGACACTTGGAAATGATTTTACACGAAAAAGGGGATCAGTTAAATAAAACTTTTACAAGTGTAGTTTACGAGTGTAGCCTTTGTTTTGGAGTCTGAAAACAATACTTGTGAAAGTTTTATTAAATTGACCCCAGTGGTCTATAGGAAATTACTCCCGGCCAATAGTAAAGATGAACATCAGTTTAATTTAGCCAGAATGAAAACAGCACACTTGTATTCAGAGGTAGAATGAAAAGTGGCGGAATAAATACTGAACTGAATAAACAGATATCTTTCGGATGGAATTGAGCTTAGCCTGAGGGAAATTCTATGTTTTCGCTTGTCTTAACCACTTCACTACAGAAGTACGTAATGGCCTGCCCAATGACACTAACATCTTCATCCAAAGACCATGATCACACCGGTCAGGAAATGGTTATTTTGTTTTGCTTTTTGCTTAGCAACCCCAACACTGAAAAGCTTTCTCGAAATATTACTTACCACCAATGGTTAGGGAATCCTCTTTTCATGGGGATTTAAGTGTGTTTTATTTTTGTCTTTTTTGCCACGTTTTTCTCTTCAAATGGGTTTGTCATTGAGGTTTGCTTTAGTTTTTTTGGTCACGAGGTTATTATACTTGTAAGTGTTGATTTATGTGGTTTCTTTTAAATAAATGCTGATAGCAGTTTTGTTTGTTTCTTGTCCTCGACTTTGTTTCCAGAAACCGCTTGACGCATAGGATTAAGTGACTGATTTAGCAACAGAACGGAAACGTCATTTGACGACGGAAAAGCGCTTGGAAAAGACTAAACTCGTCTTCTGGTGCCATTGGTCCAGCCAGTTGTTTGACTTGCGCGCGCTGTCGTCAACTGACGTTCTCGTTCTGTTGCTAAATCAGCGTAATTTAATTATACATGCTGCTGCTTTAAACAAACCGGAACTGCCCGTCGGACATCTTTTAAATCCAACTAAAACGAACCTTTTAAGCCCAACAACCAGGTGTTCCCCATAAGAACCTTACTAAGACGTCACTTACTAAGACGTCACTCTTGGCCTTCAGAAGCAGGGGAGTTCCAGCGGCTATGCTGGGATGCACTTCAGATTTCCACGGTGGAATAGAGAGGAGAAGTCGTTACGTCACGATGCCATGGTAGCAAAACTTTTGAATGACAACAAACCAAAACGTCACTTGAAAAGTGGATTCGCACTGTTTCAAACTTCATCGATGTTTTGTGATTTCATTTAGTACCGAAACAGCTTTAGTCAAAGTTTTCAATGATATTATCCTAGACGTTGATAGGAATAGGACTGTTATCTTACTTTTATTAGATCTATCGGCCGCTTTCGATACGGTTGATCACACTATACTGATTGAGAGATTAGCAAACCGCTTCGGTCTTTGCGATCTAGCTCTGGCCTGGTTTAAATCATACCTGAGCGACAGAACTCATTTTGTGAGCATTCGTGGTGCCCGGTCTGTCACGCGTTCGCTGTCGTGCGGAGTACCACAGGGCTCCGTGCTTGGACCGATTTTATATCTGCTCTATACCTCCCCATTGGGGGATATTGTCAGACAATACAACATGGGCTATCATTTCTATGCTGATGATACTCAGTTGTATCTGTCTTTCAATTCTCTCAGTGGGGATGATCAAGCTTATTCTGTCTCTAAGGTTGAATCTTGTGTTAGAGATATCGACCGTTGGATGTCTTGTAACAAACTTAAGTTGAATAGGGACAAGACGGAACTGCTCGTTATCAGTTCAAAATATCGGCCACGCCCATCTTTAGATAGTATCCTGGGTAGTGATCATCGTGTAGAGCGGTCTGACAAAGCTAGGAACATAGGAGTTGTTTTTGATGAGACCTTGTCACTGGATAAGCATGTGAGTTCCGTTTGTAAATCTGCTTTATTTCATCTTCGGAATATCGCGAAGATTAGAATGTATCTGACTTCCGAGAGCACAAAGACCCTCGTCCATGCTTATGTTACTTGTCGACTGGACAATTGTAACTCGTTGCTCCTCGGGTCACCGGAGTATATTATTCAGAAGCTCCAGCGCGTTCAAAACTGCGCTGCACGCCTTGTAGCTGGGCAACCTAGGGCTGCGCACATTCGCCCCGTCCTTAAGGAGCTACACTGGTTACCTGTGGAGCAGCGAATTACCTTTAAAGTATTACTGTTAACTTTTAAAGCTCTCAATAACCTGGCGCCTCCGTATTTAAGTCAACTTATAGTCCCATATAACCCTACAAGAAATCTTAGGTCAGCTAGCAAACATTTATTAGAAGTACCGAGTGTACGCCTGAAGAGCTATGGGGACAGGGCCTTTTCGGTCGCTGCCCCAAAGCACTGGAATGATATTCCCTTAGACATTAAATTAAGTGGATCAGTTGATGTTTTTAAATCTAGATTGAAAACTTATCTTTTTACACTCGCTTTCAGTTGACTTTTTGTTTTGGTGCTATTGTTAGTTATTTTCTTTTTTTTGATTGTAAAGCGATATAGAGCTTTTGTATATACCGCTATACAAATAAAGTTATTATTATATTATATTAAATGTTGGCGAAATTTCCTGGGTTCTGGGTTGAATCCGAAAGAAGCGTATATAAGTTTAGAAAAAGAAAAACAAAATTTTTGTGTTGAGCTCGGCTACTACATAAAACGGGCGCGTGAGTGTCGCGGTCGTGCAACAACGGCTAAGAAATGTACAAAAAAAACCGTGATGCACGTGCAAAGATGTTTTTTCGCCGATGTAAACCTATTGTTTCTTTGCTGTTCGCTGTTCGCTGTCGCCGTTGCAAAAACTCCCTATTGTTGTCATCCAGAAATTTTGCTACCATGGCAACTTGACGTCACACTTCCCTCTCCATGCGCGGCCGCGCAACGAGGTTTGCGCAACTATTGAAAAGTGAGATCCATTTCTGAGAAAAGTATCCTCGAACATAACCTGTCGGTCAAGCCAATAGTTCAAGACCTGCAGTTGATTATCAGCATAAATCACGAGACAAGTTACATTTCCATTCCCAAAAACAAGTGTTAATATGGTGAAACGTTTGCCCGGCGAGGCGGCTCACCCTTACAGCCGAGCCAACGTTTTGTTTCTCATGTAAATGGTTCGCCGCGTTTTAAAAGGAAATAAATGAAGAGTTGACTCGCCCAGGATAACTTGGGTGGGCAAGTCACCCTTCTACCAGGGACAAGTTTTCTCTATATAAAAGGGGCCTTAGACAAACCATCGAGCGCTAAACGACTTACCTTGTATATTGTTCAAAACTGATATTCCACTTTACAGACAGATGAGATTGGAAAGGGCATCAGAGCACTGCTGGATTTTCAGGTTGCTTACAATTTTGGGATCTAGCCAAAAAACTACGCATAAAGAAAAGGCTGTTTGAACACAATGTGGAAGGCTCAAGCGTAATACAGCACTGCCAAGTGGGATATCATATGGCGCACGGGAACATGAAGTATGAACGGAGAAGTAAGGGGAGTGGGCGTAAATTCCGTTCCGTCCTTCCTCGCGTGCCCACCTCGTTCTCGAGCGCCTTAATTTCCCCTTTCCCGTTCTTTTTCAAACACTTGCAGGCGATAGCCTGCGAGCAAGCTCTCCACTTGGAGAAGTCGCGAGAAATCACTCGAGAGTGGGCGGGGAAAAGTTTCGCCGCTCGCTCTCGTGTTCTCTCACGGTTGCTTTGCTGGCAATATAAAATGGAGGGCTTGCTTGCAAGGTATAGGAATAGGAACACGGAAAAGATGAATGCACGTTGCTCACTTTGGAAAAACTCTCCAGGGAAATTATACACGCTTATGCTCTAAGTAGGCTATAATGAAGCAAGGCGCAATAGAGAGTATAGAAATAACCTTGAATCAATTTATTTTCCCTCTTGATGTGGAATCCACTTCGCAAAGTGCTGAATAATAAATTATACCGCACATTAATATATTATGCGTCTTCTCTTCGAGTTATGAAGTATAAACAACCGTGGATCGTATGAAATTTATATAAAATGTCAGGAAACGACTCGACAAGTCACATCACGAATTAAAAACGTCATGTACACTTGTAAAATATACACTCTTGTAAAATTACAAAACGCGGTAAAAAATGTGCTATTATGAGTAAAAAACCTCTGGTAAAAAATGATATGATATGATCTCAGCCACACACACTCGAAAACTGCGGAGACATAAAAACGTCCATAATAAATCTATTCTTTGACATGACAGACAAAATAGCCACTATCGAGTTGTAGAGTGGTCAGCAGGTTGTCTTGACAGTTATCTGTCTATCAGCAACTGGAAGCAGTGATCTTCATTGCTACGTGAATATCAGACTTCGCCACCAGGAAGGATAAATGAGTTCCTGACTGCCGGATCTGCTGCATTGCACTACAACAAATCAAATACATTCTTCAAATACATCGTTACTCTCTGCTGTTGGGGATCTGGTCGTGCGAGGGGGTAGCCTTGATCTGGAAAGGGAAACGATGGGAAACGCTAGAATGCCTGCCGACCCACGTAGTCCAAAACGCAGTAAAACGGATTGGGTCAAGACAAACAAAAAGCACAGATAATTTAAAATTGCAATTTCATTTGTTTGAATTATCCCAGAGCGTTTCTTGTCTGTCACCATTCACTATTTTCACACTACCCATAATACACCTTGTTTACCACACAAACGTTTGCATAACCGTTGCTTCCAATTTCTCCTGCGTATTACGGTATCTTCCCAATAGAAATCAAAAACAATACTTATGCAAAATTTGGGGGGGGGGGGGGGGGGGGGGAGAGGAGGGTGGAATAAACAAGGTGTATCATGGGCAATGCGGATATGGTGAATTGCGGTTTTTGGTCGAAAGACGTACCTTTGGTAATCTGCTCCAACAAGACTGGTTCCGTTCACTGCCAAGATACGATCACCGAGACGTAGTCGGCCGTCCTGAAAATAGCATAAAAGCCAATGATCAGCATATTTCCCCTTAACATACACGAGCATTTTCTACCCACCCTATTTCTTAAAAACAGTCCTCAAGCCCCGGCAAATATCTATAATCACAGCTGACATATTTTAATTCACCCCGAGCCCCCACCACACCCCGCCGCCCCTCTTCTCCTCGGGATAAGAGCCATTCTTAAAAACTGAATCAAAGGGTTATGCAATTCTAGAGCTCTGATCATAGTATATGAGCCATTATGCCACGCTCTCCAAATATGGTAACTACGCGTCGGCTCAAAATTAAAAACAAGCTGAAAATCGTCAGAATTTGTCTATTCAAATAAAGTCGAGGAGAATTCTCGATATAAGCCAATGATCAGCATATTTCCCCTTGAAATACACGAGCATTTTCTACCCACCCAATTTCTTAAAAACAGTCCTCACGCCCCGGCAAATATCTATAATCATAGCTGACATATATTAATTCACCCCGAGCCCCCACCCCACCCCGCCGCCCCTCTTCTCCTCGGGATAACAGCCATTCTTAAAAACTGAATCAAAGGGTAATGCAATTCTAGAGCTCTGATCATTACAGTATATGAGCCATTATACCACGTTCTCCAAATATGGTAACTACGCGTCGGCTCAAAATTAAAAACAAGCTGAAAATCGTCAGAATTTGTCTATTCAAATAAAGTCGGGGAGAATTCTCGATATTTTGTGGGCGTTTTTAATAAAACAATTATTCCACTCGCGCTTGTTTGATGTGAGATGATTATAGCCAACTCATATCCAACGCGCACTCGTGGAATAATTGTTAGTAACACACACGGTTGCAATGTATAGTGATGTATTGGGAAACGTATAAGAATTTCTTATATGGATATTACCAGTAACGCAACTGACCTTCATAGCTGGTCCTCCTGCGACAAGCGTCCGTACATAAATCCCTGGAGATCGCAGTGGTGTGTACTAAAAATACATGTTGAACGTAAGGAAGAAAAGTTTCTTATAAATTGACCACAGGGCGCTGGTATGGTTTCGCAGGGACTCTTTTAAAATGATCCCATTGTCAATGCCACTTTCTACCCCGCCTGAGTCGAGAAGTAAGCAGTTCGGGGACAATAAATCACCCACCCCCCCCCCCCCCTCTCTTCCCTTCATCGAGCTGGGGGTCTGATTAGCGGGGTTGACTACAGGGCTTACTTGTACTTGATTACAGAGAAAAAGAAAACTTATTTCATAAAATAATAAGGGTTATGTTGAAAAACGTTCAGCCTAGTCAAACTCTTGATTATTCCGCCAGACGCCAGCTGTCACGTCTGACGTTAGGTTTATGCAATGAGTGCCACACCTCTGTCGGCCGTCTGGCACAAAGAAAATAATGATAATCATGCTTTAAGTATCCTCTCCCATTATCTCTTTTCATGGATAATAAAACAAATTATTAAATGGAACATAACATGGTTACAAATCCCAACTGGTAGGAGGCGAACTAGTCGGCTATTTCACAAGCGTAGCCAAGGATTTAGACCACCGAGAGCAAATCCAGGTAGCGGTCAGGTAAGCGCTCTAACTGCTCGGCCACGCTGCCTCCGCAAATAAATTGGTGATCAACACAAACGGAAACTATGTTTTCAAATCCAGACCAACTCCAATCATTTATGTTTCAGGGGCATCACCCATGAGCAAGCCGACTTACTGGGAATCGCTCAACATGTTATCACAATGAATTTGTGGACCATTTTTGCGCACAAATTGCGAGACTCTGCGTGTATCCTTGCAATAAACTAAAGTAATATAAACAGTTAAGGGCTATTTTGCACGACTTATTGAAAACCGAAAAACGCAAGCAAACAACATAACCCAGAATACTGGAAACTTACCAGACCATCAATCAATCCTAGGCCTATTCCATCATCCCCCTTCATTAACTCGACAATAAACACGTCATCTTGCCGGTCATCATCTTCGCGCATGCCCTCTAACTTGGTTGTGAAGCCATTCGTGCTCGCTGGTGCAACATCATTTCCAAGATCAACATCGGACTCATTCCTCAACCGACTTAAAAGTTTGGCTTTCTGTAGTGCTCTCTTCTCGTCGAATTCTTTTGTTGTTTCAAGTGTTGGATCCACTGCTATCTGCAAGGCCAGCTCTTCGTTCGTTTCCACGTCATCTACCGGAAGTACGGACAACCCGTTTACATTGTTCACGGCGTCGCGTGTGACGGCGGGCGTCACGTCAATCCATTTGGAGTTGTCGTTCGTGTAAGGTGAGGGTGCTCTCCCCACGTTCTGGTTTTCATCCCTCTTTCCGACAGCTGATCCTCCTAAAGAGCAGCAACAACGAGAGATTTAATTGTAAAAGAGTTGAAAAAAAAAAATGTAACTAATGGTAGTTATTTTCATCAGCGAAGACGAGACTCTACTTCAAGAGTGGCTGCCTCGCTGAAGCCCAATGTACTGTTGGAATCAGTCAATTCTGACAATAAGCACGCCGAAAAATAAAGACACTCTTTTTTACCAACCTGAGGTTCTAGGCTCTTTGTTGTTAAGTCCTCTGACAGAACCCACAGATGAGTCCCCAGAAGAGGACCCCATGGAATCAAGACTCTGCAAAGGATTAGCGGGGGAACTCGCTCTGGCAGGTCGGGGCTTGGGACCTGGGCCTGCTGGTCCGCTGACCAATCTAGATAGCGGGCGCTTGGCAGCCTGTGTTACCCGCCCGTTTGGTGTCGGATCTGACATTTTCGCTTTAACTTCGTGCTTGATCGGAGGTGTTTCCCTTTTTTCGACAGGGATGGGCGCCTTTGCCGCTTCTGGGAGCACGGTTTCGTCTGAAAACACAAACGGATATCTCTAAATTAGATGAGACAGAAAAGTAGGACTAGTTTGCCACGCAATCACGTTACCTTAGACCTAACAATAAAGAGTAATTGCCTAACTTTTGCATTTGCCAAACCTGGCAAGTGTTATATCCTCAGGGTCCAAAGAGCACTAAGCCCTATTACACATCTATATAGAGCGATTTTCGTCTGACCCTGAAAAATGGTTTCGGCAAGTAAAGTGTTCGTTATTTGTTTTATCAGCCAACGGACGAAAAGATCAAAACATGCCCTCTTCTTTTTCCCGCCAAAGGAAACCCTAATATGGAGAAGGCATTGTTCGATTGGCCAGTTGTGTTGTAGTATGACATCAAAGCAAAGTATCGATTGATTTCTAGAAAGTTCTCTGGCATGATGTTTTTTCACCCGAGCGTTCGCTTAACCAACCAAAAGGCACGCGCGTTTGTATCCGTTCTACTATGCTAGGTCAAACCCTGGAGGCAGTGGATCATCAACCCTACTTAGGTGTTACCCTGTCTAAGTCTCTCAACTGGAAGGAACATACCCTGCAGGTCAAGAAAAAAGCTAATAGCTCACTAGGGTTTATTAAAAGGAACTTTCATTCACGCCCTGAGAGAGTTAAGAAGCGCAGGGGAGCGCAAACCCAGGCCAGAATACCAACCAGGGTCTTCCAAAATGGGTAAGATAGAAACCTTTCTCAGTTCAGATGACCAATGACGTTAAGCCGTTGGCCTCGTCTACTTTATCGTTCATATCAGTTAGTTAATTGGGGACGTAAAGGAGCTAATCCAAGACATTGTTCGAAACGAGTAGGGAATGTAGGCCACGGGGCCATGGTCTATCTGACTTGTGCTATCTTTGGTCTGGGTGGGAGAGATGAGATCATACATAGACAGAAACGGCAGCAAAGTTCACCCTTATAAGCTGACGCACCATCTCAGAATTCAGCCGCTAGCTTTGAGAGATTCGATTTGGCTCCGTTCATTCTTTCTTCTTTTTCCTCTGCTTCAGGCGGTAAAACAGAGGAAAATGGTAGACGTCTGCACACACGCGTGACCACACTTCATAGCAGCGCTAAATAAGATGCTATCTGAACCTCAAGTAATTTACACACCTTTTGTCGGCGCAGAAGAATCAGACACGACGGTCTCAAAAACGTATTCCTCTGGTGTAGTGTATTTAGGGGAGGCTGGGGCGGAGACCACTAAATCTGGCACGTGATCTGCACTCTGAGAAAGCGATGACGTTTGAATTACTTCCGAGTGACTAACTTCCGGTTCTGGTTGTTGAACTCTGCAAAGATTTTATATGAACACACATTAAGTTGAAGGGTGAGACTACGCCTTAGATTTGACAAAAACTCCTGTCTGCATTCACCGAAATTATATAGGTTGTAACTACAATGGTTACCTTAAAACCTGGTTGGACACCTTATGTTTATGATTACTCGACGATATACTCCTCGTAGAGAAACATTTTCGAGAAAAGTGGATAAATCAGAGTTAGAGACAGTTGTGCAAGGAAAACGGGTGGAATACAGGGTTTAGCACCGAATTACATTGATTAGGGTTAAGCACTCTTTTAAAAACGGTTAGCTTTCAATAATGTAATGATCAATGCCATGTAAAGCACGTTAAAATTAACCCGCTCCTGGCAAGTATTTGAGTAAAGATGACAACCTGATTTTGGGGTGTCCATTCTAGTCACAACCAAATTAAGCTTATATATGGTGAATGAAGCAGTTCTTCCATGTGCTTTTTTTTTTGTTTTCCCAAAAATCTCCCCGAAAGAAGACAACCTCATTGCCTCGAAAATGAAGGATGCCCTACTGCGAAACAAGTGAAACTAGTTTTTTTCAGTTAGTTGGCTGGTTTTGCTCGTGTTCGATCAATTACCAAACGCATATCGTTGTTTTGAGGCAACAGATTTTAAGCTTTTTATAGTCCCAGGGATGTTTCATTTTAATATGTTGTAATATTTTCTTTTAAAAGCAGTTTAACTGCACGAACACCACGTACACGCGGTAAAATCGTCTAGATTTTCCTCGTGGAGGCTTCACTTTTGTTCAGTAAGGCTAACTTGATATCAATAGTCCTTTCTTCCCTCATTAAGATTTTACTAACCTGTTTAATCCATTAACTCTTGACATGTCTGCTTCTGTTGTACCATGCCCTGAAAATTATTCATTTTGAAGACGAAAACGGATCAGTCAGATAAAGGAATTCAAAGAGTTCGAGCCGCTAGTTTCACTGAAGACTATCGACACAGCCGAAAAAAGTAGTTTCCAAGGGGACTATTTATTTTGGGCAATCCCCAAGTATGGGTATTGTAGCTCAGCTGATTATACCTTCCTACAATGGAACCTCAACAAAGTGTCAAGGGACTGGCAGGACTGGGGAAATTTGTTCGTTGCATTGAGGGTTCGTTATTTCGAACACCTCCATTTAACGAATTTTCGGGAAAACCACCAAAACGTTCGTTATATCGACGTATAGTTAACAACTAGTAATAACCTAGGGTTACGGAGTGCGGGCGACAACGATCGAAGGTCAAAATGCTTTTGCTCCATCGCTATGCTTTGCGCAATTTTCACGTGACAGATAATCTAAACACGCGTGATCAGATTACGAGTGATAGAAGGTCCAAACGCGCGTGATCAAATTGCGTTCTCTGCATGCCATTCATTCTTAGTGGAAGACTGGAAGTCCAAACGAATACCGGCTACATACATGTGACGCATGCGTAATAGCAACCTGGAGATTAAGATTGCGGGCTCCTCTTGTCGCCCGCAATTAATTTACAAAACCGACCATTTCCTGATCTGAAAAATTACTGCAATAACATTTCAGCACCGAGCTATATATAGCTACGGCACTAGAAACTCAAAAACAAACAAACAAAACTGCTTAAAACTACTGTACACATAAATTTTATCAATCAAATTTCATCTTTCGAAAATGTCGTGAAACGAGACGCCATCTTGGCACCGGTCGCAAAACAGTGAATAGGGAACTTAAGATGGAGACGTTTTCGGGGCGACGGCGACCGGACTGGTAGAGAAAGCCTGGAACTAAGGCAGCCGTCGCTTCCCGTCAAAAATAGAACATTAAGATCGCAGTGAACTCAGAAGGACGGCGCCTTTAATCAGAAGAATACCGAAGAAGAAAATATGGCTTCACATAAAGAATTAAGAGAATAAATATTTGCTATGCAGACAACATGTATCGGATGAAGAGTTTCTCGTTTTGTGGGAAAATTTTGAGTCCAAAAATCCCGATTTTCCTCGGGACAGTTAGGATCCGTTCACGCTAAAAAACATTCGGGATGCAGCTGAGTTCAAGGCAGAATTTCGTGTTGAAAAAAATGATCTCCACAGGCTTGCCGAGGCCTTGCAAATTACAGGAACATTAAAATGCTACCAAGGAACCGTATTCTTAGTTTGGTATTGAAATAATTCCCGGGAAATACTTGCATGCAACAACAACAACAACTGCAACAACTTTATTTCAGTATTCCCACGCCGAGTTAGTACATGGTATTACCTACTATTCTATATAATTTTCAATGCGTTTTATTTATACGATATTCTAACGAAAAGAGCGAACTAAAAACACACAATTGAAATATCGGAGTTCATATTTTTTGTCTGGATACTTTCATTTGGCTCGTAGGAAAATTTTGTCCATGTCAAGCTCACTTACGGTTGGCTGTTTGCCAAGTTGGATCTTGACCCTGTGACATGAAAACATAGAAACATTCAAAGATGTAAGTTTAGATAACAGAGCTTGGAAATCGAGCTTGAAATGTCCCTCAAAGAAAACAAGGGCAATTTAAGAACGATAATCTGCAAAATGTTGGTTGCTAAACGCAACAAACCTGATTGAAATGAAAGTTAATACTCACGTTTTCGCCACAACGCCAAACAGATCAGTTTCACGTCGCCGACGGGACCACGACGGCAAGGTGGTGAGCACGAGCATGCGCAATATCCAACAAATGATGATGTCACATCCGGTTGAAGTTGCCGTCGCCCCGAACACGTCTCTATCTTAAGTTCCCTAATAGCCAAGGACCGACAAGCCAAAGTTCGTCGCTTTCTTGGTATTTGTTTGTGCGACTGCTTCACTTACCGCTCAAATTTGAAAGAGGATTTAATAGGTTTCATATTTTACGTTTGCGCTTGTGGATTGTGTTCGTTTAATAAAACGAGGATTTCGTTAAATCGAGGTTTCGTTCCTTACATTTTACAGTGGAACGTCGATATAACGAAGTGCTCGGTATAACTAACGATTTTCTTTACCCCAGTAATAGTAAAATATATGAAAAAGGACCTCGATATAAAGAAACCTCGTTATAGCGAACAAATTTTGCCAGCAGTCCCTTGGTTATTCGTTATATCCGTCGAGGTTCCACTGTACTGTAATTTTAGCCGGGCTGAAGAAAATCGTTTGTTATACCGAGGACTTCGTTATAGAGGTTCGTTAAATCGAGGTTCCACTGCCTAACACTGTTTAAAGTGCAAGTAGAAGATGGATGTATTTCGTTTTGATTACCTGGATTGATCGCCTTTTTGATGGCTTCAAGGTAGTCGTCGAATGACTGATCCGTCGGCCCATTTTCCAAGTCCAATACAAACCCCGCAGCTGGTAGTTTTAGCGGAGGATGCTCCGAAAAACTCAGAAGGATGTCCGCTGTAAACAACAACAAAGCATGCAAATGTCAAAAATAAGCCACCGCGTTGCCACAGCTACCGAGATTTTTATCGCGGGTTACTGAGTCTCACGACAGAAAAAAGCAAACCAGGGAGCGGATATTAAAATTTCCCGCGTAAAAGACGCATTGTACTCGGTGCGAACGGCGGCAAACAAACTTACATCATGTAAGTGTGACGAGTGTGACCGCGTCGACCGCTTTTATGTTATGAAATTGTTTGTGTGACAGCTTCTTACAGCGATACTGAATTTTATCGTGTAACCCAACTAATTACTATGGAAACGTCAAAGAGTTCAAATTATAAAGCCTCCGCGACAGCTACAGAAGTATTCTCTCGGGTTTCTGAGTTTCACGACAAAAACGGCCAATCAAAAGAGCGGATGTGAAATTTCTCCCGTAAAAGACACTCGGTGAGTAAGGCAGAAAACAAACTTGAGTTTCAGCGCTTACCTTATGTGTATAAACATACCCCGAAATAGCGCAGGAAATTGCTTTCACCACGGTGGGCACACCTAACCGCCCACCACGGCTGGTTTAACCTACCTGTTCTTAGTGCTGGTTCTACTTCCTCCGGCGGTGGGAACCAGCCTCTTGGTCGAGATTTGCCTGGACCAAGTTGATATTCGCCAAGGATTTGTTGAACTTGCGCAGGGTTGAGTGCTGGGAAGTCCCGTCGTATTGTCATCCAGTCAGCCTACAAACACGTTAAACAATTTTTTTCAGAAAAGAAAAAAAAAACTGGACCTATAGTTATTTTTGTTTGAACATGCCAAGCTCAGGGCATAAAGGTCGTTTACCAATTACACGTACGGGCAAACCGGTCGGTTCACGACAATAGCCTTAGACAAGCTAAACAACATTCACTCTTTTTTGTTCATTTCTCTGCATTCACTGCACGATTACGACGTGAAAATGCCTAATTTCACGCTTCATGTAGGGCGTAATTAAAACAAGAAACGACGAAATTTTCTCTCTTTCTGAACTTGGATATGGTTCTTAAGCCAACTTCAGGAGGGTTTGCCTACATTTGAAAAAGTAAGTGGGTTGGAGTAATCGCGATTAAGATATGAAAAAAGGATGCGAATACGTTTTGGCCGCCGACGCCGTCCTCAGATCTTAAGGCTCTCAATGTTAATGCACTCTCACTTGGCAAACGTGACAAGGCACTAACCTGTAAAAGTTGTACTTTGGGCGTGGCCAACAAATCCGCTGCAGTAGAGAGTCTGTTCAAATACTCATTAGCCTCGTCTTGAAGTTGCACTTGCGCTGCCCAGCTCTCCAACAAATCTAGATTGCCTCGTATCTGCGCTCCTTTCGCCCAGCGGTAGAACTTGCCCCCAGCCCCTCGCTCCATCAGCGTGTTAAAAAGGGAAGCATTTGTGAAGAAGAACAGATATGCGAAAAGTTGGTGAATTATGTCATCGTGGACAGAATAAGCTTTCACGACATCGTACGTAGTTTGAAAGATGCTAATGACTGTTTCTACTTCTTGTGGTTTCTTGTCGCTATCCTCGTCTGTGTCCTGGAAAGGGTTGGTATCCAAGATGGCTGGAAGAGCAATGTACAAAACCTAACAAACCAAGAAATTCACCGTAAGCACTAAAAAGGTAAGACTTACAAAACAACACTCTTTACATGTAATTGGGGCATTCAACACAGTCCTCATAACTCCATTTTCTGTTCCATCTTTTTCAACAACAAGAAAATAATGCAAAACAGACCCTAACTCACTATGTAAAAATTTTACCGTCACAAGTACTGCACATAAAATGTTCATAGAATAGCTGTAGAATCGGTTCTCAAATTTGGAACTCTATTCCTTATTCCATAGAGCGCTAAAGCGATCATCTTTTCCCAAAAAAGATTACAGATTTACCTCTTTATTTTTTGCAGTCTCAAGACGATTATATTGAAGTCCCCCGTATTTTAACAAATTTGTTTTATACATTTGCAAGTGTCCCCATTGTCACTCCACTCGAACCAAAACGTAAATACATTTCCCGACTAGTTTGCGGGTGGAAAAAATTATGCAATTACTAGAGCTTATAGTTAAGTTTCAATAAAAATGTGGTGTTGTTTTTTTTGTAAAGATATATGTTGTGATAAGAGGCTTATGCGAATTCGGTTCATCAGAAGGCTCCATAATGGCTACGATGTGTCAGGTTAAAAACACGTGTGTTACTTATGACAATGACATGTTTAGGCACACATATTGCCAACGATCAAAGTCGCTCTTTAATAATGTGAAAATCACTTTCTACTTTAAATGAAATTTATATACTGCTTTATTAGCACATCAGAGCAGTATTACAGAGTTTCAAACGTTTCGCAGTTTAACATAATATGCCTGTTCTAAAAGGTCTGTTAAACAAAAATCCTTGCACACTGATTTTCAAAGCACACTTATTCACAGTTCTGTAAATTTGGTTTTCTACAATTTGGAATAAGCCACTGTTGAGAATATTAGAGATAAATGATCAGAACGTGTTATTGATCAGCTGAAAGAAGGCATCACTTTTTTTTTTCATTTCACAGAAACCTAACTGGAATGATATGTACCCTCACTTGGTCACAACCATATGAATTTGTTATAGATGAAAACCTAACTTGATTCTTAATTTCCTTTGTTCATTGGTCCTAGGGTTAAAAGACAAGGAAAATTGAGAATCAACCTTGGTTAAAAAATTTTAACCTGAATTTCATTTTGACCTACAAAATATTTCCTTTGAGTTCAGATCAGTTTAAAGCTTACATTGCCCATGATCCCCCAAGATTATAACCTTGGTTTCATGGTAAACAAAAAAATAATAATAATATCTGTGCAACTGTGCAAAAAAGGAAAATGACTCAAACAACAAAGGGATGGCAAGAAGAGAAATTTAGATCATCTTGCTTTTAATGGCTACATAACACAATTAGCCATACACTTAGGTTATATGAGTGAATTTGAATTCTCTTTAACTGGTCAACATTAATTAATCGAGGTAGAATCAAAGTGTTGGCCAAGTGAAAAATAAAATCTTTGCAAGTAGTCACTTCCACGATCCAAAGGGATATAAAATTTACTTTAAGTACCTTCGTGAGATGATATACAGTCTGCTGAAAGGTATAAATGACAACTTCTTCAAGAAACATCAGCAGTTCCTCATCAGCATTGAGCAAAGCTTCATCCCCTTGGAGGGCATTTTCAGAAGGATCTTTGATGTACTGTGACATATTACGCTGAAGGAATGGCAGCATTTCCAAACAGTTAGCCATCCAAAACACCACTGGTCTAAGCTGGGGTAAAAGTTCTTCTAAAGCTTTCTCTGGAACTGTTGTTCTGTCAAAGATGAACTCACATACCTTAATACACGAATAATAATGACACTTTCTTTAAGCAGGGAAAAATAAATGGCCAAAAATAATTACTAGCTATTGTACCTTACAACAAATAACTTTGCAGTTCACAAGGAATAAAACTGATTACAAACAGATGGAAAATGAAAGAGCTTTAATAAAGGCATTTTGAAAGAGTAAGACAATGATTTATAAACTTAATATGATAATAATTGATTTATACAATAATTTAATAATCTCTTACCTTTCAATTGTTTTGGACATTTCTGCTGTCTTATCCTACAACAAGGCAGAAAGACAATTTTATGTCTCAAATTTGTAGAGAGTGGCATCTTGAACAGATATTCTAGTGTTTTATAACTCAACATTTGCTTTGCTTTGAAGCCTTTCGGGATATACTCGAAGAAGACTAAATCCAAAACCCAAGGGAAAATTCTCTGTCAACCTCTTGGAGGCAGGCACCCCTTACACTAAGGTAGCATTGATAGGTTAGCCAGCTTGCCCTAGACTAAAAATATCTCAAGTTTGGTTGGAAAATCTACTCTTTTTCAACCCACTGTCTACTTTGGCTAGGGAAAAACTTAAAGCACTGGTCAAGGTAACAGAGAGAGATCAATCTCTGCTGTATCACAAAAATAGATAATTTGAATGTTAACAATGAATGGAAGCACCTTGCAAGAGGTTGCTCACTCAGGTGCATCACCATTTGTGCCCAATTATTTTATCTGGTCATTCAGTGACTAATCAATCACTGAAATAATCATTGCTTTTAATTTTATATTTATTTGGTGATTTTCACATGTCTATATAAAAGTAAAGGAAACAGCAACATAATTATTTTTAAACAAGAAAATCCCAACATTTAAAGAAAATCTCTTTGATGCAATTTAGTCATGAAATAGGATAGGACATTTGAAAGAAAAGAATCATGGTGAACAACTTACAGATGCAACAGTTTGAATTGCATTTGAAATCTTGATGAGAAGTTGCCTTGTTTGTTGTTCAGTGTGATATCTTGCAGAATGTTCTATGCACATAATTAATAAATATGACGGAGTCAACTTGTAGCCATCACTTGACAAATCTACAATTTCCATTATCATGTCTACCAGGTCATCTTCATCTTGTGGTTGATATGACAATCTTAATTTTTTGCTAGGTTCATCTGGAATGTCTGCAGGATTTATTGCACTAGAATCAGGTGTGTTTGATTTTGATGCAGAGATTTGCCACTTGTAAAATTGCTTCAAGTTATTAAACCAAGTTAATTTCATTGATGTGTCAGCCACTTGCAAGGGATCCTTATACATGAACAAGTAATGCTTTCCAAATGATACTAAGTCTCCAGGGTGAAGTTTAGAACTAGACGTAACTGTCAGACCATTGACAGAGACATCAGCACCTCGGCAAGGTTCCAGATAAATAGCAAAATTTACATTGTAGTCTTGGTGCTCAAATCTGGGAGCTGAGGTCTCAATGTTCTTGCTTAAGGTACAATGCTGAGGTAAAACATCAGGGGCAAAAAGGAGAATGTCAGGTGATTGGTCGGTGATATGATGAACAGGACGACCAACCAGTGCTAACTGCTCATCTAGTCTGTGGTACAGGAAGTCATCGTGATTACTAGAACCTTTCAGAAGAAGAAGATAAGGTGTGTCCATAGGTGCAGTGAATGATGATTGAATTAAGGAGGCTCTTCCAGAACTTCCTCCTTCTTCTGCACTCATGCTTGAGAAATGATCTCCAATCGATGAAGTCTGTGACATGTCACTTGCTCCTGTGTCTCTACGACTCTCTTTGTTACTCACTGGAACAGGAGCTTCACGTCTGGAAGCAGCTCGTATCACAGCAACACTTCCACGTGGCTTAAAGAATGAGGAATCTTGAGTTTCAGCTCGCTTTCTTAATTCAAATCTGCGGGAAAATCCTGCTATTGGCTTCCACAACTGCTGAAGCACAAGTGGCTTTTCCTTATCACTGATGACCCGGGCATACTCAGTTTCCCATTTATCAGCATCTTCCTGAGAATTTTTAGCATTCATGCCACCAGTTCTCTTTGTAAAGTAACCAATCACATCACAAAGGACATAATCTGAGGCCTTTTCTGTTGTCAGTGAGTATCTCTCAAGAGCCTGCTGAACAATTTCATCAGCAGTAGTCATCTCTGTAGCTCTTACACTTTTGTAATTTGAACCTGGTGAAACATGGTCTCCAAAAACTTTGAGAATGCCAGGTGCCAACTGCTCTGTAGACAGTTCAGTGTGAGCATTTTCAGCATCTTTTTTCTTGACTTTCATACGACCCAAAGATCCTTTCCTCTTGTGCTTGGTGCGGGCCGCTTTTTGTGCAGCATGCGAACTTTGATCTGTCTGATTTCCAGATCCATCAAAAAACATCCCAAAACCCTTTCTAGGGGAACTTAAAAAGTTTCTAACATTTTGACCTCTTGATGATGAAGGCATTTTATCCTCTACTGCCTTAGCAACCTGTGGTGGAGTTTTTGGCTTTGTAAATGGATTTCTGACAGGGAATGGGGACGGATTATCATTTCTTGCACTATAAGCCTGACCAGCAGAACTACCCGTAGAGCTGTTATCGCTAGCGGTGCTTCGAACACTGGCTTTTGATGGACTTGGACTCGGGCTTGGAATTGGATGAACGGATTTTGCATCAGGATTGTTCAAGGCTGTTCCATTTGGTACTACTGTCTTACTTGTGCTGTCTGTGCCATTGATCAAAACTGCTGTCTCAGGGGGTTTCTTTATATCCAGTCGTAGAACAAATCTTGGAGGCTTTTTGGCATTTAATGCAATTTCAAGAGGGGCATCAGAGGGATCTAAACAAATTTCATCTGCAAGAGAACAAAAATTTCAGTGATCTTTAATTGGCTAAAATAGCCACTCTCATACACCCAAATACTTTTTGCACATACAGACTCCAAAAAGATTAACAAAGCCCTCGTAACGTAAAAATACCCTGAAGATTGTTGTTAACAATAGCGCATTGCTACCAAACAACAGGCAGGATACTGTGATGGTCCATAACTTGCTTTCCCTTCACTGAGGTACATTTTTGTTAAAAACAGCAAGATTGACTACTAGAGTCAAAAAACTTTTGCTTATACTTATTCAGTGATTAGGTAACATGATTCAAGTGTTCTTTAGAAAACTGGCATTAACTACATTGGAATCTTGATTTTACAAACTTCTTGGAGTAAGGGAAATTAGTCTGATAATATTGAATCAATTACTTCACTAGCTAACAATTTCTCAAAATTGCAGTGTTTGACTGGGTAGGGGAAAGGATAAGGGTAGGGGTAAGGGTAGTCCATTTTTGTTAAAATCTAAAAAAAAGGTCTCTGCAATTCAGAGACCATTAACTGATTTAGGAAATCCCATTCTTCCATAATATTGATCCAGATAATCTTGATGTAACGACTCATTCAAATTTCCTTAACTGATATATTATAAAATCTCTGTGCGTTTCATCAAGGTAATTTATTACTTTGTACATATCCCCAACTTCTAATATAATGTATTAAAAAAATTTTAACTTTATATGGTTGGTCAATATTGCCTGGCTTAGAACATCCCATTATGCTTGCAATCTTACTGTTTGAAAATGCATTGATATTGATGGGCGACAATAGATTTCGAGTAGTGATTTACTGGCATTGAGGGACATCAGTGAAACAGCATTGATTTGATGTTTGTTTTGTTTATCTAATACGTTTTTACAAAACAACTATTTCAAACACAATAAGCACCGCAGAGATTTTATTTATTGTGACAAACTTTCACTTCCCTAGACAACTTGACCAGCTGGTCTTTTGTTTTAAGTTTAAAAGTAGGAAATCAAAGAATTCAGGAAAATAGTTTCTGTATTTAGTAACAGCTTAGGTTAAGGTAATATATAAAATCTCTGTAAAAATGTTGTGATTATCAGCATAGGCATCTGGGTCGTATCACTGTGTAGGCATGTGGAAAATTCTGATGATCTCAAGTTTATCAGTGAAATTATTAAAATTTGACCTTTGTGTGGCAGATTGTGCGGTTTTTTGTAAATAAGTGTAAGGATGATAGAGTTTTCGAGCGTGATTTGTCTTAAAATGATTTCATCTCGTTATAAAAGCATCCAGATTACATTTAATGTTTATGTTCTTTGATGTGGAAGTTAAAATCTTTAGAAAAACTTCACTATAAGAGAGAAAGATACATTATAAACTGTATAAAAGAAATTAAATACCGTTCCAAGTCAAATTTATTTACTACAAGAATCCAATTAACTGCTCTCGAATGTGCTATGTACTAACTGTAAACTATTAGTGCCCCCATCAACTCTCAATTACAGCCTTACAATGACACACGCAGAGCACAGTCATGCTAGCGTTTAGTTCCTTTTCTGTGATTCACCGGATCTGTTTGAAATGCAAAGATTCTCGTCACCAAAATTTCAAACATTTCCTTTTACGTGTCCGAATACACAAAAGCATAGTAAAGATTGTCAACTGTGCTATGTCAGGAATGGACTCAAAGTAAACTGAACCAAAGCTACAGAACAATAATCACCACAAACTTTAATTTCGTGTGAAAAATTGATTTGATTTGCTAACGATAAAGCCCCACCATGAGCTTTATAACTGTTAATTCATTTCTCTGATCAATAAATTCGTGTATTTGATAAATAAATTTTTCCCAAGTTAATTTCGAGTTTGTGCTAAACAAAATAACTTCTAAGGTAAATCTCAAACCACAATTGTTGAAAAAATACTTTTGGGTCCTCGATCTTTTCGTCATACACAAGTGACAGTGTTTGCTTGCCATAGTCTGCTCCGTGAATGTTTATTAAATAAAACATCAAACATTACGGTACCTTCTTCGTAGACTTCGTAAAGTTTGGCTTTTTTCTCAACCGAGGAATTCACCAAATCGGGCTTAAACTTTTCAATCAGTGTCGGGAGCAACTCCGAAACTAATGTTTTGTTTGTCAGGCGTAAAGCTTTTGTCAATTCTTCTTTGCCGTCTTCGAAGTAGAAGCGTAACGCACCTTCGAAGCCCAGGTCCTAAAAGTGAAAGAAGATACAATTAGTGTATGGTCATGTGTTCGAAATATTATCTAGAGAACGTCACACGTGAAGTAATCGATTCCAAATGACTTTTATCCTCCAGTTCTAATTTGATTTACGAAAAGCAGTTCTACCTTTTCACGCTTGACGGCTTTAAAGACTCTGATGTGACATTTCACTCTTGAATAGGATTCCACGATCCGTAAAATTAAACTACTGAGAGACAAGTGCAGCGAAATAATACGATGATCATTGACTGTAATAACCCCTAATGCCTAACTGGGAAGTTACTGATGTTAATTTTTAAACGCGGCACGGGCGGGCGACAAGGTGCACGTTGTCGTAATGATTAACATACGAGAAATAACCGCGCATTCCTTCGACAATATATTTCGCGATAAAACACTTACGTACCTCTTTCAATATCAACCGAAAAGCTCCATGTTGGTTACCCTTGTTGTATGCCGAAATCTTGAGTCCGAGCTCTCTTTTTGTGTTCTGTAACTCGGATTCTTCATCTTGCTCCTTATCAGAGCTTTGAGCTTCTTCGGCAACTATCCTTAAGTGCGCTAAGATACGTGGATCAGACAAGATGTTAGACGACGATCGCTTCGAGAACAAACCTTGCGGCTCCTGCCCCTGAATGATGTCATCCATGCGTGCCGAAAGCCATTTAAAAACCTATGCCCTGAATGGAGGTTTTCTAAGAGTTTTCAAGTCCTAGATGATGGTCATAGAAGCACTGTACTCGCTTAATATTGTCTCGGAAGTTGTGTACACATAGCAGCCGAAGTTGATTGACAAGCAAAAGACATTTTAGATTGCTGTTTGTATAGTCACTTCTATCATTGGTTGTGGGACAATTCAATATTTATGAAATTTCTGCCCCATTGGTTGTTTATAAAGATCGATAACCGCAAAGACAAAAGAGACTTAAATTGTCACAAATCCTCGGAGAACTATAAAGCTAAATTAAAATCTAAACAAGGGACTTAGGATATATTTTCCAGATACCTCAAACTCGATTGTTTTTCTCTCTGATTGTATGACCTTTTCTATTCTTAAGTACCGTTGTACCACACTTTCGGTTTAGGGTTTAATCAAAACATTAAACCATTTTAATAAATAACTGGTGTAGAAATCAACGCTATGTATTAACCATGTGAAACCAAAAATAATATACAGTTTTTCTCAGTAATTCTTTTAAATGCAGTTTATAAAAGGTCGACAGTTTGTGACATCCTTTTTATATAAACAAATGAATAATACATTCAAACAAATAAACATAAACACGATATTTTTTGGTTTAGCGCGTTTTGCGCGCGAAGAATTAGCACTTATCGGCCAGCGGTAATCCCTCTGAGACTGGCGCCAAGGCAACGTGCAGTGTTCTGGAAGTTCCACAAAATGGCGTTCAGGGTTATTTAGGAATTCGATAAACAAATTTAGACTCTACTTTGACTTTTTATCGAATAATGGAAAAGTGGAAGAAACGCTTGAAGAAGACTTTGTCCATATCTAAGAGCTCGTCAAGCTCTTCGAGTTCATCTTCAGAATCGGACAGCGAAGATAAAGCAGAAAATGTCAATGAACCGACTGCTTTTGAGGCTGCATCCCTCCAGGAAAAGGCGTAAGAACTTTGTTGCTTAGCATTTAAATCCTACCGTTTTTTGTAGGGTTTATTGCAGTGTGCTTGTGTATCTTTTCATAGGCCTTCTGAAAGACCCTGGAGCATTACACACTCCGATATTGAAATCAAAAGGAAATCTTCAATTGAGAGGTATTGAAACAGTTCTATTCAAAATGGCAAAATATTATTATTGTTATGGTTAGAGTTTGCCCTTTAGCTTCTTCACCCTCTTCTTTTATTTCTGGGAATGCTGTGTGAATAATATGCTATTCCTCCTGAGGGGATTATAAGTGATCTTCCAAGAAAAAGCTCAATTTAAGTGATAAAATATCTCGGAATTTTGACTTAGCATGCTCACCATTTACACAAACCACTCGGGTAGAAATCTTTTGCGTAAAAATTAAACTATAAAGTTTGACGTGGTGGAAGAACTGAGAACGACCCGTTACAAAGTATATCCAAATCAGCTTAACAGACTAAAAATGGTATAAAAATTGCATCGCCTCAAATCACAGCCCATAACGGAACGGCGCGAACCATTTGAATTTCCGTTTTTTCCATGTAAATGGTAAGTACCCTTAGTGTTGCCATGTTCTTCCATAATTTGGTTCCTTCTCAGGTGCTTATGCATGGATTATGTACAACAAAAGACACAATACAACCAAACAATAAAGCCCCCAGGAGAACTCTATTGTTTGGTCCCTTTGTTTCTTTTGTGATGATAGTACCTGCAGAAAGACCCCATAATTTGCCATTTGTAAGGGACAAACATGTAAAATCCTTCCACTTCATGTTCTTTTATTAAGTTCAACCAGAAGTAAACCTCCTGTTGCTTCAAGACAAAAGGTGAGGAACCGTGATGGTGCAAGTAGTTTTGCTGATGAGACAATCGCAAGGACAGAAGTAGTACGCCCCCCTTGGCAAATGCTGAAGACAAACGATGCTCTTCCTCCCAGAGCACTGACTGTTACCTCAGTAACTCAGTCTCATGACCTGCAGGTAATAAACTGAGCTGCGAAGCTTTAGTTGGAAATAAGGTATGATTTCCATATATTCCTGAAGTAAGTGTACATTTATTATGCATGCATGTTTCGACTGTATTCATATTAACGTTTTTAAGAAAAAGTGTGAAATTGCTGCGTGCATAATAAATTTACGGGGTTTGTATGGAAATCTTACTGGATATAACAATAAAATTAAAATCACCTGGTGCCTTGAGATTAATTGGATAAGTGCTAGGGTCTGCCAGCTGGTCTCCAGGCTAAAGGTTCAAACCCTGGTTGGACCAACACTCAGGCGGTCTTCAAATAACTGAGGAGCTATCTTTGTGTAGTGGAACCCTGTCATAATGAACCATGACTATTATTACAAAGTCCTTGGTATAATGCTCAATTTTTTTTAACCCAGTAACAGTAAAAATATGAAAAAGAACCTCAAAATAATGAAACCTCATTATAGCAAACAAATTTTACCGGTCCCTTGGCCCTTCGTTATAGCAAGGTTCCACTGTAATGACATCTGCAAATGGGTAGACTTTCTGGTCTTCTTGGATAAGGACAAGAAAAGATTAAATTTGATGGGATATTAATTTATGTTAATGCGAAGCGACGGTCATGTTCTTTACTAGCAAATCAAACGTGTCGCTAACTGATCGGGGATATTTAAATACGGAGATCAAAAACTTGCAGGCGATGAAATGATGTGATGTAATCAACTTGATTTATTTCTTGCCAGCGATCAATGATTCTCGTAAACTAAAAAACAAATACAACTAAATGAACTAACTTATAGCGGAAATCAAAATATAAACGAGTAGCGATCGAAACAAAAGACGATAAACATAATGGTGTACAAAAGGCTTAATGACAAAGTACAAGCTTGTGCATTTTGGGGGCGGAACCCCGCACATGAAGATTCTTATTGTTGCATGGAAAACACTTAACAAATACATCTGTAAACCTAAATAAAATGCTTTATATATTGACTTTCGATGATGATAAAATTAGTAGAAAGGTAACTGTAATATCCATACTGTAGTAAATAACGAAATATGCGAAATTGTTACGAAATGCACATGTATGCCCACGAGGGGACAAATAAAGTACTAAATCAATAACCTGAAGACTAAATCAACAAAATATCTACGAAAGGAAACGAAAATGATTACTTACATATCTGACCCACACAGTAAACGTCCAAATAACGAAACGAAACGAAACTAAATGACACAAAAACTTATTCTTCTACTGTATCATGCGAGAAACGTGCAATCGACTGAAATAAGAGCTATCCAGGAGGAGTATTAGAAACAAAGCAATGACGTAAATGAAACACTGGAAATGAAATGAAACTAAAAATAATGAAAACTGAATGAGAACTTAACATGGCTCCCCTGAAATAGAATATTTCACAAAACCAATAATCTTGCAACGTAAATTCAAGGAGATTAACTTAAAACACATTTCAATCAAAGTTCAATTAAGGCTCCTCGTCGGGGATCTACCCTCGGTCTTCATTCTGCTTGATCATCACGGGGAATCAAAAGGATTAGCTTGTGGATTGGACGCTCTAGGTACTTGAATGGCCCAATCTTCCTTCCATCGGTACTGAGATGGCGATCTCCCAGAACAACCTGGACTTTGCGCACATAACCATCCTTCTCAATGTCGACCCTGCTGACACGAGCGAGTTGCCAACAGTTCCTTGGCAGGGTATCGTCCTTGACAATCACGACGTCGTTAACTGCTAGGTTCCTTCGCGGCTCCTTCCACTTGTTGCGTTGTTGAAGGCTTAGGAGGAACTCCTTCCTCCAGCGGGTCCAAAATTCATTGGCCAAATGCTGGACTCTTCTCCATCGTTTCTTGGTGTAAAGGTCACTTGAGTCAAACATTCCAGGGGGAGAGAGGACAACCTTTGTCTTCATTGTCAAGAAGTGATTCGGGGTAAGAGGCTCCAAACTTGGGTCGTTCAAATTCTCAACTGACAACGGGCGGCTATTAACGATTGCCTCTACTTCGCACAGGAGGGTCCTAAAGGCCTCATCATCCAACTGGGTGCCGTTTGATTCTAGAAGCGCAGACATTACATTTCGCACCGTTCGGATTTGTCGCTCCCAAATCCCCCCCATATGACTGGCTGCAGGCACGTTCATCCTGAATGAGAACCAATCACAATTATTCTTCAGTAGTTCGGCCCTTATCCTTTCATGGTCGAACTCTTCAAGGGCTTCTCTGAGTTCTCTTCTCGCTCCGACGAAGTTGGTTCCTTGGTCGGACCTCAATTGGCGAATAGGGCCTCTTCGACAGGTAAATCTTCGAAAGGCGTCAATGAACGAATTGGTGTCTAAAGAATTCGCTGACTCCAAGTGAATTGCCCTTGACGACATGCATGTGAAGAGAACTCCGTATCTCTTAACTTCTTTTCTTCCCTCCTTTATGTTCCATGGTCCAAAGTAGTCCACCGCGCAAAAGGTGAAAGGGGGTGCTGGCTCTAATCTATCGACCGGTAGGTCGGCCATCTTCTGATCCTGTGCCTTTCCTCTTAGCTTGCGACATGTAACACACTTTGAGATGTGGGTGGCTACAGCAGTAGATCCTCCAATGATCCAGAATCCTCGGAAACGAATTTCACTGAGGGTCATACCTCTCCCTTGGTGTTTAACTTCTTCGTGACAATGCTTGATAAGGAGATTTGTGATGTGACTTCCTTTGGGCAAAATAATTGGAAACTTGACACTTTCTGACAACGTAGCGTGCTTAAGGCGCCCGCCTACTCGTACGATTCCACTTGCATCCAGGAAAGGATCGAGTTTGCCCAGAGAACTGCAATTTTTCATGGATCTTTTCTTTCGGGAAAGGTTTGCTTTATCCTTGGGGTCTCCCGGCGGTGAGAGCGAGGTCAAGCTGCCAATCTCATCTCCAAAATGATCAGCTTGAACTGCCCTAATGATTCGAGTTTCTGCATCCTGCATACTTGCCACCGTCATCAAAGAAAGCTGGATGACTGTATTGGGGTTCTTTGTTGTATTTGATTTCTCTTCTACAACCGCGAGGGACTTGTGCTTCAATCTTTCTTTCAGCCTCTGCACAAAAATAAGACATAATGCGACAGCTCTTTTTGCTCGATGAAGGTCGGAGAAGTACGCCAACCGACTGGAAATGCTTGCAAAGGACTTTTCTACGTTCGTAGCGAGGCTCACAGACTTCTTTACTTCGGGATCATCAGGTGATAACTGTCGAGTATCTTGTACTCCTGGTAGTTGGGATGTCGACCACTGACTTCTATCATTCCACAGGAAGGCTGGTCCGGTTATCCAATTTGACTTGATGAGCTGTTGTGCACTGAGACCGCGAGAGGCGTGATCTGCAGGGTTAAGTTTGGTGTCCACATAATGCCATTGATCCGGAGAGGTTTGGTCTTGAATTTGTTGCACCCTGTTTGCAACAAAGATGTGAAAACGTCTACTTTCATTAGCGATGTACCCGAGAACAACCTTGCTATCGGTCCAGAAGATTTCTGTTATTTCTTCATAGTCTAATTCTCTTTGTAGTTGACTACTTGTTCTTACAGAAACCACAGCAGCTGTAAGCTCCAAACGAGGCACCGTTACTTGTTTGAGTGGTGTAACTCTTGCTTTGCCCATTACCAACGAGCAATGGAGATGGCCTTCATCGTCCTTTAAGCGGAGGTATGAGCATTGGCCGTACCCCTGGGTACTGGCGTCAGAGAAGTGATGCAACTCTACACTGCTGATGTGTCCAAAATCTGATTGTTTGAAGCATCTCGGAACTGATAACTGATCCAAAGTGAACAGCTCACTTCTCCACCTTTCCCACTTCATCTTGACTACTTCAGAGACTGGGTCATCCCAATCTGTTTTTTCTCGGCACAGGTCCTGTAGGATCTTCTTTCCTTCAAGGAGGAGTGGAGCCACGAAACCTAAGGGATCGTATATGGAGCTGACTGTGGAGAGTATCCCCCTTCTGGTACATGGACGGTCCTTCAACGTGATTCTAAACTGGAATGAATCTTTCTCAACGCACCACTCAACACCAAGGGTACGTTCTATCGGTAGGGCTTCAGTATCCAAGTCTATGTTCCTTATCTCTTCAGCTCTATCTTCGGCTGGGATGGCTTCTATAACTTCTTTCTTGTTTGAAGCAAACTTGTGCAGGCGGAAACCCCCTCTGCGGCACATCTCTTTAGCGTCTTTAATAAGGTTCACTGCTTCTTCTGATGAGGCGACAGATTTGAGGCCATCGTCCACGTAAAAATTTCTTCGTACAAAGTTCGCTGACATTGAGCCAAGTTCTTCTTCATTATCGTTAGCAGTGGACTTCAAGGCGTAGTTCGCACATCCAGGCGATGATGTCGCTCCAAAGAGATGGACAGTCATTCTAAATTCTATCGGGTCCTTGGTCGTGTCTCCGTTCTCCCACCACAGGAATCTCAAGAAGTCTCTGCATTCTTCTGATACTCTTACTTGAAGAAACATCGATTCTATGTCGCACATGAATGCTACTGTTTCTTGCCTGAACCGACAGAGGACTCCCACCAAATTGTTTGTTAAATCTGGTCCTTGTAACAAATGTTTATTTAAGGTCTCGTTCTTGAATTCCGCGGAGCAATCGAAAACCACCCGGATCTTGTTTGGCTTTTTGGGATGATATATGCCGTGATGAGGAATATACCAAACCTTTCCTTTATCAGATAAACTTGACTTGCTGTCTTTAGAACTTCCTTGGAGTAAACATTCGTCAGGTGGGACTCTTTCTGCATGGCCATTCTTGATTAAATTTTCCATGAAGGTGGTGTAGTCTTCTTTGTACTTCTGATCAGATTTAAACCTCCTTTTCAGTTGGCTTAAGCGACGCACGGCCACTTCTTGGTTGTTGGGAAGGCTTGGACTGGTTTCTTTCAAAGGCAAAGGCAACTCGTAATGTCCATCTTCGCAGTGGCGAATGCCCTGTTCTACAATCGCCAGAAATCTTCTGTCTTCTTGGGAGAGAGCCTGACTGTTTCTGTCCTTTTCTGAGAAGTCGGCTTCAAACATCATCTTTACTTCTTTAGGGGTGATTTCCTCCTTCGTCTGACTGGTAGTTACAAATGCGATATTTCTTGAACAATCGCTGCCTGTCTCGTATGCCAAAACTCTGTTACATGTTACAAAATCGTCGTCAACTTCATCAGCTTCTTGTTTAGATGCAGGCATGATGACGGGACCAATTATGCCCCAACCGAGCAAGGTCCTAACAGCATAGGGATCTTCTCCTTTCCCCAGAATGACTTCTCGTGGCTTGATCGCTCTCGGACAATTACAGCCTAACAGCAGTCCTACGTCCATGCTACTTTGATATGGATACAGCTTATCGGCGATCTTCCGAAGGTGTTGCCACTCATTTGCCGTCTCCTTTCTCGGAATTTGGTCTCTTCTGAAAGGTATATTTGATCTTGAATATGTCTTTGGAAGCTCGATCTCCACTCTCTTATCGATTCTTTCAACAACCAAACCGCTTATTTTCTCAACAGCAATCTCCTGTCGTCCTAACATTGTGGACAGATTGAGTTTAACTTCAGGTCCCTTCAGGCCAAGGTCTTTGAGAACGTCAGACTTGATGAATGTGGTATCGCTAGCTTCATCTAAGAGGGCATAAGTCATAATCTCCCGTTTGGGACTGTCCTTATGGTGAAGCCACACAGGTAGAATTAATGAGTTGATGACGACCCGTTGGCTATCTGTACTAGAACAGTTACTAATGGCTGGAATTGAGCTATCTTCTTTCTCTATTGCTTTCTGTGGTTCTTTGGCTTGCTTCTTAATTTCATAATGGAGGGTTGTTGGGTGCGGCTTCTTGCAGTCCTGACACGTTAGTCTATGCTTGCAGTCTTTAGAGAGGTGACCTCGCTGAAGACAGCCGAAACAAAGTGAGTTAAACTTCACAAAATCATGGCGCTCTCTTATGTCCTTTTTCTTGAACTCTTTACAGTTGTCCAACATATGGGACTTTGAACACGCCGGACACTTTAACTTTGAGTCGGTTTTCTCACCAGTAGGTGACTTCCAGTTCCCTTTTGACTCTTCTCCCGTAGTGGCAAGGCTGTTCAGGCTAGGTGGACGCCTTCGGTTTATACCTGTTTTCTGCTTCTCGGGACTCTTCTTCTTTTCCATCTTCAACACATCGGGGGAGAAAACAGGATCAGTGGCGAGATCAGCTTCGGCTCTGACAAACTTCACAAGGTCATGAAAGGTGATTGTTCGTTCATCTTTCTTCTTCTTATCGAACGCGTGTCGACACCATTTCACACCAGAATAAGACGGTAACTTTGAGCTAACTTGCCTCAGTACTTCTGTGGAGTTTAACTCGATTAGGGAGTGTATACTTCTCATTGCTTCTTCACACTGGCCAAGAAAGTCGGACAATGCTTGGAGACCGTTACTATCACCTTCGCTTATTTGTGGCCATTCCTTCAATCGGGACTTATAGGCGTCAGAAACACGATGAGGGTCCCCATATCTTTGGGCAAGTAGATTCTTAGCCCGTTGGTAGCTATCATCAGAGTTCAGAGTGACGAAGCCCTTAATAACATCGTTTGCTTTTCCTTCAGTGTACTTGTTAAGAAAGTAAAGCCTTTCTCTGTCCGATGGAACTCTTGATTCAATGATGGTTTCGAAGGCTCTTGTAAAGATAGGGTAGTCAAAGTAATTTCCACTGAAGATTGGAGGTTCTTGCACAGGGAGAGAACTCACTCGTTGTTGCTGCGCTATGAGGGCGCTAAGCTCAGTCTGCTTAGCTTGGAGCTTTATAATTTCCTGTAAAGCCTTCTCACTTGGACTTGGGGGTGCGATCTCGACTTCTGACTTCAATACAGGTGACAAAAAAGGATTCACTGGCCAAGACGAGTGACGCTCTTCTATCGCAGGAGTCTGACTTGGTCCAGGAGGTGTTGGAGTTAAAGCAGAAAACGGCGAATCGTACGTTCTAGGTTCCGTCTTCACAGACACACCTCGCGGTTTCGGTGACGGGGTGTGAAAGGGATTAAGAGGCGTATCTGATCTGCATTCAAACTTGCGTGGCTGCGGTGATTCTTGCGACAAGGGAGGAGCAAATGGATTCGGAGAGGCTTTGAACTTAACTTCCGTTTTGGCGGGTGGCCCAGATTGCATTGGCACGAAAGGAGGAGCGTCTTCGTTTAATTTACTTCTCACAGGAACCATTTTCGGTGTAGCCTCCTCCAACTTATTTGCCCTTTCTTGCTCTTCGTCTTCGAGACTTTTCATGGCATCTCGTTCAGCTCTCGCCATTGCTAGCTCCTTCATACATGTCAGTCTTCTAAGCTCCGCTTCTTTATCGAGGAATTTCATTTGAGCTTCTAGTTTGGCGGCTTTCGCAGCGGCCTTTATTTTTCTCGACCGAGCGGAGGAATTTGACACGTGAGACGTCTTCGTACTACCTGTTCTGCTTGTTCCTGAACGATAGCTCTTCACAGAGTGTTGTTTAGCTGCTTCCTTCTCAAGGGCGTGTATTTGGCCACTGATCTTCAAACGACAGTCCTGGTACTCGCGATCTTTGAGGTCAAACCACCTATAGGAGGCGTCAGTTTCCTGTTCCGTCAGCATGAGCTCATGATAATCGGTGAACGCTTGATGGAAATCTTCCTTCAACTGATCGAGATTATCTCTTTCTTGAGAAAACCATTCAATGTCCTCGCAGGTCATATAGGAGGAATTAATCCTCTTGATTTGCTTTGCCATCCTTTTATATGCGGCGTCTCTCTTTTGTTGGAGCATGGAAATGTTCATTAACCGTCCCTTCTCCGTGGGTTTCCGGTCACGCGTTCCACGCTGTTGCATGACATCCTCACTAGCTAACACAGTGGGTGATACGCTGAGGAGGTTATCGATTATTTCTTTGGTGTTTTCTTCTTCAAACATCTTGTAACGTTCTTGTATGTGGAGATATTTTACTGTTAATGCGAAGCGACGGTCATGTTCTTTACTAGCAAATCAAACGTGTCGCTAACTGATCGGGGATATTTAAATACGGAGATCAAAAACTTGCAGGCGATGAAATGATGTGATGTAATCAACTTGATTTATTTCTTGCCAGCGATCAATGATTCTCGTAAACTAAAAAACAAATACAACTAAATGAACTAACTTATAGCGGAAATCAAAATATAAACGAGTAGCGATCGAAACAAAAGACGATAAACATAATGGTGTACAAAAGGCTTAATGACAAAGTACAAGCTTGTGCATTTTGGGGGCGGAACCCCGCACATGAAGATTCTTATTGTTGCATGGAAAACACTTAACAAATACATCTGTAAACCTAAATAAAATGCTTTATATATTGACTTTCGATGATGATAAAATTAGTAGAAAGGTAACTGTAATATCCATACTGTAGTAAATAACGAAATATGCGAAATTGTTACGAAATGCACATGTATGCCCACGAGGGGACAAATAAAGTACTAAATCAATAACCTGAAGACTAAATCAACAAAATATCTACGAAAGGAAACGAAAATGATTACTTACATATCTGACCCACACAGTAAACGTCCAAATAACGAAACGAAACGAAACTAAATGACACAAAAACTTATTCTTCTACTGTATCATGCGAGAAACGTGCAATCGACTGAAATAAGAGCTATCCAGGAGGAGTATTAGAAACAAAGCAATGACGTAAATGAAACACTGGAAATGAAATGAAACTAAAAATAATGAAAACTGAATGAGAACTTAACAATTTAAGAACCTACACACAATGTGGTGGTCCATCTTGAAGTCACCTCTGTATTAGGGAGCAATTATAATGATCACCTTTTGTAGTAATGCAAATTCAAATTGTACTAGCGATGAAACCTTTCATGTTTGCTTTAATGAAATAAATTGTTATAAATATGTAATGTTCTGCAAATCAAATAATAAATTAATGATGGATGTTTTTATTTTTGATCTAACCACTGCTTTTGTTTAGTTGTGAAAAGTGTTTTGTGGACTAATATTCAGTGACCCTCAGCTGCTGATATAATTAGGAAAATATAATTTTTTATAAGTATGCATTAAAAAAATATTTTGCAGTTTTATGACAATTGATCAGGAATATGGATGTATTTAAAACTAGTGTCTGCTAGATTGTATTTTAAACAGCACTAGAAGCCCCAGACTAATTTTCATAATTAACTTATTAATAAATTATCATAATTGTCACCTGCTCATCATAATGTATCCAGGTTACCAAGAAGTAGAAGTTGCTTTAATTTTAAATGTGTATACGCCAAGGCTTATGTGGTGGTTTATATTAGAGCCTATCCATCTGGTATTCTGTATTAATCAAAAGGAAATCAGTGAACATTGAAAAGATATTTTTTTGAAAATCTTGGCAAATATGGTAGAAGAAAAGTATTTATCAAATGTCTCTTTGAGTGAAGGCTTGAATGAAGCTTGTGGGGTAAATTATTGAACATACAGTATTTAACATCTTTTTACTGACTATATTCCATCATATTTTTGTGAAAGGACGCATATAGTTAACAAGTTTTACCTCTTTTAGCTTAGTGGCTTATAGCCAGAAAGGTTTATGCTATCGTCGGCATTACAATAAATGATGATAAGGTCGTTTCTATTGTTCTCATACTTGCAGTAATGTATGACCTTTGGAACCGAAGGGACTGGGTTCAATACCTTCTATCGCCCTTTTTTTTTTACTCTGTCTTATAAAATGTTGTTATGACAAAGGAATTTGAGAATGATTGTTCTTAGGGCTTTTTAAAAAGTTTATATGAGATGTTATGGCAAAATCCAACTAGTGGTCTATTATCAATGCTGTGTTCTGATTGGTTTAGCTGCTACTAGGCTATATGTTATAGCCCACTAGTAGCGAAAAACGGCGGCTCTGAAAACCAAAGCAATGACGGCTGAATCGCGTTTTTCCATGCAGCTAAAGTTGTCTTGTCTCGATATTTTTGACCAACTAGTTGGATTTTACTAAAACAATAATTGTGTTAGTAAAATCCAACTATTCCTCCGCCTTCGGCCTCATGGGCTATTGACTCAGACCCCATTCGGGCTCGAGGAATAATTGTTAATTATGCTCCATTATTTTAAAAAGGTAAGGTGTTTGTGTTCATGAGGAATATTAATGGTCTTTCAAATATGATATTACAGGGAAAGTACTTGTTCTGTTTTCACTTGTGGTGTTGGTTTAGTTAAATTAATTTCTTTGCTTTTTCTATCCATTTGTAATTGCTTTTTGGTTTGATTGAGTTTTACTGGTCATGAATATTTTTTTAATTGTTGGTAGTATTGAACATTGAAAATCACAATGCTTTACAATTATGATGTAAAGTAGTGTGATTTAAATTGACATCAACAGAAATTAAGATGCAAAAAAAAAAATCATGTTAATAGTAGAATATTTAATGATAATGAACAAATTATTTTTCAGGCTGTTATTGGGCTTGAAGCTGCACATGCCGAAGGTCAGTCATCATCTGATTGGCTGGGAACCCATAGTGTTAAGGCGGGAGGTCTTTCATTTGAGGAGATTATGAAATGTGGAATTCCCATCAAGTAAGTACTGACATAGATTTCTACAACAAATTATAGTAATCTATATTTTTTGCCAGCATCTTTAGGCCAATATGTAAAAGTTAGCAGTTTGTTGTTGTATTGTTAACTTAGCAGATTGCATGTGCCAGTGCTTGTTTTGCATTAGTTCAATGACTGTAAGCTCACTTTTTCATGCTTCTGGCTACTTTAATAACATTTTAAAAGTCTATACCATATTTTGTAATTTAATAAATTAGTATACTACAGTGACTGTTTCTGAAAGGGATATGCTTGAATAGTTAATTTAAAGTACATGTCATTTCATAACAGAATGAGAAGGTCATAATTTCTTTTTTGAAATAATATTTTTCTCTTGGTTATAATATTTATTTTTGCAGTTACATGTAAGGGGGTACAAATCATTTTGTTTTTATTTGTTTTTATTTTATTATTAGACCTCCATCTGGTGAAGATCCCAGTAAACCTCACATGAAATATGATGCAGTAAAACTACAAGATTATGAATTTAAGGTTACTAAGTAAGTATTGGCCTTAGTAGAGTAGGGCTGAAATATTATTTTCTTAGTTCTTTTAACACTTGAGGTATCACACTTAAAATGAAGAGGTAGATGTAAAAAATAATTAATTTTATTGTACATGTCAAGTAAAAGGTAACTACAACTGATTGGTGTAATTTTTGTTCTCTATTACTGTCTCATCTTTTATGCAGCCTTATTCAGTTATGCCAGCAGAGGATTAATTGGCTGTTAAAGGGAAGCAAAAGGGTAGGTAATTTGATATTTTTAATTTTAGGATCCTTTTCCCTGAATAACTCAGAGGTTAACTCACTAAATATTTAAGATATTTAAAGTCCTTTTTTGTCCATAAAATACAGGCATTTGGTCTGGTGAAAGGACAAAATGTAGCACTACTTGTTGATGCATCAGATTCTAACTGCGGATACGGAAGATTGCAACTGTTTCAAGAGTCTCTATCGGTAGATATAATATTATCTTTCTTTTCATTCTGTGTGTTAAATTCATATAAGAATTTCTGTTCATTTTGTTGAAATTCTATATCATTAAATTGAAATAAAAATATTTTTTCTTTTAAATTGAAGGAACTTATTGATGAGCAATTAGCAAATAAGGAGAGGTTTTATATGGTTTCCTTTGGAACCCAGCCTAAGTCATTGTGGACAGTTGTCAGGGATGTTAACTGCCGAATGTATGTAGACTTTTCACAGTCCCCTATTTTTCCGTAAGGTCGTTGAGATTAAGCGCTTTGCATAATGGACGGCCATCTTTGGATGCAATGAGTGTCAAATCTACTTAGGGGGTGGTGTCAGTTTGCCCGCCCACTCGAAACATGAGAAACCAAGACCACTGCCCATACCATTAAGCACTCGATCCTGACAATTTTATGAAAAAATAGGGGTCTAGAATGTATGTGCCAGACACAATTTTTTTTTCACTAACTGCAAGCATTTACAATGTTCTTTAGTAAAAGTGGCTGAGCCAATTCTTAACACATTAAAATGTATATGTAGATCTTAAAATTTATAGCTCCCTGGAGTTTGGCTGCAGTTCTTTCTAAGAATTCCTAGACTTCTTGCAGTCTACTTTGTCTATTAGATCTATCAAGTTCTCAGTCACAGAGACTGTGTAGGGAAAAAACCTGGTAACTTTGAAGAAAAGAAGAGACTGCTCACAGTGTAAAGAATTCCACTTCCCAATTCCCATCCTTCCAAATGTTTGACTTTTTTACAATAAATTATTGTCTTGGCACTGGTTGATGGATATGATATTTTTTAATGAATCTGCAAATCTCAAATACTGTCGAAGCTCTCGTAAGCAACCACCTTGGAAATTTGAAAAAGTGGTCGCCTACAAGAATGAGCTCTCGTTAGCAACTGCATGGTAAAACAGTAGAGGGTGGTCGCTTATTCGAAAAAATAAAGAAAGTAATGTTTAAGTAGTGTCTTTATATCTGATAAAGCCACAGCTAAACTTTACATCTAAGTGGTCACTACGGAAATGACCTTGTACTTTGACAAGTACAATACTGCACTGTACAAGATCTTTATCAACGAACCATCAGTGCAGTGTCCAAATCATTCAAGTGTTTATATATATAAATAAGACTCTGATTCATGGCTTACAAGAGCTTAAAACAAAGGAAAAGTCCAGTTGAGTAATCCCAAAAGTAGTTGCAGTCGCTAATGGTTCAAGTGGTCACTTACAAGACTGCTTTCATTACAAAGTTTAAGTCACAGTTCTAACAGAGTTTCATGAAGGTTGTCGTAATTAGAGCTGGTCGCTTACAAGAGTGGGCGCAAGGAGGGCTTCAACTGTACTGTAGAAGAAGTATAACATGATGATAATTTATGATCATTGTTTTCAGAATTGAAGAATCTCATTGGTGGGTGAAAACGTTACGTCCTCAGGGTGGATGTAATGTGCTGTCTGCACTTAAGCAAGTCATCAAAAGAAAAGAGATTGACTCCATCGTTCTTGTGTTAGGAAGCTGGTATGAATATTACCGTCATTTGTTCCTTAATGCAGTTGTTTGCATTTACAGGAGGCTTCAGTCAATCAGCCAAACAAAATTAATAAATTAATTAAATTAAAGCCCATGTTCAATATATTAAAATTCCAGCATGACTCTGAGGTTTTCTGGTCATTCTTCTATATTTGGTTTCATTTTCTTTGTGCTCAAGTCTCTTCTGGAAATTGCATAACAAAGGATCAGCCTTAGAGTCATGTTAGAATTTTAATAAATCAAAGATTGGCAATTAAAGCTGGAACAAGCCTTTTTGTTTCTCTGTGCCATTTACCTGCTTGATTTTGTTTCCAAGCTATTTATAAATTACTGGGCAGGAATGTGCTCTGCTTTCTCTTCTGCTGAAGGTGGAGTTGGCTTCTAATTTAAATTGTAAAGCAGTACTTGTTATGTGCCACAGTTGATGCCTTTGCTATGATGTCTGCAAGTACATTTCGTTTTCATTCACATCAATTCAATTACTGAAAGTACTTTAATTGCTGCCTTTTGAACCCATTTCATTCTGGAGAATATCAAAGCCAAAAATTTCACCCATTGCTCAACAATTTTGCAAAAATAGGCAGCAGCACAGGAATATGAATAATGTCAGTGATAACACTAAACGTTTTTAAGACCCCAGACTTTGGGCTTGGGCTGTCTGTGCTAATTATTTTTATCCAGGAACTTAAATTAGAGTGGTGTATTTTTTCTTCTCATGGTGACATGATAATTATTTTCTACACTTTGATAACATAACATTGCATAGCTCCCAGCTGTTTTCTAAACTTTGTGTTGCCGAAAGTGAAACTTTCCTTTTTGCAGTATATGAACTTTAGTCATGTAGTAGTATTAATATTTTTATTGTAAAATGGTGTGCAGTGATTATAAGTTTTTTTACCATGTCTTTTCCATTATTTGCAGTCCTGATCAGAATCCAAAAGTGATTTGTGATTATGTACGTGAGTCACTGGCTGGAAGACATGCTCCCCTACATACTGTAGCATATGACTGCAGCATCTCAGCTACTAATGTAAGGATCAAGTCCAAACCACCAATATTAATTTTTCCTCATTTAAGATTCAAGGTCAAGATTCAAGTTAATAACAACAGCAAAAAAAAATTAAAACTTTTTGCTCTTAGCATTTTAGCATCAAAAATCAGTAAGTGCTGAGAGGATATTTTGTTCTCATGTGATATGCTTATTTTGGAGTGGGGCCGATTCAAAGTTGGCACTTTTCTGAGTAGCTGTTTTCATTGTATAAGTTTTTTTAAGATTTGAAGGCATGATAATGACACTTTGAAAAATGAGGGGTAGATCTAGGGGGAGGGTACAGGGGGTGTGCACCTCCCCCCCCGAGATGACCTGCGGTTTTCTAATCCAACTGGTATTCTGCAAAGAAAAAGAAACTATGTGGTTTATTGGTGTTGAAGTAGAGCAAGAGACGAGTGCCCCCCCTCCTAAAAAAATCCTGGATCCGCCCCTGAAAATTTGGTAGAAGATGGCTCATGTTAGTTTTTTTTGTGTGTTCTAATGAACCCTTGAAAGAAACGGTCACTTGGAACAACAATGCCCCTTGATGGATGGCAAGCAGTGCTGTTGGGCAAGAAAAACAAATAGATTACATCAGTCAAAATATCCTTTCTTTTCAAGGTCCCACTGTATTGTTTGCCCTCTTGCAAGGTGCTTTTGTACCATGTGACCATTCTGTACAAAGGGCCCATATAGTTACATGTATATTTAGGGTGCTTTGGGAAATCTGGATAGATTTTGAAAAGAGATTTTAATGCTGCGAAATTAGTCCTCAGGGTTGGATTTCAATTAAAAAATCCATTTCATGATTCCATGGCTTTCCTTTAGTGTTTTTTGTAGTGATGGTTTTGTTTTGTACACTAAAAAAACTATAAAGAACAAGTTCTTTTTAGGTTTTCAGCACCTGAAACTCAAATAGTGCTCCTAATAAGAGTATAAAGTGATATGATCCAATTTCTTGAGTGAATAATGCTTTTTGTTTCAGATGTTCCTGAAGGAACTTGCCGAGCAGACTGGGGGGAGATATCACTGTTATGTTTCTACCAGTGACGTGAGTAACTAGCTACTAAGAATGTTAACTTTAATACGTTGCTCAATATTATAACATACATTGTAATTTTAAAAAAATGATGTATAAAAGAATATTTTCCCATCATCACAGTCATGATATACCGTTATGCTGTAATGTTCGTGTATTTGTGTGCTGTTTGATGTTACAACTAAATAAAGAAGCCATGTAAATACTAACAATGACTTAGAAGTCAGCATATCTACAGAGTGGTTTTCTATTTCCACATATCCCTGATCAAATGATAGTTTAAAGTGCCCATCACCTAAAATTTTTTATTTTCGTAACTGAAACTATACCTTATTAAAATAACTTCTGCGAAAAAATTTGGCGATTTGAACAAAACGCGATTTTTTTACCAATTTTTGAAGTCTACATTTTTGTGGTACACCCGTGCCGCTGATCACGCAAACTAGCAGGCTCACATATGACGTCATGTGACGTAAATTAAGGAACTCACATTACCTTGCCTTCATCAGCTGTACACAAAAAAGATCAATTACAAGTAAGGATTGAATTACAATGTCTTCGCAAGAAGAAAGTTTTTCTGAAACAGAAAATCCTACCAGAAAATGTTATTGTTTTCCTGTCGATAAAGTCACGTTTCCTTAAAGTACGTCATATGACGTCATACTCGGAGAGAAGACTAAGACGAATGGTGGACGAATGATGGGCGCTTAGAGGGAAGAGGGAAAACTGGAAAGTATTTTCAGGCCTTAAGTTGGTCATTTCTTGAACAAAAACTAAAGCCTTTAGTTGTTATTTTGATTACATATGTAGACCTCTTGTAAATGCCTGTTTAATATGAGAAATAGAGGAGTGTCAACAGCTACAGAAAAAAAATAGAAGTTACTTATGTGGCACATTCACCATTTGGTTCATGTTGTGGGCTCTTTTGCAGGAACAAATCATGACTGGAACTGATCTTAGTTTATTAGCGGAGGAAATGAGGAAGGCTCAGGAAATATTGAAGAAGATAATGGAGATGAAGAGTGGTGTGATGGGCGATACAAGAATTGCTGTTCAAGCAAGTGTTGACAGTACTTTAAGCACTGTAAGTATATCACATGTGGTTTTTCCTAATAAAGCTTGATGATTTTGCCTTTTGAGAGTACCAAGTCATGAGGGACACAAGTTTATCAGTTTCTAATTTTCTCATTTTCACCTGCTATCCTCTTTAAGTAAAATTATCTTAAATCAATAAGGTCATTATCATGCCATGTGGTTCGTCTTCTGCATTCATCCAGACTATGTCTGGATTGTGTTGTTGAACTGGCAGTTTATCAAATTGAAACACTGGCCGAGTCATTTTTTGAAAGCTCACACGTGAACTTTGGTACAGAACAGAAGACCTTTTCTGTAGCAATTCTGAGGACACAGAATTAACATTATATGTACAGTCGAACATCCACTAATGGTCACCTCTCCACAACTGCCATTTTTTGGCAGACAGTCCATACGTTTACTCTTGTTTGAACCTCTCTACAATGGCCACCTCTCTACAACACCGACCACTTTCATCTGTCCCCAAGATGACCGTTGTGGAGAGAATCAACTGTATTTTTGAAAACTTAGATCTCATGCTTTAGTTTTGAGTTAATTATGGATTCTGTCTGTTATGTGATAGATACCTTTTAGTATGGATCTAATGAGGCTTCCTTCAGAGGAGAATGAAATACTTGCTGTTGATAGCTCTCCACTGGTAGTGGAACATCCATCATTCCCTGCAAGAACATCAACTGAATGGCTCAAACAACATGGTTTGAAAGGTAAAGTAAATCTGTGATGAGTTTGAAGATGCAGATATAATGTACATTGTAGGTGACTTTGAATTAAACATAAGTCAAAGACTACTTAATTAATTGTGTGCGCTTGTGTTGTTTAAATGTTGCTAGATCTTCTTCTTTGTCTTTTATCTTACTTTGAGTTTACATCTCCCAAACTTCCTTCTCTTTACAGTACTGTAGACTAGTACAATGGAGTTTAACAAAATTTAGTCAACTTTATAATAAAAATGTGTTTCTAGCTGGTGTGTTTATTACACGTTTGTGAGAGAAGTTGGCATTCACGCTTTAATATTGTCTTTGATTCCTTTCTTTCACAGCCAAGGGACTGAATCTTTACCAAGTCCTGGCACCTAACTCATTCTCCTACGTGGACGGTTACATTTCCGCCATAAACAGAAATGTGCATTCCCTGGTTCATGAGAGGGTAAGGCCTCTTTTTATATCATTATATTTCCATTAGTAGATAAATGGGTCAAGGATAGTTCATAAAGAGACTGTGGGCAGGAAGGCTGCAGAGTGTGAAGTCGCAGGTTCGATCTCTGGGACCGGCCCAACCTTCAGGTTCTCAAAATAAAATGTTAAAAAAATTTTGGCCTCTGCGTGCAAACTGCTCTAGACCTTCGCGTGGCTTAGCTGACCCAGTTAAATGACAGTCCCGTCTCCAACAGACGTACAAACAATCAATTAGCAGTTTCTTGCTGAATACATTGGCACTTGATATAAAATAAAATGTGGCTGTTGTAGTTGGGAAGAGTCAACAGGAATTTGAAACTATCAACACTGAATTGTTCATTCTGGGAATGAAAGCCAGGTTCAACTAGGTTAATCAGATAATTTGGGCACCGTGAAGACGTTAAGATGGTTTTCATCACATTTTAAATGATGCACATGGGCAAGCCTGCGCATACAGCCGTCACTCCGCTCCCCCTGGGCCCTCGCTCCGAACGTTTCGCAGGAAACGTCCCTATTGACGAGGGCCGTATTCGTAGACAACACATGGGTAGCAGCCCAGTTGAAAACAATCCTTCACGTGAACAAAGGTTGCACAAACTATTGCCAGATGTCAGATCACCACGTAACTAAGGACAATGAAATGTGGTGGTTTGAATCGCTATGAGAGTTAAACGAGATAACAGAAGTTTTAGAACTAGATTTACGACTGTTATGATAAGCTCATTTTCTTGTTCACCGTGTTTCTCTCTTCAGAGTATGGCTCAGTTCAAGTGGTTTGATGGAACGGTGAAAAATGTGCACGTTGATCCTACATTACTTTTCGATTACCAGGTTTGTATTATTACTTTCTTCGGGACAATGCCCGCCTTTTAGATGTTTGCCCTTGCCAATTGCTAATTGCCAATTGCCAATTGCGTGTAGTTGACGCTTTTTCAATTCTGTGGTCTTCTTCCTATTTAAGATTACGAAACAAACTTCACCTTCACCTCCTGATGTATACTCAATCACGTATAAACTGGCAAACAAACCCAACAAACAAAAAACCGTGTCTACCTTGTTGTCGCAGTAGCTACTAATTTGTGTAAACGAAGTTTGTGTTACAAAAATGCCTTTAACCATAAACCCTGCAAACAAACTCCTAACATTATTTTGACGGAAGTAATTAGTGCTAAATAGTGCTAAACATTAGTGCTAAATGCAACTTCAGAGTGGAAAATATATCTTGCCTGCCTGTATACGATTGATTGTTTCTGACAGCGCCATTTAGAGTCTGCTGTGCACTTGTACAAGAGACGTGTTGATTGGCTGTCAGTTGGCTGTCGCAGAATCTTTGGCACAGTTGTGGAAAAGAGGTCAGTTGGCTTCCGCGTTTCTTAAGCGTTCCGGTAATATATCTTATATTTATTTTTCTGAAATATGAAGCAACCCTCGATCCGATTCTCTTACCCAATCATCAGCCACTTTGCAAACCCAGTCTTTCCTGAACCAAACAATACGGTTGTTCAGAGTCCCTTTAATTACGTATCTGATGAGATGCATTGGCCGTTTTTATGCTAGAGACGTTAAAGATAGTAAATAAGACAGACGCGTTTAACGTCTGACGACAATAACGTCTTCTGTTAACTGCATCGTTCAAATGCACTTAACAGGCGACTTTTATGCGTCTAGTATTAAAAACGGGACGGCATAAACTAGGATGCATTTTATTTTTGCCCAACTCCTCCGAGGGCGACTGGGAAGAGGCAGTGTTGTGTGTTTTTTTCGTTAATTTTTTTTTCAGTGTTTTCGTCAGGTTTTATGCATCCCGTTTTTGCACCAGCCGACATTAACGTTAAATACGTCTCGACCAAGATAAGATCAATTTTATTTAATAAGTTTTATTTTTGTAACTTTAATGTCTCTAGCATAAAGACCTAAACGGCCATTTTTATTCTTGTGACAACTCATTTTTGGAGCATCCTCCATTTGTTGAAAAAAACTTGCTGAAGCGTTCGCCAAAATCGCTCGAATATGATATTAAAGAATACTGACTACAGTAAAAACCCGCGTATAAGAACCTGGTACATTTTTCCAAGCTAGGCTAAGAAGGTTCTTATAAAAATGGTCTTAAGTGGAAAATTAGGCTACTCAGGTTCTTAAATAAGTTCTTATTTTTAATAATAAATGACGCGGTTGCGACCTATTTTGGGCCTATTTTTTGTACTGCATGCAAAATATGTCATAAAAATCCCTTTAATTCAAGCCTGTCAAAGCCATTTATGAAGTTTATACAAAGCTATGCAATTTAAACAGAACAAAAACAACATTAAAACATGGTACTGTGTTGCTGCTGGGCCAAACATGGTACTTGTGTATTCAGTGGTTGACTGAATTTCTCAAAATAAGAACCTGTTTCAAAATTGTAGGCTAAAACAAGTTCTTATATAAAAGGGGTCTTAATGGACAATCTTAGCCTAAGAGGTTCCTAAAATCTAGGTTCTTATACGCGGGTTTTTACTGTATGATAGGTAAATGGCATTATTTTGTTTATTGCAGAGTGATTGTGTTTTTAGACATGTCAATATGCATGTCACCAGCTGTACTTAGACTACAAGAGCATCTCAAGCTTCTTCTAGAACAGCAAATGGCTAACAAGACCTCCTACAACTTCATCTGGTAAATTTTCAGTATAATCAAAGTAACGAGCTGTAGGCCACGGCTGTGTTAGCTATAATTTTCTTACTCCCATCCATTGATCAAAGACACTGAAATTTAGTTTTAAGTGCGGAGGTGTGGAATTTATAAATGCGTTTTTTGGGGCTCACATTTTTTTTTTATCCGTCTGCTGTACCAAAGCTGTACTGTGATTGCGCCTTCGTAATTCTCTCTTGTGATTTTACAGTCTAAAAATACCTATCAATATGTCCATACTGTATCAGGTAGATATCATCTCCGTGCCACTAGCATGGCGGTGAATGTTCAACACGACCTTCGAGTTTCAACTAATGTATTTTTTTCTTTGCCCTGTTTTCCCGTCTTCAACTAATGTTTATTTATATACTTCAAAAGATCCCTACTGAATTGTAATTTGTATTTGTTTAGTTTTGGTGACAAGACAGAGATGTTTCGGCCAGTCATGGTAGAACCCTCTCCCGAGTATCTTGAAGCAACCTGGAAGTAAGTTTTCTTGAACTGTCTACCTCTAATGAGAGCTGACAGCCAAAAAAGTCACTATTTCTTTTGGGTAACTAAAGAAAACAGGTATTACTATGCAAGAACGTGTTTTCAAGAGGTTGCATTTGAATGGTCACACTAAAGAGATTTTTTTTTACAAAACGTACAACTACACTTTGCGGTAATCGACACAGAAACACGAATAAGTTAGTTTGATTCCGTGCCGATTTAGAGTGCCCGAACTGAACCAAACGGAGCGAAAACGGACCATGCAAAACCAACAATATTTACCTTGAAACAGAGAAGATATCGAACCAATTTTAGGGCGGCTTCACTCCCCCACTGAAGCAGCATGAGTGTTTTATGTATACTAATGTGATGTAAGCTTTATCAGTCAATACAGTGGACTTGGACTAGGACTAACCCGTTCATTAATTGAAAAGATATGTAACACCACTGAAAATGGGCTCAGTGAACTGTATTTTGCCACTTCGAGTCTGTGCATGATACTTACGGCTGGGGATAAACGAGCCCCAGTTTTTGTAAAGGATGACGTACTTGATGTTATGAAGGAAATTAAGCAACTAAGGCCAGTGTTGGTTCTTATGATTTTGCTTTTTGTTTCTGATAGATGGCTTCTTCAACGAGGTTGCACAGGCAGTAGAAATGTTTTGGATGCATTTAGAAAAGCTGTGGAAAACGAAGAGGAAAGGGCTCATGGCATCGGTGAGTTACTGCTATACATATAAAACAGAGCCTCACAAGTGAAATGTATGTGTAATCAAATGGTAACGAGTGAAAAAGACTCGGGAAATTATAAGGATTTGGACAAAACGCGTGTGAAATTATTCCCTAACTTCACGAGTGTACCATTTTATTACCTATTAATATCATGGGTGACGAATTACGTTAGCAATCTTGGATTTTTGACATGTTTATCCTGGATCGCATCGATCGAGAACTCCCCTTACTTGAACGTTTAGAGCTCAAGTTTTTTTGTTAAGTTCAGAATTTTTCGACAAAATACCTGTTAGAACCCCTCTTGATGTGCTCTTTCGTGTGTTCAAGTTTTCTAAAGCGTCTTTTTATACCCTGGCATCTTCAGTCATTCATGACATTTTTTTTGACACTGAGACGTACGGAAGGTTGCCATGGCAATTTTGTACTTTCAAATGTGAAATTACAAATTATCGCTGAAATTTCGCGCCAGAATTAAGGAGTAATTCGTCACCTATGATATTAAAGGTGAAGTTTTTGTTCAATCAAGTGTCTCATCTCTGACGGAAGTAAACTAGTAAACCCGCAAACAGCTCAAATTATGTCAGTTGCTATCATCGAGCCTCTTTTCCCGATCGTATTTGTGGTTTTCTGATCACATTCCCTTTGGATTTCTTTTTTCGATCCTTGATACATCCCTTCTTAGCGTAAGGGTTTTACTTAGTGCTTTTACTACTTCTATTTTCTTAAGAGTTGCTGCGCTGAGCTTGCAGTCCTATGATCGGTGCTCTTTTTTTCGTCAAGGCTTTTATCCTGTTTGTCTTAAACTTGCTACTCTCAGAAGCACTCTTGCCTGCTTTTAACAGTCCCTCCTGCCAGTTTTCATTTTTATTATATCTTAAAAAATTGTTTTTGGTTTTACAGAGGTTGAAGGGATTTATGTGGTAACAAGTGGGATACCCGATGAACCAAAGGTAACGCAAATTGGCCTGTTATCATAAAAGGAAACATACAGCAGCTAACGGCTGGGATAATTGTTCATCGTAACGAGCCATACCAAATAAAACTACTTCAGGAAAGCTTTCGCCAGTCTCATTACATCCTAAGTGTTGTTTTGTAACTTTATTTTTTTTGTTCAGCAATGATTCTTAGGATTTAACTCAACTGAGTTTCCTTTGTACATCCAGGTCCAGCACCTTAGGGAAATTTCTCCCTTTAAATGCAGTTGAATGATCGCACCGTGAAATCTACCCATCTGCTCTCGCAAAGGTTGAAGCGTGGTTGAATGTTCAACACTATTCTTTTTTCTTTAAAGGATGTTGCCTGTGGATTTGTAAGCGAAGCTCTAGCTGGTAGACACACTACAGTTCATACTATTTACTACGAAGTCGAGGACGAGGATGGGTTGGTATCAATACCAGGAAAATATGCTGATAGAGGAGAAACGGCTAATTACCTTAGACAAATGGCGCATACTGTCAATGGAAGATTCCACTGGTATAGGAATGGAGGTGAATACTTCTTCCTTCTTGCTACAGTGCCATTTCTCTGCCAGCTCATGAAGAACCAATAGGAAATTACTGGAAATTGGTTCTTGTAGTTCATCTGCAGTCTACGATAGTATTGTTTCTACTAGTGCTGTGTTTTTATTTGCCCTTGTAGTTGGCGGGATTTTAATGCTTGGGATATTTTCTTTATGTGTTGTGTACTTTTTTGGCGGCGCCTGCCGCAAGGGAAAACCTCCCCCAGACGTCTGGCGGCTCTGCTGCCAAAAATGAAAAAACAGCACTCCCGCCAATCCCGCCAGCTGTACAGGCTAGCTTTTTATTTCTGGTCGTTGTTTTGTTTTGTTTTGTTTGTTTGTTTATTTTTCATATATTTTGTTTTTCCTATTGGAACTTTTCCTTTCCATACTTCTGAGCGTTAGCCCCTGCCTCGTGAGGTTCTTTGATTTACGTATTTCTAGTATATATTTTGTTCTGCAAATGTGGAATAGCTCTCGTTAAAGCCCTTGTGCCTTGTTTGGCTAAGTAACTTTGACTGTCAAATCCTGGTGTTTAAACGTTGTTTACTATAATAAGCGTCAAAAAGACATATAGCGGGACTGGAAAATTGTTTATTTGATAAAATAATCCATCTTAAAAACATTTGGAGGTTCATTTATCAATCGTCGTAAGCCATAGTCGCATAACTTACCGACCCTTTAAGTCCACATATGTTTTCTTTTGTCTTAACTTATTATAACACATATAAGGCTATTTTAGTGACATTGATTTTTGTCCGTATTTGTCCAAAAATGTTTCAATTAGTTTTTGTTGTTTGCAGCAATAGTAGAAAGTGATGACCTGAGGGCCGTAATAAACGAAATGGATAAGGCATTCAATTACTCACAGAAAGTAAGTTTGTCTCAAGTCTCACTATTCCCAAAGCTATCTATATCAGTATATTTAGTGTTCATCAAGATGTCAATCTGCGAAATACATTTTATTATTACAGACTGCGATGTTGTTGGAAACTGTGAGAAAGAAAAAGCCAGTAGCTGAATTGGTAGGTTCATTACTATCCTGTGGTACTGTTGTTTTGTCTATAGTCTGTAAAGGGAAATTTTTTAGGCCTTAAATGGTATGGTTGAAGTCCCAAACGATGGTGAGCTGCTGAAATGTACCAGAATTTTGCTTGCACTTTTTCACCCGAGTTCATCATAAATAAAAAATAGTCACACAAATCTATGCCCATGTTCAGGACTGTGCACTTTTACCCTTTGGTTGCACAAATGCTCCCAGCGGTTTTCAGAGTTTATCAGGGAACAAAATTACATTTTCCTGCTATTTATAGAGCAAAGGTCTTAATAAGAGTTTAATGACATTATTTTATCACCGCCTGCTATTTTGCTAGATAAATGGCTCAGTTGATGGTGACAGCCAGCTTGTACCCAGGCCTCCATCTGCGAATAAGTCACGATTACCTCTAAACCCACCAAGGCACACTGCACTAACAAAGGCTAGAATGGTAAGTGATGTAATATACTGCGTATGATACTCGAATTTATGTCGTGTTTTACCAATTCGCAGTTTATTCTGTGCTTATCTAAATGCTGCCTAAATAGCAAAAGCATATATTTTTTACTAAATCAAAATAAAGGAGCATACGCCTTGCTCGGCCTATGTAACAAAATTTTATCAGCATTGAAATTAATTCTTTCCATCGCCACACAGGTTTTTAGGGAGTCTTGGTGAAACTCCCCCTGACACCTATCGTTAATGTTAGGTTTTCTTGAAAGTTAAAGTTCTTCCTTCTAACGTTTATTTGGACTTTTAAAAAGGCAATTTTTGATTAATGCCGAAATCGTTTTGCTTTTGGTAAAGGATATAATTACTTAAATTTTAAACCTTAAGTTGCTCGTTTTAACACTAAACGCCAGTAAGAAAACGTTTCACTCTCTACATAAACCAGTAGCGTTAACTGCTTTTTTGTTAAATGGCGTGGTTTGTGTTTTGTTTGTTTTAGAAACAGGCCTGTTCTTTGCCTCCCATTAAAGTCACATCAGAAGATCCTGTAAGAATAAATTACCTTTGGTGTAATCTACATCTGTCCTTTTTCTCTCTTTCACTGAAATTGTTCGTCTCCTTTAAAACGTACTATAACGCTATGTGCTCAATAATGTTAAGTCTGGCTATAAGAATGTTAACTGTAGTTGAGTAGTGAGTCCCTCTTTTAAATTCTTTACCATCGAAGTTAGCTGAAATCGGTTAGAAAAGATAAATGATAAAAAGTAAAAATATGAAATGTCTTTTTTTCTTCGATCTTTCAACTTACATAAAGCAGAGCATTTTTGTGATACAGTTAATTGTACCCAAGACAGAACTACACTGTTCGTGCCGACACTAAGAAGGTCAAATGAAATAACTGAGCAATGGCAAGCTCAAACTCCGGGTGTCCGTCTTATTAAGACAGGGCTCTCTGTAGTCTCGTTTGGTTTAAAATTTCATATCAGCAGTTAAGTACAAAGATTTGAAATTCAGACACAGCTTCTACGCCATGATAACAAAGTGAACTCGAACGTATTACTTATGTCTGCTAGGGTTTAAATGTCACTATTCATCCGTAAACGCAAAAATCATAGCCGCCTTACGTGACGTTACTTTTTGGAGGTTGCGGTGAAGCTTCTCATTGATCCTAGTGAAACTGACTCCAGGGCTCAGTTGTTCGTAGGCCGATTAGCGCTTAACCCAGGGTTAAATTTAACCAGGGTTTCCTTTTCTTCTATTCAAAAGCATTTTCTCGGATAATTTTCTCTTTTATATTTAGAGCTTGCAATCGTCAACTTGTAGACTAAAAGAATTAAAACTGAAATGCTTTTTAAGCTTTCAAATCTGAATTCAAATCTCGCACTAACCGTGGGTTATCTTAACCCAGCTTTGAACAACACGGCCCTGCAGTTGTATAAGCAAAGAGGTCGGAGAGAGTTTTAAGAAATTGTACAGAGCCAAGTGTTAAAGGCAGGATTTCCAAGAGGATGGTAGTAGCTTACAATTCATCTTATTTGATTTTTTCAAAGGTGTAAAGAGAAGGACATTTACGCCATTCTTTTGAAGTTTTTGTTTCGGCGGTAATTTTCTATCTACTTTAGTTTATATTTCTGTGCCATCATCGCTGTAACCTTTCCTGCTTTCCATCAATGTAATCCAACTATTTTCTAGCTGTCCTTACGAGAGAAAGAACTTTCTTATATATTGTAAAAAAATTGTCAGGCTTTCTAATTGAACACGACCCTCTTTTGTACAGAATGTAAGACCTCAGACGGCCGGCATGAGTCGTCCCAGTTCCTCCACCGGTGTGAAAAAGGCCAGGCCGCACAGTGCATCGTCTCAGACCAAAGAATCAACAATGAAGGCGTTGCAGTGGAAACCTACCACATCAAACAGTTCTACCTCACTAATTCCAGCACGTGAGTTGACCTGATACTCCCACGTCTATGAATTCATAAAGTCTCTTTAAGGCAGCAGTGCTTAAAGAAACAAGATACAACCTCGTCACCAGGGATATTCCCTTGGAATCTGGGAGGGGAGGGAAAAGGCCCTCTTATCGGTCATCTCTCCCCGTAGACACCCGAAAGGCTCGAGCAACTCTCGCCGTTGCCATTTGAAAAGCTCAGGGGACGTGGTTAAATAAGATAAATTTCCTTAAGGGGAAAAATCGAAAATGGCGGTTATACTTGAGAATGTTTTGTAATATCGTTCCCGAGAAAAGCTTACATTTTAGGATCAAGTTAGAACTTGTTTTTTTGAACGTTGTGAGTGAAGAAGCAACCGTAAGAAGTACTACTCACTAGCTTTTTCTTAACCGCAGTGGTGTAAAACGATTTCTTGCTGACCTTTTTTCGCTCTATATGGAGTCGTACATCTTGTTTTGTAAATATATTAAATAATCTGTCAAGTGGCGATGCTGAAAACCTGCTGTAAACCGACATAAAAACTGCGCCTTAATTTCTGACAGGAACTTGTCACGGCCAAGTTAATGTTGGAATAGTCCGCTACTTCAGCCTTTTAGAGATTATGGTGCAAAGTGTTTGAACCTCGATTATTGTATTTATCAACAGCTCCTCCAGCTAAAACTGTTGTTAAGGAGAGAAGACCATCATCAGGCGGAGTAAAATCGTCCCAGCAGGTCTTCTATACGGAGTGGAAAAATGATACAGGTTTTCTAAAGCTTCTGTTCTTCAGTAGGCTGACAAAGTTTAGTTGACCCGAACAAAATAATCTCATTGGGTACTTTGTTGACATATTTGTTAGTTACTTTTGCTTGATATCTTGGTCGTTTCTCGACATCTTTAACGAGCGTATATAGTATAAGATGCCGCTTTTCTAATCTAAAATTGTCAACGATGCTATTAGTGAGTCAGGCCTTTAGGCTAAGGCCGGAGAAAGACGTCAGAAAGGGCGAACTAGGGTCCCAATCGTCATAAATCAAAAACGAGAGCGACCAGAAGTCACATCGTCATATAATGGTCACGAGGTGGAAGATGACGCAACCATGAACACATAACAGATGAAGTCGTTCTTGTGCATGGGCAAATAAAGAGACTGTAAAGGGCGACAATATAATTGTAAACATAACATCTCGGTTGAAATTAACCTTTTTAGTTTACTTAGCTTGTCTCAAAGGCCTCAAGAAGGCCACTCGATGTTTTTTTTTTTTTACACAGGTGCAGTTTTCACTCAGTATACCCAGAAAAAGAAACTTCGAAGACCAATTAAACATCCTTTTATTCCTGATAAGGAGGACAGTGTTAGTACCAGAGAGGTGGGGAGTATTCTTTTTCTGTTTAGTTTTTCCGAATAAAAATTACAAACCGTGATTTTCCTCAAGTAATTCAAATAGTTGCTTGGCGTTTATGAGTTTATTGGTGATTCTGCACGTCAACGTGCGTTTATGTTTCTTTCACAATTCTCTTAAGATAATCTTATTTTTTCGAGGTAGTTGTTGTTATTCATGCACTTATGGAAACTTGCATTGATTGTTTTTGTCCAATGTTGTTTGTTTTTGCAGTGGATGCGTCACTATAGTTTGTCTAAGTTAAAGCTAGACTTGAATAGCATTGTGGGGTCTGCGGAGTGTTCTCATGCCAAAGGAAAAGTATCATCTCTTGGCCAATCAGTACCCGCAAGGTAAGAGAACACTGCAGACCAGCACACGGACAGAGGACAAAAATACACACAGTATTAGACAAAAATGCTGTATACTCTCCGACAGACAACCAAAGTTACCAACACACTGATAGAAGAAAAAAATACATGCAGTACTAGACAAAAACACTGCATGCTCTCCGACAGACAACCAAAGTTATCAACACGCGGACAGACGACAAAAATACACGCAGTACTGGACAAAAACACTGTATACTCTCCGACAGACAACCAAAGTTACCAACGCGCGGACAGAAGACAAAAATACATGCAGTACAAGACGAAAACACTGTATATTCTCCGACAGACGACCAAAGTTACTAACACGCGGACAGAAGACAAAAGTACATGCAGTACTAGACGAAAATACTTTATACTCTCCGACAGACCACACGGACAGAAGGCAAAATACATGCAGTATTAGACGAAAATACTTTATATTCTCCGACATACAACCAAAGTTTCCTTTAAAGGAGCTGTGTCAAGAACTTGATCAAAATTCTAACAGTGAAAGCTGCAATCCAGTTTAGTAAAACATTAAATTAACAGTTCAAAGCCGGAAACATTTATTGGGAGGAAGGTATAAATAACACAGCGTTTTCAAGAGAAGCCACAGATGGACAACATTGAAGAAGATTGCGGTGTTTGAAAACTTGTTAGCCTAAGTGTTTTTCAAAGTTCATTTTTGTTGTGTCCTTTGATGTAATGCATTGCGTTGGGCGAGATATTTGTAGCTGTGTAATTAGCAATATTAATCTAATGAACTAGACACCCCTGACGCAGCTCCTTTAAGCCAACTCGTGACTTGCTCGTATAAAGACACGTTATGACTTTATGAATCATGAAATCAAAACAATACAAACTCTTCAACCTCCTTCTCCTGAAAATTGGTTCTAATGTGGCTACTTGGATTATATATCCGTCCAAGGCCTTCCTAACTACCGTGCAGAAATTCAAGAGTTTAAATAAGACTGACTTATGGATGGACTCAGAGACAGATAGACGGACTATAGGATAGACAGAAAAATAGTCCATGACAGTCAGACTTACAATCAGGTAGTCAGGGCAGTACAGATTCATCATTCACTTAGACCGCTTTCTGCCGTGGCAAAGTTTCTTAAATGAAATTTTTGTCAAGCGCCTTTACGGCTGAACTACTGAGCAAGTTGTTTTCATTTTTTCTGTTTTTAGATACTGCAACATTTTCCCAAGTGTGGAAGTTAAGGTAATTGAACACTGTTTTATATTCTTCCTTTCTGATTTCGTTGTTTCAACCGTCAAGTTTCTCTCAAAATGAAGTTCGTTAGAGTTTCGTTGTTTATTTTACGGATGAGTGAATAGATGAAGATAAATCTTTCACCTGGATCACTTTAGGGAGTTGTGAAGCATCTTCATCTGCTGCCTCATGAGTTGGAAGATTATGAAGAGCAAGTGGAAAAAGTGTTACGAAGATACGTTAAGCGATTGCAGTGGCTCCTTAGTGGTAGTAGACGGATTTTTGGAACGGTAGTCGAGAAAAAAGTACGTATACATGGGCAATCTTTAAATTGGGAAAAACGCATATAGCATTGAGCTAAAACGAATACTCTTACCAAAGGCTGGACCCGTCAACTGCAAATCCTCTGCATTGACCATCTTTACTTGAAGGCAAATTTTACACAGTTTTTTACCTAATTATCATGGGATACATATAAAATACGGTGTTTTTGGGGGGTGGGTGGGGGGGGGGGGGGGGGGGGGAGTTGTTGGGGCGAAAAGCAAGTAAAACAACCCGATTTAGTTAATACAGGGAAATGAGGGTAAAGCTGCGCCGTCGTTTTGAGTCCAGCAACGATTTCTTCTTTTAACCGTACTAAGCAGTTGAGATTTTTCCTCAGAACTTTTTTTTGGAATCACGCCGAGCAAACTCAGGATCTTTAACTAATCTCGCAATACACTGGTTTTTCAGGTAGCGATATTAATAGACACGTCAGGCTCAATGGTCAGCAGTATGGATGAACTAAAACGGGAACTGGCCGCGTTAGTCTGGGATCAAATCAGGCACCATGCTACAAAGTGAGTACACGGCATTTACTGCAAAGGTTGTTTGAGTAATAAATAGCTATGAGACTGACTCCTCGTGGAAACATTTTTTAACAAAATTGATTTAACTGTCTTTAGATTCAATCTTATTCGGTTTTCGTCGGAAGTGGTGCCATGGAAACCAAATATGACCTTGGCGTCAGATGACAGCTGCCAAGATTCAGTTGAATGGGTGTCTGATTTTGATGCCAACGGAAGCACGTGCACATTAAATGCTCTTCAGGTATATCATTATTCATTTTAGGAATCCCCTTCAACACCTCTAACTACAAATTTCTTCAGGGTCTCGCTCATACCTATCGAAACATTCCTCTCGTGAATTTTGTAGGCACGTATACTTTCTGTTGGTGATCCTCACGTGCCAACTGTCTAAGGCTCGCTTTTTTCTTGAATTGTAAAGAGTTGTAGAGATATTACAAGGGCGCTGACATTTGTATGGTGGTTGCTAGTGTAAGCCATATGCTGACTTTAAGATCGGAAGTGATGCTTTTTGCAAAAGTGTCATTCCTGTCTGTACTTTCACAAGTGATAGTAAATTTAAAGAGCCTGAATTCAGGTTTCCTTTTCTACTGCAAGTATCACTCATTTTTTGTGTGTTTGTTTTGTTTCTTTTGCAGGTGGCATTTGAAGATCCAGAGGTACAAGGGATATATCTCCTCACTGACGGCAAACCGGTTAGTTTGCATTTTATGTCCTGTCCTCCGCTAAAATGTTTCGCCAAGAAAAGTAACTGGGAAATTAACTGTTGATTGTTTATGCAGATGTGTAGTTGTCAATGTCTCTTCAGCTACAGTAAAACGGCCAACAAAAAACGTGCTGCTTGTTTTCCATCATTGCTGCAAAACCAGCTGAATAACGATGTGGCGCGTTTTACCACCGACGCTCGAACCTGTCGTAAGGTTGCAAGGTGGTGAAACGTGCAACATCGCTATTCAACTCCTTTTGCTTCAATGTTGCAAAACAAGTTGCACGTTTTTTGTTGCCCGCTTACTGTAGCTTAAGCCTCCTCTGCAACCTTTTTATACCGGCATTCGGCATTTCTGAGCAATCTCTGTAAATTTTTCACTTGTTAGCTTGTTGGTTTTGTTTTCCCATTGCAGACCATGTGATTTTTCTCTAGGGAATTGTCTCTTATGCAAATGCATTCACTTGCGTATGCGTGCTTAGTTAATGAAGAGACAAAAGACAAATTCCCTTGAGAGCAAGGTCTTTTGACCTGTCAGTAAATACCTTTTGTTATTCGTAGGATAAAGCGCCTAATTTGTACCGAATTGCAACACTTATTGATCTTTTTTTTTCTGGTAAAGGATAACAGTACAACGATGGTATTACGAGAGGTGGCCAAGTTAAACTCGGGAAGAAATGTTCGTGTACACTGTATTTCCTTCAACTGCGATGACAGGTAGGAGCTCATTTATGAGACACAATAAAAACCCACCACTAAGAACCTGCCTCCTCTTATATTAGCCTAAACAGGTTCTCACATAATTGGTAATTAGCACAAATTTAGGCTATTTAGGTTCTTAAATAGGTTCTTATTTTCTGTAGAAAAAGTACATTGTAGCTAAGAGTATTTAGTGGTATTCAGCTCATTCCCTAGGTAAAACCTGTACACCGTTACAAGACCTTACAAGTGTAGTTGAAGTAATAAGGATCTTTGAATGTTGACTGACCTTATTTGCCAAAGTGCACGGTAGATTTTAGAAAATAGTGAATTTTAACCGAGGTGAATACGTGAGAAAGATGTTTTAGTTCAGTGCCTTTTTGTTGTTTCGTAAAATCTGTCGTTTGGTTGTTGCAGCATTAAACATCGACCACGCCGTTTCTCATTGTCTTGTCCTTCTTTTTTACTCTTAGTGTAGCAAACAAGTTTCTTCAACTTCTGGCTTCTCAGACTGGCGGGAGGTAGGATTCGGTTATTCTTATCTCTTTCTGTCTCCATGTTCAAAAGAGAAACCCCGGTTCTTCTATGTGATCGTGGGCGCAATCCATTCAACCAAAAGTTCCGGAAATTTCGGTCCAAAACTCAATGGATCGGTTCGGTCCAACCGGAAAAGTTTCGAAAAAACGGGTCCACCTTTTGAGGTGGACCACTTTTCCCGGTCGGACCGGTTGGAATTTTGGTTGAATGGATCGCGCCCCGTGTTCTCTAGGAGAGAGCCAGTCTGACAAGTTTTTTTCTGTTTCACAGGTATCATCGTTGCCAAGGCGATCCGGATGGTCACACGTTTACTCACAGACTTCTTACGGAAGGCTTCCGTGAAGACGAAGTAAGCCCAGAAGAAACATAAATATACCAAAAAAAGCATTAAGTAACACCAGGAAAGGACACTATCTTCTACCCGTTAATACAAAAACAAAAATGGTATCCTGCCAATAGCCCATACTTTATTTATTAAATTTTTCACTCGATTGTTAAAGGATGCGTTCGTTTTTTTATTATTTTTTTAGCCGCTTAGTATGCCCGTATTCGAGGGAGATGACCTGCGTAGATTAGCCAGTGAAATTGCCTTGTGCAGGAAGTTCCTTCTTCAGTCCAGATCCTACAGGTAATCATCGCCTTTCTTCATTGATGTGTGAAGTTAATGTACTGATTAATACAAGTTATAAAACACGAGACTAAGTCTTTCAAACAAGTTAAAACACTGATAAAAAAGTTGAAAATATCACGTGCCGCGGAATATTGTAGGAACTTCAAGGTTATGTTGATATCGTGACTGAATACTATGTCGAATGTTTCTATATTAGCTCTTAAACAAGACAATGGTAGAACGAGAGATAAAGGATGCAAAATGAGGAGTTCTTCATCTGTTTTCTCAACACCAATTAAAGATCAATTTCCTTTGTATTTTCTTTATGAATTATTGAGAATTTCGTTTTTGTTCAGTCAGAAAGTATACAGTCAACTCTTTCTAAGACAGAAACCATTATGTTCGTCTTTAAGATGTTTCTGCCTTAAATACAGTCCATGAAAAGGCTGAAGAGCGGTAGAAAACAGCTCTAAGCGCAGAGAGTTGACTAGATTTTAAATTCCAGGAAAATGCTAATTTAGTACCGAAAGCTAGTCCGTAAATTACATTTAACCAAAAGAGGGCCTCTTCTTCAGGGAAACTAGTGGTGCTTCGTCGATGGTGGAGGGAGACTCGAAATTTGCTTTCTAATTACAACCACTAAATTTTGAACCAAAAAGTTGCGTGATGCATAATTTCTTGATTCGTTGTGACTTACCGTACCCAGTTAAGACATAAGTAGTATAGAGGGTGTGTTTTCCATAGCATGAGATAACCGCCTACATTTCGCGAAGCAACCACTGGTCTCCACTGGGAAACAACGTCTACCCAGATCAGGGTAGTGCTTCTGATTGGTTGAAGCAAATTTTCCTCGCGGCAGGACCAATCAGAAGCCTATCCGGATCTGGGTAGTGACGTGTCATCAGTATGGAATTCCTGCAGTCGTTCCGCTGACGCCATTTCACGGAGAAGCCAGTGCTGGCGTCGCAAAATGTGGGCTATTTTTTCAGGCTATGTTCTCCACTCCCTTTTTGAAAAGAACTATCATTAACAGTTTGGCACTGCGCGATGTTGTCATGTTCCATTTTTAAGAAACGAGATCTGAAAGATACGCCCTATACCACTACCGCCAGATTCAAAACTTTTAAAGGACCAATTTTAAAATACTGTTGTCGAAAAACAGCGGATTTCAAACTTATTTATCAGTTCCTATTTTAGTTAATACCTTTGTTGTTGAAACGCAATAGAACATTCTTGAGTTCGATTCTTCTTGTGTAGATATGAATGTTTTTCATACTTCTTCCTTTTAATCGCCTTGAGTTACCGTGATAATTGTGTGACAATTTGTCAGACTGCAATTGAGTTTTCTTATCTTATTGTGTCTTTCTCACAGGGCGTTGTTTCCTGATAACACGAAGAAAGAAAAAGCTGCAAAGTTAAATGGTCAGTAAAAATTGCTCCAGCAATGCTCAGTTTTAAGTACGTTCTCGCTTGGGTGTAGTTCAGGTTCTTGGTAGTATTCTATTTTGATTCCTTGTTATCTTTGCAGGTCTTACCCCACCTCAAGCAAAGCATTCCCGATCACCAGTAGAAGTCATCGCAAGATAGTCGCACTGTTTTGTTTATAGTGAAATATGTAATTATTATAGGTAGAAAAATTATTTAAAAATACATGGCGAAACCAAAGACCCTTTCTTTCGGCGATATTTGTAAAAGATACATAGTAGAAAAGCGGCGTTTTCTCCCCTTCACAGTAACCCCTTCGCCTTCCCTACCCGTAATATCCTGTACCTCTTAACAGTCAGGTGAAGACTTCAAGTCTTGCTTTTAAGAGTTACAGGGTGTAGTCGTTTTCATAGTCGCCTACAGTAAAATGCAGGAAACTTTTTTTTAGCGGAAGTTCTTTCGATGAATAGTGTATTAGCAAATTGCTTTAAATTGTGACTGTACATAAACGCAGCCATTCCATCTTAACTTGCAACGCTATAAATAATGCCTTCAATAAGCAGCCATAATTACGAACACGACAGCTTAGGAACGCTACGAAAGAATGGCCTGTACGTGTAACCTGGTTTAGTCGCTTCGAGCGCAAAAGAGGCGTCTATGTAACCAACTATTTATGTACATTTTGTGAAAAGTGTTAAAATTACGGATTTTTTTTTTCATTTTTTGAGAGTTCAACGAAGACAGTGGGTATTCTTTTTTACCTGTAAACGACCTTTTAGATGCTATTCGAACGAGAGTCACTATTTTTAGCATTTCTGTGATAGGCTTTACTCAGTGTCCACGAACGGTGCCCCAGTACGAAACTTGCTGGGCCGCGCGCACAAATGTGAGCACACCCGTTTTCAAGCGTTCTGGCGTGGTGACCGTGTAAAAGTACAATGTCGGACGTGTCGCGACATTCTGGGCGATGGTCTGGGCTTTGTACTCAGGCGTTGAAGTAAGCATCATTTTCCTATCTGCATGCTTTTCCCATTTGTTACGACGTCCTTTGAGAGAATTCCACTCCTTTGCATACCCATAACCCACTGCTGCACTTACGTTTCAAAGTGAGTGAATTGGAGCAAATGTGTACACAGCGACATATGAAGACCCATTTGCAGGGATCCCCTAACAGCGGACAACTGTGAGCAGGAGAAAATCCTTGGAAACACAAGGAACGGTTGCAGAAAACTTTTGATTAATCTTGGTCGCATTTCGCAACCGGACCAAAGTACCCAAGGGCTGACATAGTTGTTTGGACGCTCTAGACAATGCTAGTGAGCCATGTTGATTTGATTCAGTGTAATTTACATACACTGTGCGTACAATCTAGACTCAGTACGAATAAACTAATAAACTAATACCCACAGCAAATTATATGAACGGTAGTACGAGGAATAAAAATATAAAAGATGATGATATAGCTGGTCAAGAGTGATTTTTTAACCTGTACAATATTTTGTGGCATTTTTTGTGGGGCTGGTGTTTTTTTTAGCAATAACTACTTTTCGTTTCAAAAAAGAATACAAAATCTTGGGTTGTCTTTCATTTACCGGGATCTGAAATGTTTAGTAAACAACGAAGCATATGTATGACAAAGGATAAAGAAAGGAATATGAATAGAAATGCAAATAAAACCAATGGATCCCTGTATATGAAAGTCTACTCGGAGTCGTTCTTTTACAATTAGGATAGTTCAGACCTCTATGAGGGTCTTTCTAATTACCTCACCATCCTCCGGTAAGCTCAGGTGGGTCTGCTAAGTGGACGTTTGCGGAATACCCGCTGGAACACCAACTAGGATTTAAAAACGGCAATATCACGCTGCCTATGATCTAAGATCTTGCTTCATTTTAGATGATCGCGTTTGTCTCCTCCGCAGAGACTGCCACCTATTATTCCCAACACTTTTCGCCGTTCTTCAATAAGCTCAGTTGGGTCTGCTAAGAGGGAGTTTGCGTAATACCGGCTGGAAAACTAGCTAGGACTTTTTAAAAAAACGGTTATATAATTTATGCTGCCTATGATTTAAGATCTTGCCTCATTTTAGATGATCGCAGAGACTCCCACAGATTATTCCAAGCAGTTTTCACCGTTCTCCAGTAAGCTTAGTTTGGTCTACTAAGTAGGCGTTTGTGGAGTACCCGCTGGAACACCAACTAGGATTTAAAAAACGGTAATATCATGCTGCCTATGATTTAAGCTCTTGCCTTATTTTGGATGATCGCGTTTGTCTCCTCCCTAGAGACTGCATCGATTATTCCAAACAGTTTTTATTCTTGTCCGGTGAGCTTAGTTGGGTCTTCTAAGCGGGAGTTTGCGAAATACCGGCTGGAGGGGGGCGGGGGAGGGGTACTTGGGTTAATTTTTGCTGGGTATGTGCCGCTGGCCTCTGAGAGCCCCTACCCCATTTAAGTCTATTCTGGGGCCACTTATAGACCCCATCTTAGTCACTTCTGGGCAAATATGCAATTTTCGCGAACCAGCTTAGTCACTTTCTATTTTTATGAATTGACTCATTTTTTAGATTGAATGAAGAACACTTTACTTTTAATCTATAGTACAAACATCCATGTACGTTTGCTAACCGTAAATATGAAGAACTGTCTTACCCAAAAAATCCGAAAATGTGCGACCCCATTGTAGTAACTCTATTGAAAATGCGACCCCATTGTAGTCAATTCAATCGTGAAAATGCGACCCCATCAAGCGGCACATCCCCATTAGCCTCTTATAAGGAAGTACCTCCCCAGGTTTAAAAAACAGTAATATCATGCTCCTCCGTAGAGACTCCCATCGAGTACTCCAAAAATAAAGCAGAAATGATTAGGTCCATGATATGGTCCACAGTAACTGTTGTGGTGTCCTCCCCATATCACGTCGACGCTTAAGAAAACACAACACCCGACCTTAGACAACCTCTTACTTTCAATAAGAACGAAGGGTAATTTCCTCGAACGTTCCGTAATGTTTGGAGAGAAATCCTTTCTCAAGGAGAAGGAACTTTATTATTTTTTTTTCTAAAGCGGAGGATGCAAGCCAAATATACACACAAACCTACTGGTTACGCAATGTAACCAGTCAAGCAGTTATATATACGCAATGTCTACAATAAGGAGACTATAGAGAAAGTTTTCCCTTCAACTGAGAAGGGAAAAAATTTCCGCGTGTTGGTGAAATTAACATAAATCCCAACTTACAAAGCAACCTTGTCGCACGAGAAGTTTTATAAAAGTGTCATCCTTACTGGCTTCTGACAAGTCCCAAGGAAAGGTTGTGTGACGGAAAAAAATTGGTGTTAATATCCCTAAGGGTTCTAAACTCGTCTAAACCGTTTACTAGTTCCGCGTTCGGTCGAATTCCCAGGTATGTGCCGTAGAACAGGGTATGGTTTTTCGGGTCCTGAGTGTTAAACAGGGTATACAATTTTACTATTTCGCGTCTTGAAAAGGGTGTCTCTTTTGAACGAAAGCCCTAAAAATAGTAAGAAAGTTGGCGCTGCGCGATTGACATATGAGTGGTACCGACAATGTTTTTTCAAAAACGACCAATTCCTTGATGTTAGTTTTGGACCGAAAAAAACCGAATCAGCGTCGTGAAAGTAGGTCTCTTGTCTTAAACAGGGTAGCGAAATGAACAATTTTTGTCTCAAACAGGGTGAAGGTTTGAAGGCCTCGGCGGCACACCTCTACCTAAACTTCCCTTCGAGTACTCTCCCGGGGGTCGAATTGCACTTTGAGACCGCTTATTGGGGACGCTATCGCTTCTTTTATTGGTTATTATTAGCTACCTTTAGCATCAGGTTTTTCATGGTTAACGAAGAACTTGAAGATGTTACTTGATCACTGTCCTGCGGTCGCCTTTGCAGTCTGCAGTTCACAAAACCGACCGGAAGGGCTTCCGGCGGTAAGTGACTTTACAGCAAGGTGTTTTGCCACAACAAAAATTGTACAGCCTCCAGAAATAGTTTTCTGTACCTGCCTTCGAATCAAAGAATTCGTTATGTTTATAAATAGCCAGTATAAGTGAAGCACATCGACTTGAGGAAAAACAACATGATAGCAAGAAACATTAAGACCGTCTCGCTTAAATCGAAACCTTAGCAACTTGAAACTGGAAACACCTAACTCCAAACAACAGTTTTCCATGAAAAAAACAAACTGGTGGTAAAGGTCTCCATGCAAGTGACTATGGACACTCCTGTGGTTGACTAAGCTTTACTAATAACAAGAACTCAAGATAATCATAAATAAGCGGATTGAACAAATTTGTGGTTGTTTTGTACATAAATACAATAGTCGTAATGCATTACATACAGTGACGTCTTAGACTAACTAATAACTTGTCAATATTGAACCCACTGCGTGGTAAAATTCTGTAGGCAAATGGAAATTATATTTATATAAATACTTCCCCAAAATATGAAATTCTTCTCCTGTTTCTTCTACTTTTGAAGATTTTCAGGATACTAATACTGTATAAAACCCAGATTTACATCTACCTAAAATAGACCACTCAATACGGCATTCGTTCTCTCAGCTACACTGGTCCAAAACTTTGGAATTCTTTATCTATTGATGTTAAGAAAATCAAGCCGTTTTCCAGTTTTCGTCAATATATTAAGAATTCTATGATTGATGGTTATAATACTATTATTGATTCCTAATGTTTTACGATTACATTACCTTCACTACTATTTAATTTATGAAGTAATACTTTTTATCTAAAACAACTATATTCCTTCTACTCATATTCTTGTTTGAGTCACCTAATCGGTTAGTTCCTGGAACTATTTAGGTGTCCCAAACTCTTCACAATGAGCCTACAATTGAAAATTTATTTTCCTTCATAATCTCTCGATTTTATCTTTTAAAGCACATATTTGTATTAATTACTATTCTCTGTGAGTTTAAATAAAAATGGACTTGACTTGACTTGTTATGACAAATGAACGTCTCCTTGCCATCAATGAATGCTTAAGTTCAATTCATTTTCCAAAAGAGGTGAAAAGGAAATGTAATTGTATTAAATTCGGCCATTTTTGCTATAAATTTTATTGAAAAAAAAAAAAAGAATTTGGACTTTATTTTGAATAATTTTGGTGAAGTCGATAAAGTAGTGCAATTGCAACTTCAAAATGGGGAGGAACCTTCAAATTCATACTATCCTTTGGTACCTAAAAGAAATTTACAAAAAAACTCCAAATTGATAATCTTGGTTTCATTATTCTGTAGCCTGCCTGACAGGCACTAAAAGAAGAAGAGAAGCACGAATTAAGTCTCTCTTAACCGGCATCTCCCTCAAACGGACTCGTACGGTACGTTTCGTAGCCTGCGTGGAAGACGTCATCTAACCCCCAGCTAGTAACGTCTGTGAAGCAGCACCAAGATCCTCAGTTGTTCTGACCCCCAACGGACTCAACGAGTGCGTTTCGAACTTTCCTTCACCCACATTGGCCAATCGAAGAATGGCATTTTTAAAACGCCACCCATGGCACAAACTCAAATCCTGGTGTACAGGTGGGGATTTCGGTGTTGCTTCACAGACCGACTTAACCCTAGGTTTTTCGTCTGTGGCGCAGACTATAGGTCTCGTTGTTCATTCATTTTCTTTGACTCTCTATAAGTCCACAAGTAATAAAATGCCGGAACACGTTACACATCAAAATAGGGATAAGGCTGGTTTTTACTAACGACGGAGTCGGACTCGTAAGCGGAATCGTGAGAGCACTTATGACCAAGAGAAAATCAAAAATCTGATTTGTATGAGAACCATCGCCTTAAGTAAAATTAATTTCTTCAAAAATTGCTGATCATTTTAAGAAAACTATATTTTTACGTCTGCGTGTTTGAAACCTAGGTGAGACATTTCTTCTCGTGCTTGGCACATTAGATTGGTAATCTATGAGATTATTAACACCTCTCTAGTATTCAGGTGTTGCTATACACATTAACTTTGCAAGAGATCTATGTATTTGGCCTTGAATTGGAACATAATCTATTCTTTCGCCATCAACAGCTATAATTCCTGACTGACTCGTGTCTGGCTCTAAGCGGAAAGCCAAAGCCTTCGCGTACTCCACATGACGGCTTAAGACATGTGACCCATCCTTCATTTTACCAAACAGATCCATTAGAGTCATTCTTCCCACACCTGATTTCACATAAAACATCCCCATAACTCCATCTCCAAACTTTCCATCAGGGTTTGCCATGATATCAGTTCCAAGGTGGCTCAAAAACATGGGACCACCTAGAATAAACTCTCCATCCTCCACCACCCAGTTACATGGCACTTGCGATCCCAGTGGAGGAAGAAGATTATCTCGGGGACCTACGTTATGGCTTGGCGAGGCTGTGATACCGTCGCTGTAGATTCCATCTAACTCTTCACTGCGAAAATTGTGCTGAGAAGATACCGAGCGAGTCACATGATTCTCTGTGAGAGTGATTTGGCGAACTTCCGCCGGGCTAGAGTCGTAGGCCAAATTTTTCTCTCCTTCACCTGTGTGATTGGCAGGTAGATACGACAGTCGCCCTCGATAGGTACGCAGTCCCAAAATTTTGATAATTGCACCTACAAGAAATCTTGTCTCCCCCAGATACCTGTATTTCTCTGACTCAATGTCAACATCCGACACCATACCCCAGGTAACTGACAGGAAAGAAAACAGTTTTTCTGTTGGTGTTACTACAGAGCAGATGTCCAAATCAAGAAGATTTCCACGTATAACACCTAGAATTGCACTGATTAAATCAAATGGCTCACTGTGGAATAAAAAAACGGATGGTAAATCTACAGTACTAATTTGGCAATGAGAGTTTTAAGACTTCTTATTGTTACAGCTATTTTGAGAAAGGTGGTCAGAGAAAATGTGCAGGCGACAATCCCGAAAGGTAATTTGGGATATGATCAACACACTGTTCCTGACACTGTAGCTGTGAAACCTACTTTGGTTGTTTTCCTTCAGCACTCGCAAACATATCACGTTCCTTGGCCTTTTGTGCCATTCTTTCAAATTTCTTTGAAGAACAGTGAACTGAAAACCACCCACAATACCTTTCGGAATTGTCGCATGCACTTTTTCCGACAACTGTTCTCCAAATAGCTGTATGCTGTGGTTCAATTTTGCTCTCGGTTCCAAACACTCATCAGGGTCTTGATTTCCCCTTTCTTCTCTTCATGAATTATTAATGACTATAAGAAGTGTTATATGACAACTACTTGCATTACCGTCGGTTGCATCTAAGCGTGGACACGAGACAAAAAAAACATGTTCTAAAACATGTAGGGTGCTAGACATGACGTGTTTTGCCGCCAAACATTTGAAGGTTGACAGCCATTAAAGCAAACTGTCTTGCCAAAGGTGAATTGTTTATATGTTTTTGATTAGCGAGTTCCGCTCATATACCTGCCAACTCTCACGCCTTAGGCGTGAGTCTCACGCCTGCGGGTTGAAAACTTCGATCTCACGCCCGCTCACGCCTGCGGACCAATTTGTCACGCCTGCTTGAAAAATGTGAGTTGTTGCCGTCTTGCTGGACACAATTTCCAAAAATATGTTAACTCAGACACATGTAAGGAACGAAAACCATGTGTAAAATGAATAAATGACAATACCTTCCTCGCGATCTCTGATTTTGTGGATAAGCGTTTTCTCGATAACTTCGCCTTCGGCAGACTTCGGACGTCTTCGGAAGACTTCGGACTTCTTCGGGAATCTTCGGAAATGATAGTGTCGTTTTCAAAAATCCCAGCACTCCCAGGATAAAAATCTCACGCCTACATCTCAGAAAAAGTTGGCAGGTATACGCTCATATTTCATTTTTCTCAACTTTCAGGCATATCTCTCTCAGAAACAGCACTTGCCTCCATAAATTATTCTTAACATCTAAAAATTCTTGCAAGGAATATTTTGTTGAGCGAAAACAAATCAAGTCAACAACAGCCGCCTACTCCAAACTTCACATGTTTGGCGGCAAAACATATCCTGTTTGCACCCAATTAGAACATGTTTTTTCTTCACGTGTACATGCTTAGATGCAACCGATGGTATTGCAGAATGAGGCTGAGAAGAATTAGGCAGATTGAAGAGGATGTTATTCATCGATAACAGCCTCAGAGATCTGCATTATCATTCACATACGGAATGAAATTCAAAAAGTGTTTTATTATTACTTCAGAATACATCAGGCAATCTGTTCTTAGCAACCTAACACCTCCTCGTTACCTTTCCTTTCTGGGCATAGTTTAAGGATATAAACTGAGATGCTCAGTTTTCTTGCAGATACTTTTTAAAAAGTAGATGTCATCCATCAAGCAATATTTTTTGGTGTATTATTGCATTCCTTCCATTCAGTTCCAGTCATAAATTCTGCCATTTCATCTTCAGATAGCCATGAACACCATATTGTTTAGTTCACTCAGGCATAAACAGCTAGGCTGCCCGGAAATGAGGCAGCTACAACAACATATGATCTAATCGATTGTATACTTGCTCGTGTCTTTCAAATTTGTTTGAGCTGGGGGATTGGAGTGGATCAGAAAAGGTGAAATACTTGAATGAATAATAATAAAAAATAATATCTTACCCAATGGCGTGAAGAGCTGACAAGCAGAGTGCATTACCAGAACCTGTTGGAATAACACCTAAGGGGATTTTGATGGCAACTTCCCAATCAGATCGCTTCATCAGCCCATTTATAACCTGTCCACAAAAGAATAAATGAAAACAAAAAAGAATTACACTGCAATTTAAGTATTCACATGGGTTTGTTGCCACTGTTATGGCATTTACATCTAGCAACCCTCGAAAATCATCAGGAATCTTCAGAAGTCATTGGGACGTCTTCGGCACGCACAGTTTGGATGTTGTCGGATTTTAATTGGAAAGTAGGACAATATGGATAAAAAACACACGCATGTAAAAAAGATGGGAAATAATATCAATGCTGACCTAGCCTGCGTAGCATGGCGGTTTTGGTCGGGCATGCAAAGTAATAAAGGCGGGCTAGGGCTGTAGTGCTCCTGACAAAACTACCATGCTACGCAAGCTAATGCTACCCCTGAAGGGTAACTTCACTAGCCCCAGGCAATCGCATACCACTTATCTCAGGTCCTGCAGAATATCCATGCCACCCAGACTGTACGCCACCCAAAAGTGCATTTTAATGCATTTCAGCCTTACAGTCACTTTAATATTTATCGTATGGATACAATGTATTTGACATGACACGTGCTCCGACATACCAGGGACTATATGGATAGCGTATATCTACCTGTAATGGCTTTTTTGTCTTTCAGACATTTTAGGGAGAGACCAATGGTATTTCTTAATGCAACAGTCAGTGTTAATCCTTCCCCTAACCTCCGCAATACAGGGACTTTGCCGGGGACAAAGCCAATGTTTGATGATCAATAATAAAGCTCTGGTACATGGGGTCTTGGATGAAATTTCCTCCTTCAGCATCCTGACCAGGGAATTTCTTTGCAGGGGGTTGGAGTCTCTTGTAAAGGTTTTATGCTAGAGAGGAGGTGTGATTGACCTGTCACCCCTTGCAGTTCTCTATTCTCCTAGTAGGCGGGGACAAGTGAGGACAAATTATTGCCCCAGGGGCAGAACATTTTCTTAGTTTCTCTAGCCCATTCAATGCTCAAGTCTTCGACTTTGCTTGGGTTTGGGAGGGGGGATTTGAATTAATGGGTGCATAAATACATGTTCATTAGATACTCACTCTACTCACAGTAATAAAACAGTTGTAAACTGACTGTAACAAGGCCACCCAGACTTTGAAAGCTAGTGGATACAACCTTCACGACCCTCTTCCCAGTTATTTCTTTTCATAAATACCTAATCCTTATTAACAACTCAAATATGGGACAAAAGCCATGTTTATAATTTAGCAGAACTCATGGTACTTTAATCAGGCCTAGTAATACTCCTCAGCTCATTGCTTTATGAAAAAAAAAATTTGGAGGTATGAGAAATTTTACTTTAAAGGAGCTGTGTCACGAAATTCAGGCAAACTAGGTAATTATACAAAATGCCTGTTAGATTAAGAGAAACATAAAAATAACCACCTCAAACATTAAAGGAAGGTTAAAATAACACAACAGATAAAACAGATTTCATGGATTGGCAAAACTGAGGAAGATTGAAACGAATTGAAATTAGGGTTTTTGAAAACTGTTCAGCTTAACAGTTTTTCAAAGTTGATCTCTGCTGCTTGCAACTTCAAAAATAATGATCAAAAGACATATTTATTTGTCTCGGGCGAATCTCTGATTTTGTCATTCACATGCAATTTCTTTGCTTACATTAAGTTCCACAGCGATTGCGGGCGAGCAATTGGCAAAATTAAACAAAATGAACTGGAATGCTGTGACACCAGCGCCGTAGCTAGTATGAGGCCAACCGAGGCACTCGCCTCGGTAAAATTTTGACGAATTTCGCCGATCATTTTTATTTTACATAAGCGATCATCGGATATTTTTAACGCATCATGATATTACAAAGAATTCAGCAATTCAGTCAATATACTATGAAAAAATTACCATATCATTGATCTCAAGGGGCTACGTACGTTAACTCAAATTTTTTTTGAACAAGTACTGATCAAAACCATTGGCGAGGTTAATGGTCACCCAGATTATGTAGCTTGTTTCTGATTATTGCTTTTTAAATTCCACTTAAATTAACTCGAAAAAAAGTTACCGAAAGGCCCAGAAAACGCTGCAAATCGCATTTCCGAGAGACTAAAGTTCAAAATTTCCCGGGGGGGGGGGGGGGGGCATGCCCCCGAACCCCCCTAGCAACTCCCGCCTGCCTCGGTTGGCCGTTTGGTCTGGCTACGGCACTGGACACAGCCCCTTTAATCAACCATCCATTCAATCTGAACATGCAGGGTAACACACTTGGTATAACTGTGAACAAAAATTTACGAGGTACCTCATAAACGAGCCCATCTCCTGAGCAAATGACAATCCCATCAACATGAAGTAAGTTAATTGACATCATCATCTCCATAGCATGCCCAGCATACTCTGTGGAGGAGAATAATCTTCATTACAGTCAAACCCAGTTAATTCTACGGACACTGAGGGGACCGTACAAAGTGTAAGTATTAACAGGGTGTCTGTATTAAACGGGTCATTTATAAAAGTAAAAAAAATCTCCTTTTATGAGAACAAAATACCACAGAAATAAACCATAAGCATAGTCAAATTAAACATCTCTAACCTTTACAAAGCCATCATTATGAGGCTTAAATCCACAGAAACACTTAAAAATGGCTCATTTCAGGAACTTAGCTCCTACTTATTTATATTTTACTTAATCAAAACCCTTCTTTGCATAACTCATTGACACCAAAAATTCAGGTCTACAGATCATCTTATCTGGTGTATTGTAGCGCTGGGAACATTAACAAGCTTTCAACCTGACTGAAGGTTACTTTTACCTTCAAACTGGTCAGAAAGGTCTATTACTAACAGCACAAGTTTGTTAATGAAGTGTCCGCATTAGCAAGGTTGGCTTTCTATGAGAATTTGTTGATTGCGCTAGAAATAAGTGTCTGTTGTCCGCAGGTCATTACAGGCTGCTAGATAACAAGGAAAGTTTATTAATTTACCTTTTTCAAAAGAAATGAGAGATATCAAAATATTAAATTTGGGAATTAAACTCCTCAGAACTTTGGGCTGGTCAGATTCTTTGACCAACTGGAGTTTTTTATCTTTGTCCCACCTTGAGGACATCAATATTTCAAACAACTTCCTTTGGGGAGCAAAAAATACAATTTCTGCATTGATAAGAACACTTCCTCCCCACTAAAAAGACTCAAAATTTACTGTTCATGAGTTCTGAAGGCATAACACCATACGTCAGCCAGTTCAGTTGCTGTGCAGGTTCTTATGCCTTTAATTGCTCCAAGAGCTTACTTTCTTATGGTGCAGAATTATTCTGGCTTTCCCCTCTTCTAAAACTCAAGGGACTTCAAGTAACAAAATCAGTGAAAATTTTACCTACCTGTAGTTCGTTGATTAAATTCAATGTTAGCTTCATTTAACATTGACTCCACTTCTTCATGAAAGATTTTTAAACTTTTCCCAGATCCACTAAATGGATTTATAAGTATTAGTAGCTTACGGCCAGGTGGTAAAGTTCTCTCTTCTGCAAAAATATGGAGTAAACAGGTAACAAGTATACATTTGAACAAATAAAAAACCTAAACAACACTAAGGTTGCCTTGTTACTGCATCAAGAAGCACTGATACTCAGGTCTTTACATTCACTCCCTCTGCCCCCCAGAATTATTTTTTAAATATTGCTATTGACTTGTAAGGCTCAAAATGGTCAGGCACCTAGTTACTTCAGAGACTTACTGAGATACAAGAACCTGGGCCACGTCTACAGGCGCATTTAATGGCTGTGAAACAGACCAGAAAACCTTCTGGTTTAGTGATTTTCTCATACTTAAAAGACAAACGGTCCTTTTACAGCAGTTAAAACGGGTGCCGTGTTTTAAACTGGTATGTGAAAGGGGTAGCATTTTTCAATAAAAGGTAAAAGAGAGGCATACTTTTTTCTCTCAAAAATGGTATATAAAAGGATAAGGGGTTGTAACTGTGGACGCAGCCTCCCTGTAATAAAATTTGGTTGAGTACCCCCCCACCCTCCCACCCTTAGAGGCATACTCAGTAGCAGGACTGAAACAATGGAACAAATTTCTCCAGTGGAAATTAGGCAGCTTTTATCAATTCTCAGTTTTTAAAACTAAGCTCAAAGACTTATCTTTTTGAGGACACCTTTGATTTTTAATTTTCAATTTTTATCATAAGTGTCAACAGTATTGGTAAATGATAATAAGCTTATAGTTTTTTAACCTTGGGAGGTAAATTGCAATGAATTATGACACGATAAAGACCATCAGTCACATGATCAGTGCATGTTTAAAAAACAGCTGTAGCAGTCTGACCCAAATTAACAACTAATTTGTACATGCTCATGTGAGTGTCTCGAGCTGTGACGTAACTTATTGATACGACGATACGACTAATGCAGCACGATCGATGTAATAATTACGTCGATCGTGCTGCATTATAAGTTTCACCCCTCCGAAATATACCAATGCTTTAACCGAAACTTTACCGATCACAAACATTAATAACAAAGTGTGATGTCTCGCAGGTTACGTATGAAAAAGGCAAATTTTACCTTCAATGTTTTCTAAAGCCTTCCCCGGTTCCTTGACCAACCACAGAATAGTCCGAACCCATTTTTCAGCCAAAGCGGCATTCGATTCCTCGCTGTCAAACGATGCGACTTTAAAGCAAGTTTTACGTCTGACTCTTTTCTTTTCAAACAAGGGACAAGAATATACTTGAAAATAGCCGGCTGTATCTCCATCAGGACCCCTGTAGGCTCGTGCTCCGTATACATCCACCAATTTCGTTGTTACGGAGATCGCCGAGCGATTTCTTCCAACACAGGGACACGATCCAGCCGCACCTTTGCTGTAAGTCAACGATTTTCTTGTTAGAGTTACGAGGAATGACTTCTTTGTCGGCAGAATTTCAAACTGTCCACTAAGTACCCCTGATTCTGTATCCATGATTCCCAGAAGAGGATGAATGTCGTGACCCGTGTCTGCGAGCCTGATATTTTAAGGGAAAGATCAGCGGTAAAGTAATTCAATCAGACAGTACTTTGTATACAGCTATTTTGGGAAAGGTTGTCGGGCGACTTGTCGGGCCGGTTGTCGGAATGTAAGTTCGCGCGACAATCCCGAAGGGTAATATGGGATATGATCAATACTGTAGCCGTCGAACCTACTTTTGTTCGGCCCCCCGGGGGGTGGGGGGGGGGGGGGGGGCACTTGGGTATTTTTTGGGCGGGTATGTGCCGCCCGGGACTCCAAATTGGCACCCCGTTCTAGAAATGGGCCAATTTTTTATACCCCGTTCTAGAATTCGCCCTAAAACTAATACTCCGTACTCCGTTCTAGGGGGCAACAAGAGTACAACGGTTTGCTTGTTAACGCATTGAGCAGTATTTTTAAAAGCAATTTGTCCGTGAATAATTTCAAATGGCTGCTTACAAAAGTGGAACTTAGATGCGTTCGAAATATTATACCCCGTTCTAGAAAACGCCTCTGAAATGGATACCCCGTTCTAAATCAGGAGCTTCAAAATCACGACCCCTTTGGGCGGCACATACCCGTATAGGTAATGTATGGGAGTACCCCCCCCCCCCCCCCCCCGGGGTTCGGCCTCTCTTGTCATTCGTTCAAATTGCTTTGAAAGCGAACTTAAAACCACCCACAATACCTTACGGGATTGTCGCGTGACCTTTTTCCTACAACCCTTCTCGAATTAGCTCTATTTCGGCCGGCGAGTAGCGAAAAAACCGCATTTTTCATTAATTCCAGGATTTTTTTAGGAGGGGGTGCACTCGTCTCTTGCTCTACTTCAACACCAATAAACCACATAGTGTTTTTTTGGCAGAATACCAGTTGTATTAGAAAACCGCAGGTCACCTCAGGGGGTGGGGGGGGGGGGGTGCGCACCCACTGCACCCTCCCCCTAGTTCCGCCCTTGTTCTCTTTTTTCCTTTGCCCTTCTTTTTTATAAAGAGTTTTGTTGCCCACTTTTATCGTCTTTCTTTTGCATGGAATTGTGGCTGGCAAACTTTTTAGGAAAGGGACAAATTTAATTTTCAAAGAGATGTATGTAAACGGCGAAATTGGCAGTGGATTTTTTTTTCCCAAAATGTTACCCTAACTCTGTCACGATTGGTCAGAATATCCAAAACGAGGTATCGTTGGAAAGATCTATCTTTGCTGACTTTGTTGCTTACCAATTTATTAACTTAAACTGAAAGCTAAATCGGTCCCGGGAGGAATGTATACGTCGTTACATATGGGTTGCATACGACCCTAGCCGTCCGAAAAAGTTTAAATACAGACTTTAATTTTGATACATTATTCCTCTCCAACCACTCTCCGACAAATTCCTGGGTTTTTCCTTAAAAATAGGTAGTCTTGAGGTCCACAGCCATCGTGAAAACCGCGCGAGAAATGACACATACCGAGGGATACTTCGCAAAATCAAGGAGAAGATAAGATATTTTAAATTTCCCAGACCTCCCTACCCCCGGGACTGGAACGCTTCAAACAATTCCCCACCCCCGGACCCGAAGGGCTGGACTTGCTCGAAGGGGGGGGGGGGGGGGCGGGAGGGTTGATGGTAACAGGTCAAATTGGACCATGCATTATATATCCTTTTATTGGTGTTGTTACTACATGTTAATCACATTTTCGCTGACTGATCCCAGTCAAAAGTTGAAAAAAACCGTGGAAGGGTCCACTGGACACAAAAATATTCAGTCGTTTTCTTAGTATCATAATATTTAAATTTATTAAATATTCATGAAATTTTGCTCCATATATACAGAGTATAAAAATTTTATAACGTCTACTTTTTTACAAATATAGAGAAAGGAACTAAGTTTATGAGCTACCATGAGCAAAGCAAACACACGCTTTCCTTACTTGGAGCCTCACAACTTCAGTGTTTTCATTTTTTCATACATCCTTTCTGATAAAGACTTTTAAGTTATATATTCTTAGTCATTAAAAAGTCTTGAAATTTCAAGGAGGGAAAGCAACTATAATGTTTTGTCCTCCTTATTGGGTATTAAAAATACGGCAGCCACAGAGAGACTGATAAACTGCCAAATTTTCACTTCAAATTATTGCCTTTATTTTTCCTGTGAAACAGAGGGAGACTTGGACATTGCATCAAGTTATTCCATCTGTCACTTTATTTGGTCCAATGTTACATGTAGGTCAAAAAAATGTTGCCATTGATGTATCTGTTGTGGTTTGAATTTATCCTTGATACAAATTTTATTTTCCCTTGTTTTGGGCCATGGGAATGTACATATGTAAATGACTTTGAAACAAAGAAAAATAAAAATTTAAACCAAGGATAAAATTTAACCACAACAAATCTAACACAATGCTGACATGAAATAAAAGGAAAAGTGTAATAAAGATGTGGGAGTGCAATTTATTGTCACAGTATTACATGATGGATTAAAGCTGTCTTTGCACTTATAACCTTGGCCAGTCTGACTCCATGACAGGTATTCCAAAGGAAAGAAGGGAAAGGGTGGAAATGTAGCACACAAGAACGAAATGGGTGTAAAGAAACATGTCCACACACCCGTAACCTCTGGATTCTCCACTTCCCCTTCACATTTGAACTGGTTATTGTAACCTGGTCAGATCAATAATTATTATAGGTCATTTTCTGAACTCTTATAACATAAATCATTATGAATCTCACACTATTTTTGTCTGCTCAACAGCACATCCTTTCCTTAACTATTTATTAAAGATCACATGACATTAAAAATGAAAATGTCTCCCATCAAAAGCATTTGAGTGGCTGACAACACAACAAAGTGTATGATGTCAGAAATTAATCCTGGCATATAATTATGCTCATAGATTGGACTTTGACCATTTTGGGAAACAAAACTAACTAGTTTCCCAAGAAGTAATTCAAAACAGGTACATACATAGAGTCATCAGTGACAAACTTGTCATCAGGGTCTGCAGAGTTCCAGTTAATTCTTTCAAGCCAGAGGTCATGTAGACCATCTGAGGGGTCACCAAGACCACGTGCTAGTTTTTTTCGTTACATTACACTTAACACTTATATCTGCTGAAGATGGGCTGTACTGCCCTTTGCAGATCAGACATTTAGATTTAGACTTGGATTTAGAACACTTATATGTCATCTGTTGGGTCAGGGAGCCTTCTTTGTAGGGTCATTGACCCGAGACCCATTTCTTATCTGGAACAATGGTCTGGAGTTTTCCTTAACTACATTGTATGGTCTATAGTTATCAAAAAAAGTTCAAAATTTTTATCCTGACTTACACATAGCTGCTTAGGGGGCTAAGTTGTGAATCCAGCCAAAGTGCAGAATTGATTTTTTCCCAGGCTGGTAAGAGGTATCAAACCTTATTTTAGTTAATTAATTTAAAATCCTTATTTTTCTTAAAAATCTTCTTTGGCACACTGTGGATTACCCCCATGCTTGTGTCTTGCAGTAATGAAGAACTAACTTTCCATCTGCTCCAAAGCACTGAGAAACAAAAATACATGCAAGTAAAGTTTACCTATATTTTTAGTTCTTACATACTTTAAAAAAAAAGTAAAATATAACAAAGGCCATTTCGTTAATCACCTTATATCATGCACTAACATGAAACCTGTATTGAGAAAACACAAATTAATGAAATGCCTGCTTAATCGATGTATCCAAACCTAAAGCTTCGTTTCACAGAAAACGAGGGAAGAAAAGTAATTTGACTTTCTGTAGCTCATGCCTGCTTTAATAAGGAAGAGTGTCTGCTCTTTGAGCTGTGCTTATGTGACACATTGATAACAAATGACTTCTTCATGTGCAAAAAAAAAAAAAGTTTTTTTTCCTTCCTTTAGATAAATTGCTTTTCTAGAGGTACTTTTTAATGGTTTCCTCTCTGATTTTGTTGAGATCACTTCATGAGTATACAGTACAGTATACTAAAACAGTATTTACATCATACAGTACTTACATCATACAAGTTCTGTAATGTTTGGTCAGGAGTTGGTGCAAAGGACTGGCCTACATAAACAAACTGAAGATAAAACAGACTGTTACACATATAGTAAGGCAGGAGAGACTACAGTCATACTAGTTAAATGCACACTAATGTACAAGGTATCAGGGAGCTTATTCTTCTTAATGTTCAGAAATGAGAAGACGTTTTCTTTCAGTTCCTTGTTGTCATCACAAGTTATAAAATAATGTATAATACTTGAAATTAATTGTCAACACACACAAACTAACTACTCCAAAATCAGAGCCAAGAAGGCAATAACTTGTAACCATATTGATTCTGTGGCTGTGTAATACATGTCTACATGGAGTACAGAGCAGTGGATAAATAAATGAGAAATTTTCTAGAACCTGAAACATAAAAAACCTGCCATTTTCATTTTGGTCATTTTAAGCTTATCAAGAGTTTTACTCATTTATAATTTGCTTGATTTTTGGCTACTTTTTACAGTTATTGGAGAAGATTAAAAAAAGTATTATTGCATAATTTGTAGACCAAATCTCATTTTCCTAGTTAGCAGGGGACTCTGCAAAAGACAGACAATTAATTTGCTAATACCTTATTTTTAGTTATCTCATCATTATTTTGTTACCTTTATCATTATGAACAATTAAACTCAGTTTGTGGGTCAACCGGAAAATTTCCCTTGGAGCGGTTTATACAAAATGTTGCTACAACCAAGGGTCACAAGGGTCTGGCCATCTTTCAAACCTCAAGAACTCTCCGCAGTATTCTTGAAGTTCATAGTAATGCGGTATTCTGCACGTGTTCTTTTCAATTACCCTTATACCATGAATATTCTCAAGTGATTTTTTCAGACCTCTAGGTATCGCTCACAAACCTCCTACAACAACCGCTATCACCTCCACTTTTTGCATAGCCCACATCCTTGATATTACTATAAATATATTATTATTATCATTATTATTATTATTTAAAACTCTTTCACCCTCCCAAAGTAAGTTCTACATTCATGATTTAACTACACATCAATTTTTCTATCCCAGGAGGAATGTGTAAAATCACAGCAAAAGTGTGCGCAATCACCTATTCTTGAAACAACAAAGTACCGTACATGCAATTACTCTGTAGCCCTCTATGCCTTTCTCTTTACTATGAATATGGTATACACGGATACGGTACTCAGAAATGGCTTCCTAGTTATGTTACTCACCAGTGAGTCATGAGGCTCGCACTTAATATATTTTCTAATAAACTCAATAATGTATGCAACTTGTTTTGTTCCATCCACTTGCCATTTCTTCTTCACCATGATTGGAGCATCACCAGCTGCTTTAAGCAGGACTTCCACTACCAACAAAAAAAGTACTACATTTAGCTATCTTCAGTTTTTGAAAAGTTTAGTTGCTCTTGGCCTTCCTGAAGAGTTGAACCTTGAAAACCTGATTATTATTCGAAAATAAAGAACAGCACTAACTGAACATTTCTTTCATTTATAGTCATCTTCAGCAAAAACTCAGCTTGTTTGGAACAAGTTACAGTACAGGCCATGGGAATGGCAGCATTTACACATGAGTAAATTGCGTGCAATATGGTGGATTTAGATGCAAAAAACACGTATGTAAAATTTTACACAAGCAGTTACATGGACAAGCAGCTTAAATTACGCACAGCCGCATGTATTTATAGTATGGAAATTTCCTCTCTTAATTATACACAAAATCTGCATGTATTTTTTTAATGGCAGATCTAATCTGATCCTCTCTTACTTTTACACGCGGCTTGCGTGTAAAAGTAAGAGAGGAAATTTCTCTACGTTAAGTACACCCATCTTGCATTTAATTATTTAACCCATTCGCTCCTGGAGATTTTGCCGAAAAACGCGTTTTGAAGCTAGTCGAGTGGTTTTCTGGTCACTGTCCTGCTATAAAGAGCTAAAACTTACCACAAACCGGTTTACAGGTCGTATACTTGGCGGCCTTCTGATCCAGATGCAAAATATCAGCTTACGAAGTTCGGGCATGCGCAGAAAGCAAAATTTGGACATAGTTTTTGGGTTTAAAAGTGACACAGCAGTCTTGACTTTTACTTTCCGCTTTCTCTCCTCCCTTCTTTTTTCGCTTTTCTTGCCTCATTTTTTTTTCTCTTGCTGGGCATTTAGTAGGCTTCATTTTGGTGGGAAGAGTTTTTAGGAAAGCTTTTAGGATCTTAGGATTAGGTGAAAGGAAAGGTAGGTGGGTAATGGAACAAGATTTTCATGGAGATTTTCAGGTCCTTGTCACGTGGTTTTTTGCTTCTTTCTCCGGTGTCCTTGACTGAATTGTGCTCATTCTGGTATGGTTTGAAAGATCTCTTCACCCTGCACAAGTTAGCGAAGAAAGTTGTCCTTGACCGTTAAAACTGATGACGTCACAAAGGGTAGAAAGGACCTGGATCCGCACGGGCGGTTACGGGCGGTTCAGGGGCGAATGGGTTAATCAAAAAACCTAAAAATGGCCTTTTACCAACTTTTTCACCTGATTTTACATGAAATAGACAGATTTGGTTGTTTTATGCTGAAAAGTGGATTTTTTTCAAAAAGCTTGGTACTCTGCTTAATCAAAAAACCTAAAAATGGCCTTTTACCAACTTTTTCACCTGATTTTACATGAAATAGACAGATTTGGTTGTTTTATGCTGAAAAGTGGATTTTTTTCAAAAAGCTTGGTACTCTGCTTAAGCTACGTGTAAAAAAATTTTACATACATTTTTTGCGTGTATTTTGTGTGTAAATCTGCCATATTGCACACAATTTACACGCGTGTAAATGATGCAATGCCTGTGGCCTTACTGTACTGTAAATGAAATACTGATGTACATGTGCCGTACATCACGTCCTTGAAAACATTTCAAACAGTGCAGTGAATCTTTTAGTTTCAATCATGTAACAAAGAGCCTAGTGAAATAGTAATAGAGGCTTAAATGGATTTTGTAGCTGGCCTGGTGAGAGAAAAAATCATTCTGATTATTCCCCAAAACACGACTGAGGGTTGAGGGCAAGAGATTGTCGTTTATCGCTTCACAGGTTTCAGCCAAAGATGAATGTTGAAAAGATGACGTTAAAATTTTACACTCAGTTTCCAAAAATTTGCATGTATTTTCTCCTGAACAAAAGGAATAACAAAATGGACTTCCAGTTTCACCATGTGTAGGACAAATAGTTTCCACAACCGAAGAATTTCTAGGCAACATTCACCTACTCTAATGCCATGGACTTCATCAAAACATTACTGCCAACCTTGGATATGACAAGGATAGTTTTCAGAGCATCTACACGTAACAACAGCACCCACCAGTCATGTCTGCATTTGTCAAAGTTGCAGTTTTTGCAATTACACTTTAAGACACTGATGGACCTAGAATACAGGTCACATTCCAAAGGTCAAGTCCCATATTTCATTATCAGTTCATTTGACCATGGCAGGATTAGCTCAGTCGGTAGAGCGTTTGACTGCAGAGCGGGAGGTCGCGGGTTCGATTCCCGGGGCCGGACCATTACTCAGGGTCTTAAAATGACTGAGAAATGAAGGTACTTCCTTTGCACTGCAAGCGGTGAGACATTCGCGTGGCTCGGATGACCACGTAAAATGGCGGTCCCGTCTCCATTAGGGGATGTAAAAATAGTGTCCCCAATTAGCACTTTCGTGCTAAATACATTGACACGCAAATAAAAAAGTGCAAGTGCAAGTGCATCAGTAGCATGGTGACCTGTGCTCTGAACTGTGGAATGGGTGACTTGTATGTTACACCTGCCATCTGCGACATAAGTGTCTTGTTCTGCTGGAAACTAATTTATACATTCTTTTTCATGTAATTTTTGAAAAGATTTTTTATTGTTTTGTCCATCAACACAAACGCCTTGTCATGTAGTAAACTAGCAGTTGGGGCCATATCCTATAACAAAGTCAAATTACTCAGAGATTACTCCAGTTGTTTAAGATTGTCTATGAAAGCCAATCAGAAGAGTACCTGATTCCAGTCTAGCCTGGGACCAGGCTCCACAGTGGGGGAAAGAGGGACAAAACGGGGTCAATAGGAAAAATATCGGCGAGTGAAGAGAGCCCAGCGGTGGCCTGGTCCCAGGCTAGTCCAGCTGAGTCCAGTCTTATCTAGCCTGGAAATTAAAATAAAGGCATTTGAAAGATATCACCACCTAAATGTGTAAGGTAAAACATCGAACAACACTCAGAAGTGTGCTGCCTCATCTTATTATCGCTTCTGTTCCCTCAGTGTCCCAATTAGTTTGTAGTAGCAAATAAACAGTTTGTCACTAAGAATATGATTTGGCCACAGTTTAACGTTGAGTTAAACTTTGGCCAAATTTTTTACTAAAAGGGCTGACTTCATACCTTTCTTTTTCAGTGATTTCTTAGAATTTTCACTCTTTTGAACGTGGTTGTTTTGATTATTTGCCGGTTGTCCTGATTCAGACATTTTGCGATTTGTCATTTCATGTTCCTCATTCCCTCCTTTCCCCGAGTCCGCCATGTTGTATTCCGACTCAGCGAACCCTTTGTGCGCATGACTATATCCGTACAAACTATTGCGGGCGCACAATCTGGATCCCAGAGGCCGCGATCTTTCTGGTCAGCGACACTATCGGTATACTATAGGAATCATATATGAGGTAGAAAACGAGATTGGCGGGCGCAGGAAAAATCAAAATGGCGGCCTAAACTGACTAAACTGTGTCGTGTTGACGGCTTTTGAACTTACACATCGAAAGAAATGCCTCGTGGTGTAAAAGCTGAACGTCCTCCTCCTGCTGAGTCAGTTGAGGTAAGAGAGTAAAATAATGTCAAGACTTAAAAATACATAAATAGAGTTAACATTGTAGCATGAACCTAGTTTAATAACCCTTGGCTCCAACGAGTCTTCTCACTCTTCAGTCGTTGAGCGGCAGATAATCTAAACTAGTATGAAGAACCAGAAGGTCTGATGTTCGACTCCCATCGAGAGAATTCTGTCTGTTTGATAAGCTCGTATGGATGAGTGCAGGTCTGCCTATAGGGAGATCACAGGTTCAAACCCTGGCTGGACCGCCAACCAGGGTCTTTAAACTGGTAATATCATTCTGGCTGTGATCAAAGATCGTGTCTCAGATGATGGCAAATCTTGGACACTGATATTAAACTGTTGGTCTTATCTCCTTTATGCTTCCCAACTGGTATTAAAGCGATGGAGGATGCAAGACCAATGGAAGGGGAAATTAAGGAACCCATGCTGCTGTTCAAGTGCATGGGTGTAGACCCTGGTAGTGTTGCTAATAGGGAGCTTAAGCAATGAAGTTCTTGTGTGACGCACATCAACTGGAACTGGCCTTTTTCCAATCTTGGGGCGTGATTTGGACCAAATTTTCAAGCGAATTGTCGCTATGAGAGAAAAGACACTTAAGAATACAAATTTGGTCACGTCAAGGCATATTATAAGGGAAAATCCTTCACTTCCGGTTGACTTATGTTGCTCAAAAACATCTTTGCTCAAGCTCTGGGACCTTTCTTGTGGTCCAGACTAACAAAACAGGAAAGTGACAAGAACTGCTTGCGTGTTTTTAAATTGTATGAAGAAAAGAGATTTAACAGTTTTGATTTTAGATGGGGATGTAAAGACTGTCCTTTATGCAACAATAATAATAATAATAATAATAATAATAATAATAATGATAATAATAATAATAATAATAATAATAATCAACTTTATTTAATGAGGGTAACACAGAACAGTACTTCAACTGAATAACTAGTGGCCCTGAATTAATCACTTGAGCTATCTTTTAATTATTATTAACAGTTTATTATTTGTAATGTTAATTGTTATACAGTACCACTCAAAAGTACAGAAGCATGTCCATCGCTACAGTAATCGCATAGCGGGTGATGCGATTCGCGTCCCGCGAGAGGGTGGTAACTTATTTTTGAGCCGTACTAGGGAACTATGTTTCTAGGGAACCATAATCTTTTTAAGTTCCTTTTTATAACCTTTTCATCTTACCGTACAGACTTATTTTACCGTAACACAGTGTCGCCAATTAGTGTGTTTATACGATAGAACATTTGACCTTTAAATAAAGTTTTACTACTACTACATGTAGTACTCCCTAATCTCTCATGGAGGGAGGAAGCTGTCACTTGCCTCCAGTAACTAGCATAATGCTCTTGCAATAACTCAACCAAGAAATGGCAAATCTAGAAAACCTAAAGCTCTTTTTTTTTCCAAGTCACATGTGTAACTGACTCAAAAAAAAAAACCTGTAAATGCAAAAGTTTACAAAAAAGATGTACACAAATGAAATAAAGTAAAATAAACCGCCGAGAAAATACCTACAAGTATAATATTATATACCAGTCAATTACAAAGCCGCCCATCCGTGGATGAAATTGCCTTGTACATTAAATGTAATTTATTTCACAAATTTTGTGAAACACCTTTTTAGGCCATTTCCATGGGATGGTCTATTTCAAGGAAGCTACAGTTTAATGGTTTATACTGTATGTTGTTCATGTAGTTCAGGTTTTTTTTCTTGGTCAAATAGTTTTGAACCAATTCAAAATTTTTAAAAAGGTTTGATTATTTTATACCAGTTTAATTTTTTTTAAAGAAATTAATAAGTGTGAAAGCAAACAAGTGAAAACATTGTAAAATATTTTTTTATAGCCACTGCAGGCTTCTACTGTGGTGATTCTTCATCCTGGTTCAATGTCCCTGTGGCTAGGCCGTGCCACAGACCACCTGCCCCAAAGTATTCCTCATGTTATTGCCTGGAGGAAGCCTCCTGGTTGTCCTGTGGATCTCCCTGATCAAAGTTTGTTGGTCCGAGAAGGAATTGATCATCCTGACAGTGAAACACAAAAAGAATTGGCACTCAGTGTGATTGAACAAGCTATATGGTCCAGAAAATCTTCATCAGGATCAAGAAAGCATCAAACTACAGTATCACAAGTAACTAATCTCATTAAATAATGACTTTCTTCTCCAAAGGCCTCTTTTTGACAACTCTGGCCCCAGCAGTTTAAAAGCTGGATAGTACTATCCATCAGATAAATCACTAGGTAGTTGATAAGTATCAGGGAAACCAATATGCTATTCACTGGATAGAGGTTTATGCAATGTGTCGCAGTTGGGTTCCCCGAACTTTTGCAGAGGTAATGACCAAAAATCTAAAGTGAACAAAAGTTCTACATTTTTGGAGACAACTGTATTGTTGAAACAGTGAAAATTTATTGGCACAAATCAAATCTTGTTACTCTCTATCATAGTGAGAATAAAGGTCAGTGTTCATGATCAGAATGAATAATTCATCGCTACGTCATGCATACCATTATCCACAATTTGAACAACTTGGACCTGGCTTAGAAGTGTGAAAGAGGTTATAAAGTGAATAATGGGAAAGATAATGGGAAGGAAAATTAAGGATCCATCTTGTTGTTCTTCCCAGCTCAGTCAGTTCCCTTCACATTTTCTGCTCTGTTTGGAGCTTCTGTGAAGGACAGTCTGAAAACACCATAATTCAAACCAAGTACAATTGATGTGAAAGTTGCAAAAGGAATTCTGTTAATTTTCCTTGAAAATGGGTATTCCTTAACTGCCTTCTACAGAGGTGGAATTTTCTGTAGATATCTAGAAGGGTGTGAGTGAATTTGGACCATTACATTAATGTCACCAATGGATATTCTTTTTGGCTGTGAGCTTATTATTCTTTAAGACTAATTTATTAATTTTTTAGGTTTCAGCTTTTAATGCTAAAGTTGAACCTGAACTCCATGTTGATGATGAGTCATCAATTAAGTGGACAGACACCAGTACAGCTCCACCTATCATTGTTGGGGAACAAGTAAGTTTATCATGGACAGAGTGGTTTAATCACATCAAAGGCAAAAGTCATCCATTTTGCTTGAAAAAATAACACTGATATCCAGGTTATATTCAACATGACTTCCGAAAATTAATAGAGGAATTGATAGTTATTCTGGGTAAAGAAAAATGAAAAATACATAATTTATAATGCAAACCGTATTATTGGATTTCTACGTACTATAAGGCAAAATGTTATAATTGGAACATTTAGAAGATAGTAGCCAAGTAGCAATGCAATGCCAATTGCCTTCCTCTACAGCACTAAATGTACATGTGGTTGTATTAATGTTATTATTATTATTATAGCAAAAAACCCATGTAGTTGCTCAGAATTTCCCTATTATTTTATACAATGTAGTTGCTTTGGTTACAATTCATGTACAATTTTTTTTCACCCACACAGGCTTTGTACATTCACCCTGATGAACCATATTCTCTTCACTGGCCGATGAGAGGAGGGCATCTTAACCTTCATGATGGACCAGGGGGGTCTCTTACAGCAGTCTGTGCTGATCTGGAAACTTTATGGGCTTATGCTATCCAGACACATCTTGCCATCCCACTTCGAGATCTTGGGGTTTGTTTCCCATGCTGACCTTTAACAATTTACTAAATTAGATACTATAGGCTCTACGGAAACCAGTGGTTTTGTACGAACTGAAGCAGTGAAACTGCACCAAAATTTCAGTCACTTCAAGTATAGTTTGCACATGAACAAGAAATACATTTTTGGTCAAAATTCTTCGTTCTTTAAGCCAAGTACGTGGAACTGATAACACCTCAGTGGACTGAACTTGTGTCGAAACAACTTGTCTAAAAAATATATTGTATCAAAATGACTGTCTCTACTAGTGTCACTTGTGCAGTTAATTTTAGAGCACCATTTGCCCCATAGCAGAAAATATAAGTCAAAAACTATTTCTCTTGTTTTCCTTTTGTGTTACAATTTAAAGGAAAAAGCATGGCCTCTATTAGTGAAATAGTTCTAAAGGTTCCAGTTAATCAAGGTTTGAACAAAGACATGTTGGCTCAGAATTTTCAGTTAGTAGAAATAATTCTCATTTGCAGATGTTATAAAATTGATTTTCTTTTCATAGTATTACAGAGTAGTCCTTGTGGTGCCAGACTCTTTTGACAAGAATCATATCAAAGAAATGATGAATATCTTACTTTGCAAACTTGGATTTTCTTCTGCCATCATTCATCAGGTTAGAAAGCAGCGTACAAATGAAAAGAATGCAATAGAATAATCATTATTATGTTTTTGTCGATGTGCATGGTTGATATTACAGTCTAGTAGATTTACTTACAGTAGAAGATTAATTAAATTTAATGAACATAATGTGCAAGCTAGGAAGCTAAATAAAGCAGTTGGTTTTCTTGTTTATAGCTCCCTGAACAATTTAGGTAGCAGGTAAAATCAAAAGAAATACAATGAACAAAAAAAAAACAAAGAAGGAAGAACTTTAAGATGAAGTTTGTTGCTTCCTCAGCAAGATGAAAATTTATTTCATTTGTTGTCTGACAGTAGATAACATATAATTTTCTTTGGAAATGCAGACACAAGTGGGTTTTTAAATGAGTTGGAAGGTCTTTCCAAATGTCTCTAACCATAAAAGAGATTGATTGCTTGCCTACGTTAGTTCATACGCTCTGCTTGTAAAGATTTTCCTTAGCTGTATATCTCGGATTATAGCCATGTATATACATTGTAACTAGCATATTGAAGTTCAACTACTGTAATTCAGACATTTATTTACCAATGAGGTGGAAAATAAACTTATTTGTCTTCCCCGTTTTCATGTGACAGGAGTCAGTATCTTCTGTTTTTGGTTGTGGTTTAAGTGCTGCTTGTGTTGTTGATGTTGGAGATGAAAAGACAAGTATCTGTTGTGTTGAAGATGGTTTAGTTGTTCCAAGTTCAAGGTAATGCCAAAAAACACAACTTTATTTCTCACAATCAATACAGTATAAACTTTCACTAGGTTCATTTTTGATTATTAGGCTAGTATCTACCAACCTTAATTTTTTTCAGTTTAGATACAGTGTAAAATATTAATGGAAGAGGAGTTATGTTGGGCAACTATTTACACTGATTTTAACAAACACAAACCCTTTCTGGAAAATTGTTTTTTTGGGGGAGGGTGGGGGGTGTGGGGAGCGGGGTGTTGGGGAGGGCATGTGGAGCAGGGTGGGGTTAACCAGTCCTGTTTCACATTTTTTTTTTACATATGACTAAATTGTTTTTTCCTTCAAGAAACTAAAAAACCGGTAATTAAATTTTTAGATTGTGGCTTCAGTATGGAGGAAGAGACATCACAAGGGCCTTCTTCTGGCTGTTAAGAAGGGTAAGAAGTGTACACATGAGACAAGTACAAACCACAGAAACAAAATGTCAATTTTGTTAGTGCTCCACTTTGGTTGCCATGGTGAGAAGGAAAAAAGTTGAAATTGCAATTCAAGTTGCCTCTATCAATTTGGCAAACTGTGTATGTATGCTTTGTTGTAGATGTGTGCTAACCAAAACAGTTCTTAGTTAGTGTTTATGGTCTCTTTAATGAGATAAATATTTATGCATGCATGAAATTTCATAATTTTTATGGTTTGTATTTGTTATAATTTACTTCTTTCACCCTTGCTGCCTTCATGTATTAAGCCTTGAGATGTTGCTTGATAGCAACAGTTGGGCAACCATTTTGCATATTTTATACCTTTTGTTTAATATTGCACTCACTAAGTGTCTCTTTTTCTGGCAACCATTAGTAAGTTTAGGTGACCAAAAGGCAACTTTGAAAAAAGTTGAGTTTGTAACACTGTCATCAGTTTTCATAACACATACACACACATGTGTGGCTGTATGGCTTTGAAATGAGGATGAGTGAGGGTGTAGGTGGGTACCCTCGTATGTACATGTAAGCTATAGACACCTTTTAGTCTGAAAATGGTAGAGATTTTCACGATTTGTGTTTGTGTTCTCTGGAGCTAAGGTCTTGGAGTGGAAATGTTTCAATCTTTATCATTTTGTTTATTGCATTAGAACAGTTCAGGGCTGAAACATGGTAGGAAAAAATCACAAATTTTGATGTGAACAAGGGTTAGGGTTTCACTCACAGAGCATCCTCCATATTCCCACCCTAATCTCCAGGTTAATTCTGGCCTGGGTCATTAAGTGAACATCAAGGAACTTCCAGTCATAAAGGGAGGTACCCAGAAACCAATAAGTTACCATCTTGGGTCATGTGAAAGTTCAGAGCAAACATTTAGCATAGATGAGTCATGGTGTCGTGGTGTCAAAATTTCCTACAACATCACAAGACTTCTTATTCTTAAAATAAATGTAACTTTTTCAACACTGGTGAATTACTATTCCATTTTGGTCTTGCTAGGTTAGTTTTCCTTACAAGGAGTGTGATGCCAACAACAGACTTGATGTCCTTCTCCTCCATGAACTAAAGGAAACCTTTTGTCATCTTAGCCAGGTACAATATCAGTTAAGTAGGAAAGGGCACACTAGTTAGACCCTTTTTGGTCAGGAATCCCATTAATTCTTTCTTGCAGGAAGCACGATTTTTTACTTTCCCTTCTATACCTTTTTACTTTTCTTCATTTCTTTTGTTTTCCCTCAATCACCGCCACATTTTTATTGTTTTCCCACCACCACCACCACCACATTTCTATTGTTTTCCCACCACCACTACCACTACCACCACTTTTCTACTGTTTTCTCTCCTCTCCCACCACCACCACTTTTGTATTGTTTTTTTCTCAACTACACATTTCTTTAGCTTTCCCTCCACCACCACCACTTCTTTCCTACTGCTTTCTTTCCTTTACTACAGACAACCTGTTTTCTATTGTTTTCCCGGATCAATTAAGGTTTCTGGGAAACTGCCCACCTACCCCTCCCCTAACTCAACGTTAATATTTGCGTCTCACTTGGAGCAAAATATTGGGTTAGGGGAGGGTTAGGTGGGTAGTTTCCCAAAACCTAAATTGATCCGTTTTCCCTTCAACCACCACCACCATTTTACTATTGGTAGTTACTTTCAGCTATAAATTTTGTATGCATTAATCCCCTGGGCCTAGTTGTTCGAAAGGTGGATGACGCTTTCCACCGGGTCAATCACTATATAGTGGATGACGCAATTGGTTTCCCTAAAAATATATATCCGCTGGATAGTGACTTATCCGGTGGATAGTGCTATCGAACATTTGAAGGCCGGAGCCCGGTGTGCTATGAAGTGCTTATAATCCAGTGTAATCTTGTGATGATTTTCCTCTACCCCAGGATATTGTTGGTGGACAAGTTCACGAGTTTCAAGTTCATCGACCTTTTGATACTCCACGCTCGTATCAGTTAAAGATTGGTGATGAAGCTATTGAGGCACCTATGGTAAAACAATCTGGTTCATGTTTTTCTCATTTAATGTTGATTTGGAAGGAGATTAGTTCCTAAAGGAACTTTTGGTCACTGTGCAACGTGGTTTCAACTTTTGGGGATAGCCTGTGACCATTCAATAAAATTTGATAAAGAAAAACGTGCTTGCAGTGATGTTTATTATGCTGTGCATTAGAGATTTTTGCTTTTGTATACATAGATGAAACCCCCAGTGTGATCATTTCACCGACAACTACAAGAAGTTCTCCCTGTGAATTTGTCTAAAATATGCTGATCAGGATGGTCCCTTCCTGTGTGCAGTGAAAGAAAATTTCCAACGCAAGCTGGAAACAAACAATCTTGCTTAATAAATGACCACTGTTTATGTTAATTATTATCCATTGACTTCCTTAAGGTTTACCTTTCGTTTACTTTTGTTTTTGTTTTTTATCAACAGGGAATGTTTTTTCCTCAGTTGTTTGGAATTGTTGGTGAAAAGCTCGTTTACACAAAAGATCATCAATATGATGACCCAGAAGATCTGTACGATGACAGATACTTGCTTGAGGTTAGAACGTGTAGTGCCCACGAAGGGGTGATACACTTTCCTTTTTTTCCGAATTTGTAGACATAGTGTGTGTTTTGGTTGTCATTGGTTTCATAGCATTTTTTTTAGTGATTCTCTACCTCAGTATCCGTTTTGATTATTGTTCACGCTAAGAGTCCTGTGCTAACTCTGTAGGCCATTTTCGAGTTACCTCAAGTCTCTGTTTCAAAGTGAGGCTGAGTGCGAAGCCATCGATATAAATTTATAAAAATATTATATAATTTTTTTATTTCCATGCAAATAAAACTCTTTTTCACAAAATTAGGTTTTGAATGTGAAACTTTTTGGAACTCGGAAATGGCCTTTTGAATACCAATTTGCCACGCCTGTCTTCAGAAAAACATTTGTAAATGCTGATAATATCGTTAGAATGTACTAAGTAATTTCCCGTGCTTCGCGGTTCCTAGTCGCAGAGAACCCAGGATCAATCCAGCAAATCTGGGGGCTCCAAAGCTGGGCCAAATATCGAGCTAGTCCCAGATCATGATCAGGACATTGCAGCCGTCATAAAGACTGGTAACAAAGACATGAAGCTTGTTTCTGAGAAAAGCTTGGGTCTAGACCAAGCAATCCTACATAGCATCAATTGCTGTGGTACGTAACACTTCTGTAATCAATACTTCGCCAGTTTTTTCGTTTAACAAAAATTCTATCCGTTCATCGGCGCCGTGTGCGAAAGTTAAACTTTTTATTTTTCACAGCAACTGAAGAAACTAAACGAAAGATGTACAGCTCTGTTCTACTGATAGGAGGTGGTTTCATGTTTAATGGCGCGGCGAACATGTTGCAGTCTAGACTACAGGCTAAGCTGCCCGCACCCCATCGCAAGCTTGTAGATCAGGTTGAAGTGATTGCTAGACCCAAGGTACGTTTTGTTTTGTTTTTTTTTTTGTTCTTGTTTAAAACAATTTGCCATCGTGAAAGCAGTAGAAGTGAATCACAACGCGAATGTGTATTGTAGATCTCGAGACGAATTGAAATGGGTTGAAATGAGATAAGGTAGGGCGTGTTTACTATACAAACCTTCTGAGAAGAGGACAAAACATCGGCTGGAGAGACCGTGCCACGCTTGAAAGGATCTACGGGAGACTAACGCCTCTATCTTTGAGGCTCAAGGGAAAGCGTCTCCAGTTTGCTGGTCATTGCTATTGGGCAGATAAAGAAATAATCTCCTCCTCTGGAGTGCATTCACGTAAGCTGTCATACCCCCGAAGTGATTGTGAGGGATACAGGGCTTGATACCAGGGACCTGATTACAGCGATTGCGAATCGTGGTGTTCGGGAAGAAATCTCCATGAGTGTGCCGACCACTCCGGTGGTCGAAGGATGATGATAAGGGCGTTTTCTACGACAGTCTCGAGAGAGGCAGTCTGCTTATCTAACAACTGACGGACGGGGAAACCTCGTAACGCGTAACTTCCCATTGGTTAATTATACTTTGTCATTTCTCTTTAACAGGAGATGGATCCTCGAACGATTTGTTGGAAAGGTGGTGCGGTTCTCAGTATTCTCGACTCTGCTCAAGAATTGTGGATCAGCCAACGGGAGTGGATCACTATTGGAGTTAGGGTGCTAAGAGAAAGGTCACCCTTTATTTGGACAATCTGTAGTTAGTGCTAGTGCGTCAGAGTCCAAATGACGGCCACCGAAAACAATAGTGATACACTGTATAAAGTAACCTGCGAGAGAACAAAGGAGTACAGTGGAACCCCGTTAATACGACCACCGTTGGGCCATAAAATTCTGGTCGTAATAACGAGGTGGTCGCATTAACGGGGTCTTCAAAATAATAAAATGAGTCAATGTTTTTTACTTTTGGTTTGAAAGAATATGGCCGTAATAACGAGGTGGTCTTATAAACGGGGTGGTCGTAAGGCGGGGTTCCACTGTACTGACCGCAAGTTTTTGGGACCATCAGAGGCTTAAAAAATTATCGAAAGTTAATTTGTTCACTTGATCGTGGAACAGAAGTACCTCTACATACATAGTGGAATAGACCTTTTTAGCTTGTAGGTTTTATTTTGTCAATTCAGAGCACGCTTCTTTTCATTAGGTATGCACGCAAATGGACGTGGATAGCGCGGTATTTGCATGAAACAGTTCTCTGGGTTAACATCACATGGTCTGCAATGGGAAGGAAATTAAAACATACTAGCATAAAGGTCTATACTTAAATGAATTAGAGCAAGCAATGAAGCTATCTTAATTACAAAAAACGTTATTTATTGTTGTTGATGTTTTCTTCTTCACCTGCACTTTGATTGCATACATTCTCAAATGAATTTCCAACTGACTGATAAAAATAAATAATTGACAGCCAAAAAAAAAACAGCCTTCGCCAAACGTCAAAATTAACTCCCGCAAACATTTATTTTAACTCGTTCAAGAAATTAGTGCTACACGGTGCACTTCCTCAAGGGATTTCCCATAAACTAAGTGGACGAGTTGAAATAATAGGGACCTTAAGCAAAGACGTTTTTGAGCGACGCACGTCAACCGGAAGTGAGGCCTTCTCCCTTTTTATATGCCTTGACGCTAACAAACTTGTATTGCTGAGTTTCTTTTCTCTTTTAAAGACGATTTACCCGAGAGTTTCAACCAAACCACTCCCCAATGATGCAAAAAGTCCACTTCCGGTTGACGTCCGTCGCTCAAAAACGCTGTTGCTTAAGCTCCCTAATAACCCAACGGCTTCGCGCCGTGATTGAGTTATTTTAGGAACATCTCAGAGTAACTCTGAAACGTAAAGTCCTCCTCCATCTTTTCTCTTAAAGGAATGTTTTTTCAAAACAACGCTGTTCCCCTTCATGAGGTTGAACAAAATTGTGTAATTGGCACTGCAGTCTACTTCACACTTCTAAATATTTTTCTCATTAAGGGAATGCTATTGCTCACAACACAGATGCAGCTGTATCTTGTAAGGTAAATCGTTAGTTAACCGGTAAGCCCATCAGGCTGTGGTATCTCGACTATGGTTCTTCTGACTCTAGGGTTTCATTACAAAGCTTTTAAATTGGAAGGCTCAGACAGCATGCATAAAAAAACTAGCTGGTTATCCAAGACCTTTCAGGATCAGTATTCGGATGAGAAAAAAACACAACACTTTCCTTCACCGGTTTAAGCCAGATAGTTACCAAAAACGTTCTTAGCACATTTCTCGTCTGCTTGTTTTTTTCAATGGTTTTCTGTATTTACGCCCATTATACTGAACATTTTTGCCATACAAGCCCTGAAGAAGACTCCTTCGATTTTAAAACCTTTAAAAAGACATTCATTCTGACTGTGAGTTTTGCCTTTTCATATCGGTGTGGGTTTATTTGTTCGGCCTTGTCGTGCGATTGAAACCGAAGGTCAATGGGCAAAATGATTCCATTTCTGGTTACGTTCTTTGGTGTCGTGGCTCTAAATGTAAACAGATTCTTGACTATCCATCATCAGCTTAGATATCAGGAACCTGTCAGTGACTAATAAGTGTGTTGTTGCTGTGATAACCTCGTTTTGTGCGTTCGAACGCCTTGGTCAGGTCAACAAAGGTGGTATAGGAGTCCAGGTGTTTTGCCCCAGCGGGGCGAGTCGCAAATATCATACCTACTATACCCCTGTTAGCTTGAGAGCCTCAATGGTTTTCGGACAGGAGCCCTTGTTTCAGATGTTTGATCAGTCCATTCAGTATGACTCTGGAAAGGATTTTCCGTGCAAAAGATAGTAGTGATATTCCTTTGTGGTTGTTACAGGACAGTCTATTTCGTTTTTGTTTGTACAAATGAGCAATAGGAGCGTCCTTGAAGTCTTAAAGGGAGAACACCTTTGGTTCGAAAGTACGTAAAAAAAAATTGTAAATTACTTTTTTACCCACGAAGCACTTAGGAGTTCATATGAACTCGTTTAAACGTGTCCGTACGTTCCAGATCGAATTGGAATTTGGAAGTGTCGGTTTTTGAGGAGAGGGGAAATCCGGAGTACCCGGAGAAAAACCTCTCGGAGCAAGAGAGAGAACCAACAACAAACGTGAACATTTCAGACAGTGTTTGGGGGAGTACCATCTGCCTCGCATATCTCTGCAGGAAGACATGAGGCTTTACCAATAGAGTTGGTTGACAGCTTTTGAAACCTCTGAAATGCATGGAGGATTGTCAAGATCTCCGTTTATTAGAACTTCTGATAGATGTACTCTCCTCCTCAACTCTAAAATGTTGCAATGTAAACGTTACATCGTCCTGTTTCAAGTTTTAGGTTTTCAGTCCTTTAGGAAGTTTCTTCCCTTGTTGTCGTCGTCTGGGTTTAGTGTGGAGCGTGAGTTTTAGATAACTGAACGACGATCAGTCTAGCATTCTGTACCACACATAGCTTTAGTCTCATAGACATCCACTCAGTCAGTTTTGCTACTGATCACAAAATCTAACGTGTGCCAGTGTTTGGACCTAAGATGCATCCAGGTTGTCTTATGGAAGTTGGCTAGACGGTACATCAGTTGTGTTGGTGATAGTTGAATCGTATGTGCTGCAACTTTGAAGAAGTAAAAGACCCGTTACCCATTGCATTTCCCGGTGCCGTGTGTGCCGGTGATACCCTCCCATGCGACATAGTCACATCCAACTCTGGCATTGACGTCAGCAAGGATGAAATGGGACGTTTGTCACTTTTGGATACACTTAAATAAGGAAATCACGTTCCTCGTAGAATTTGTCTTGAACATCATCAGGATTAGTCATGGTTGGACCATGAGCACTGATGATTATTGCTCTTCAGTTTGCGGTTTGCAAGAGACAGCTGTATTACTAGTAGTCTAACATATTAAAGGCCTTTGGGTAGATTCGATAGGTTTTACACCAGGTTTACCTTGATTGCAAAGCTAACTGCCGTTTCGTTACCTCGAAGAAGATCTACAGAGAGTGCAGAATAGATGTCTAATTTTCATTGGTCTCCCTAGGGATACTGTTGAGTCACTTGTAACTAGGCGTCAGAATTTGACGAGGAAAGAATTTAAACGTATCCTAGAATCAGAAGCACATCCTTGTAAACGTTTTTTAGAAAAGCCAGTGGATCATGGCCATAATCTAGATCTTGTAAGACTAACCCAGCGCACCTCAGATTACCTGTATCACGCACTGTTAGGCACAAACAATCGTTTATTCCTAGAGGTGAGCACTCTAGTCCTTTGTTTAAATCTCTTGAAATTATAAAATTTCTGGACCTAGTAACTCTTCATTTAGCAATTTTTATGTATAAATATCATAATCAATTATTGCCATCGGTCTTTAATTCTTTTTCACTAAAATTTCGCAAATTCATACCTATAATACAAGGCTTGGTGCAAAACAGTCTTATTATCTTCCAAAAGCAAGAACAAATTATGGTATATTCAATATCAGATTTCAAGGTCCATCAGTATGGAATTCCATTGATGAAGATATCAAATTATCTTCATTGTCTTTGTTTAAAAAGAAAATGAAACAGCACTTTATCAAAGATTACTAGACATCTGTACATTGTCTGGGTAACTTTAAAATGGAAATAATACTGTTTTGCAATGTATGAATTTTAGTCTCTTTATATACTGGTAGTTTACTTAACTATTTGGGTGTGTTTCTCTGTTTTCTTTGTTTTTGTGTCCCTGACCTAAACATTTAAACATCTTTTCTTTTAACTGGCTGCCTGGCATTTTTAACTCTTAGGTTATTTCGGGCAGCCAGCGCCCCTATCATTGTCTGTACTATTGTTATAAATTTTTATTTCTCGCATATTATGGGGTGAAATAAAGTGTTGTTGTTGTTGTTGTTGTTGTTGTTGTTGTGCTAAACTTAACTTAATTTGATATGTATATATAATATGTAGTGTTTTGAATTTTTATTGTAATATTACCGTAATTCTTATCGCCAAAGGTAATAAATAAAGGTTATTATTAATGTCTGTCGGCAGGGCCAGCCTTTCCCTTGTCTAAAAGTGTACGAACACTCCATGTACCAATGGTGAGCTCAGTAAAATAATAAAATTGTATAGTTTTTGTGTTTCCACCGCTTGGCGGAATCCCTACCAGCTGTGGTACACTGGTCCGGGTGGAATGAGGCACGCAATACTTAGGTCACCTTTTCGAGACCCTTCCTCATGCTAGGAGGTAAGCAGTTCGTTTCTAAATAGGTCTGCTCAGTCACTCAGGGTGCTGAGGGCTTCCACTGCTGCTTTGGCCAATGAGGGACACCATGCGAATTCCTAAGCAACTTGTGCGCAGGTTGACGGCTGCAGTTGCCAAAGAATCCACTGCTGCTACGTTGTCGCTTGCCCAAGACCACAGGTCTTTGTTTGAAGTGACAACAGTTCTGGTTCGAGTCATGAATTGCGCGTGAATTAGTTTATATTGGGGAAAATTGAGCAGCATCGTCAACAATCTCTCGTCCAGAAGCATCTTCACCCAGAAGGCAAGAACGGCTGGAGATGAAACTTGATGCAGGAATTGCCGATCATGTGATCAATAACAAATAGATATCGTGAACACAAATTGAACTAGCCTTATCGATGGCTAGCTGTTTTTCCGATTGTAATGCGTTTCAGAAAATTTTCGAGGGCGAACAGCTGGCAACTGGACCACGTAACCGGAAAAACGATACCCTGGCTGAGAGGTCCACTCTCGACATATCTATCATCTGATAAACTGCGCTCACGTTTTGATAAAGCTTCCGGTGTTTGAAGAGTTAAAGCAATTTATGCATGAGACAGTGAGGTGCTTTAATCATATCTTTGCTATATTTTACATAAAAAACTGATTTTCTAGGCTCGTTGTTACTCGCTGTTGCGGCTTCTCGTCAGCCATCAGGAATTAGTAAAGAAGCCAGGAAAAAACCTAAAGCACCCAGGATAGATAATAGAATGCGACTGTATACTACCATAGAATGGAAATGATTGGGCAAATAGGGACTGTTGAACGTTCTTAACATGTGTTCTTCTTTGTATTTCACTTGAACTACTTTGAATTAACTACTTTCGTCGACCGTCAGACGCCTTCACTTGATATTTTACTTGTAGTACTAAATAAATCATTTGCTGTGCAGTTCTTTCTTTGCAAATTAGCAAGTGTCGGCCAGCTTTCACAAACCCTTTCTTCGCTAAGTACCATTCAAGACTTAAAACTAATTGCAGAGGTGCGAAGATCTCCCAGTAATGAACTAATTTTTAGCGATTCCAGAAATCAGCTTTTTAGATCGCATTTTAAACGAATCTCGGTTATCAGCTCATACACTTCAGTCCTTTTTAATGTTTTTGCCTGTGTAATTATCTGAAAGGAAAGAAAATATTGGCGGATAAGTTATGTCTTCCAAGAGGTCAATGTTTGTTTAATTATAATGTCATAAATTTCAATATGCAATATATTAAACCATTCGCAAAATTAAGTCTTCCTCTGCTTTTTGTTTTTTATTCGTTTTCCATTAGGATATCTTTTCCATCTCTATTTTTGTCAAAGAAGCATCAGAGCGCCTTTAATAGTAATTTATCGCCCCCAATCCGAATGCAAATACGGCGATTTATTTTTGTCGTTGATTTTTTTTCCTGCGTTAATACTGTGGCTTACGTTGAGTTTTAGTTTTGCGGATTAGATTTTACACTCTAAACTTATTGGCCAAAAAAGAAATGAATACCAGAAGTAAACAGATAAGTTTTATTGTGGCGAAAATTTGCGTCGGATACTTTGCTTTTGTAATGTCGGGGCGAAGAGCGGATGGTTTGATCGATCGACTGTCATGAATCTAGTACTAATTGCGTGGAGTTTTCTCCCGTGTCCGTGACTGAAGCTTAAATTTGAGTAGATGCATAATGCATAATGCATTAATACTGACGTCAAATCATCTCACTAAGTTGATATGTATTTCAGTCCTGCCGGGGGGACAATGTGCTCTGATGAAAGCTATATGGGTATGTCCCACAGTAAAGAGAGTATAGCCTATTAATTCTGAACAGAACAAACGAGAAAACATAGGTTGCTCTTCCAATCAGAGAAAACGGACGCTTATACAGTAAAGCGGATGGCGATAAAAAACTACTTTTGGTAGTTTAATTTTTTACAGGATATGGAAATATAGAGCTTTGGTTCTAGAAATTAGTATCAACCTCGTAGGGCAGTTTTTATCATTAGAAAATAAATTGAAATGAGGTAAAAAAAAAAAACATGAAATTAGAGTTTCAGGCGTTTAGCATAGAGCGTCGTTTCAAAAATATGTATGAGACAAGCGGTGCATACTCACGAAAAAAGGGTTTGAATTGCTCCCTCCGGATTTCATTTTATGAAAGTAAAATATTGTTTAACTTTTCACTCTGAATGTAGAGTAACAAGTGCAGGGTGAATTAAGAGACACCTGTTTGCAGCTAATTTCGGCTTTTTATTTGTTTTTCTTGATGTCTACTCTTATACCTTCTGGGTATTGTACAAGTACAAGAAAACACGCCCACATATAGGCAACATGCTGTTCTATGAATAAGGAGGGCGCATTTGTAACTGAGTTTGGTTTACCGCCTGGAACCGAAGGTTCTCCCTCAAGCTTTGATGGCTTAATTATAAGGGGAGGTTCGGCCCGAAAGGGTGGCATTTTCAGTCCTCAGCTATATAAAAGCGTAGGAATTTCACAAGTTGAAAGTATGTGCAAGGTTAGGGAAATAAGTCATTTAGTTATTCAAAGGAAAGTTTAATTAAAGTATTTTGAACAGACGCTTCTTATAGTTGGTTCATTTTGAATTGATTTATCAATTACCACATGCAAATGACGGGAAGACTTCCTGTCTTCGCGTTGTTTTATTGGTAAGAAGCAATTTGAGAGAGATTCCTGACTTCAATGGAACAGATATGAAAGGGATAGCTTTTCTGACAAAAATGGTATAAAAAAGGTAAGGGTCCCCGGAACTCCGGGTGGAGTCTTCCCGTATAAAACTTTGTTAAGTACCCCCCGTGGTTTGTCAGTTTCCTAGTCGCCATCAAAGAGGTAAAATGCCCAATTAATTGTTTTAATGTGAAACTAAGACTTTTAAAAACATACAAAGTAATGGCACTATAAGTGTCAACAAAAGACAGTTTATTCACATTGACCTACTTACTTGGTTGGAGGATCAAACGATTCCGTGTCAGTTTGTGTTCAAGCGGCCGATGGGTCAAATCGCTTTTTACAAGTTCACCGAGGAGAAGTGCGGTGTGTAGACCTTTGTATCAAACAAAGACTAGGCGTTTCCTGAGCCTTGTCTGTGCGCGGGTAAAAAAAAAAAAAAGGCTTAACAACACTGAGCTTCCCACAAGAGCTGCACATATCATTTGAGTGTTAGCAGAAAACCTTTCTGGGCTTTATGAGCATAGGTTTCATCTTTGCCAACGAGAGATGACAAATATCTTCTATTTTTCGTACGTTGCTAATTGCTTCGCAAATGGCTTCTTGTGTTATACCGCCGTCACGTTAAACATTCTTGTTATTCAGGTAATAAGAAAAACGACATCGTTATCAAATAAGACCATAAAGACATTGCTCCTTAGTCTGGCTGCCTCTGATCTTGGTGTTGGCTTAGTCGTCCAACCGTTGTACATTGCACTTCTCGCTATGGAGATGAAACACATCACGGAAAACAGTCTAATCTATAAGAACATATACAAGGCTTTTCTCCTTACGGCAAATATGTTTGGTTTTGCTTCGTTCTTTTGTGTCACAGCTCTGAGTGCAGACAGATTTTTGTCTGTTCATTTCAATCTCAGATATCGAGAACTTGTGACTCACAGGCGTGTTGTTGGTGTGGTGATCTCTATTTGGGTCATAAGTGCATTTCTTTCGTTGATTAGAATATTCATCTCTAAGGAGATAATGTACCTTATTTTTGCCACCATCGAGTTTACTTGTATAATATCTGCCGCATACTTTAGTTTCAAGATATATTTGGCCACGCGTAGCCACACAGGCCAAATCCGAGCCCAGCAAGTGCAGCGATCATCTCAGAATGGCGAAATCAGGATATCACATGTTACAAGCCTACAGACTTCGGTGGTGATAACAATAGCCTTATATCTCTTATTTTTGGTTTGTTACTTACCGCAAATGTCTGTTTTATTTGTCACTGCTGTCTTTGGACAAAACGAATTTTTAAAGATGTTATTACACCACACGACCACATTGGTTTTTCTTAATTCATCGCTAAATCCGATGATTTATTGCTGGAAGATGAGGCATGTTCGAAAAGCTGTCTTGCATTCTTTGCGAAGGACATTTTCAAGACAATGACAGCCGAGGAAAGTTTTACTATTTTAACAGACATGAGTGGTCTGTAATGAGACCTTGAGAAAAAACACAACAAAGTGATTTGCAGACAATGTAGAAGGAGTTGAACATGAGGGAGCGTATTAATTTATAAGCAACGACGACTTAGACGTCAACGAGAACGACAAAAAAGCAAAAGGTTTAGATAAAACAACAACTTTACACTTGCATCACGCTTTTTTTTTAATTTCTTTGCCGTCGTTGCATGACTACGACGTAAAAATGCCTAATTTCACGTTTTTGTGAAGGACGTGAACACAAGACAACTTTCTTTTTCTTTAAATTTCCTGAACTTCGATACAGTGTTTTAGAATTCAACTCTAGAAAAAATTTCCAACATTTAACGAATTCACTGAGATGGGATAAGCGCGATAAAGTTTGAAGCAGCGCGACTTCACTTTTTAAGTGACGTTTTTGTACCCCGTCGCCGTCGTTGTTGCTTCCCTAATTTTTAAGTCAGTAAATTTAACTCGTAATTACAGTGCATTACCTGACAAACCTGAGGCCGACGGTGTGCTCAATATTTTACTCACCTCTATCCAATCAGTACTGATCCGTTTTTCGAGTTTTTAAAGATACTTAAATCTGATTAAAGCTAGAGGAAAAGAAACAAGTCGAAATAATGATTTGAGGTGGGAGTCGAACTCGGGTCACAAAAATTAACATGCTTTCTTAGAAAAATAGGTAAATAGATAAATAAATAAATTCGGCTTTGGACATTTGGTTCCATAAATGTCATAAATGAACGTAAACAAAAGCTTTTTGATTTTTTGTCTGGAAACATTGATATTCTTGGGAAAAAGAACAGAAAGGTGCGAAGTAAATTTATCAAACTAAGGCCTAGGCCAGACCTCGAACTTTACTTGAGACGAACCAAACTCTGTGTTCGACATCTGGCTCAGTTAAGTTCATTTGGATGAGTTTTGGATCTTCAAACACGGCTAAAGATCCCGGAAAAATGTCGATCCACAAATGTGACGAACTAAATTAATGAATTAAAAATTTGTATAATGTTTATTTAGTTTTGTACGGGAGAAAATTTATTAAAATTGCTTTTGGTCTGATTCAGTTGACCCAACAGACTATCTTAGCTTAATTGAGGTCGACCCAAATTAGATTTTGCTTCGTCTCATGAAAAATTTGACGTTTGGCCTAGTCCTCTCTTCCAACGTGATCTAAATTTTGATGCTAGCCTAGTATTGTAATTGTGTTTTGTTGATGACATTGACGAGAAATTCTCGAAGGACTTAGAACGTCGGTTGTCATGGCGATCAGATTTAATATTTCAGTGATCTGCCCTTTTACGTTCTTTCCTTTGCTTTTACTACTACCCATGTGAGCGTTTCCGTGAAAGTCGATTCTGCGCTAGACCGCGCAGTTCAAAGTTTCCTCCCTTGTCTACTCGCTTGTATCGCTCAGGTAAACACTCAACGAAAAACCCTTAAAATCATTTGAATACCCGCCCTTTTTCAGCTAAGCGTACGATAATACACAAGATGAAACTGCGTGTTTTGTGGATATTTAAGTAAATACCCTTCACTGGATAGTTCGGTGATGTGAACGATTTTGATGTTCCTACACTCAGAATTTTCTCTGTGAATTCAAAAATACGAACGGTCACACAGTTTGGTTTGACCGCCTTATGTTTTGTGTTGTTGTGACGGACCTGTTCTCTTGTTCCACTTCAGATTCTTCACATTACCATAGGAGTTTAGAGGAGGGCAGACATTTCAGTTTTATGGCGTGGTTCACATTAATAGGTTACTTTAAGCCTCCCTTTGTTATTTCAAATTTTGTGCTGCAAAAAAACTTTGTAGTACACCTCTTTATGAACTGGCAACTAGGAATTCCACCGGAGTCAGACAAGGCTGTCTGCTCTCACCAACTCTTTTCAACATCTTTCTGGAGAGATATATGACTGACGCACTGGAAGATCATAAAGGAACAGGAAGCATCCATGAGCATCGGAGACAGAACAATCACCAACTTACGTTGGCAGGAAAGGAGGAGGTATTAGCCTCTCCGGTGGATCGCCTGGGTAAGACCTCTTCAGCCTTTGACATGGAAATTAGGGCCGAGAAGACAAAACTGACGACCAACAACACCGGTTGTATCGAGGAAAATTGGACGAGGTTGACAGTTTTAAGTATCTGGGCGCAATCGTCACAGACCAAGGTTCCAAACCTGAAGTACTGTCCAGAATTGTACAGACAACAGCAGTACTAGACAGACTGCATACTGAAGACCATCTGGAACAATAAGCATACCTCTCTTTGCTCAAAGATGAGACTTGTGCGCTCCCTGATTATCTAAGTACTGTTGTACGCCAGCGAAACCTGGACATTGACTGCGGACATCCTGAAGAAACTGGAGGCCACTGAAATGAGATGCTTTAGGACACTGCTTGGCATTTCATTCAAAAACCACATCACCAACGATGCAGTCAGAGACAAAACCAGGCAAGCCATAGGGCCCTATGATAACATGTTAACCACTGTAAAGAAACGCAAGTTAAGGTGGTTTGGGCATGTATCACGTATGATCAGGCTTGCCAAGACAATCTCACAAAGAATAGCAGTGCAAGGAGGGAGAGAAGAGGAGGACAAAGGAAGTGTTTGGAGAATAGCATATTTGGGTGGACAGGGTTGAAGTTTTGCGACGCCCTAATCTGAAAACAAAATCAAGTGGAGGGAAAGGGTTGCAAGGTCAATGGCGTTCCAACGGTCACCATGACTACGGGGTAGATTCCACCGCCACTCTTCTAATTCACTGAACATTTTTTTGGGAAACCAGATTGTTCGCCAAGCTCCACTTACTAAAACGTTCTTTGTGGCAGCAAAAGCGTTGAAAGGTTTGCCTCATATCCTCAAGCTGAAAATTAATTGATTGTGTGCTGTCACTTAGAGAGTGCTTGGTCACCATTAGCTTACTGAGTCCAATCGGTTAATTGTCACTTGCATCCAACTTTCACCAGGCCTTCAAGCACCAATTCTTATGATGTCGAGGTTCCTTATGAAGTTGATATTTTCATTGTCTGCGTAGACAATCAAGTCTAAGACATCTCGGAACTCTGTACATCTTGTGAGTTGAACCTCAAGCTAGTTGCTTAGCTACAAAGCGATCGTTGTTATGCAAAGACCAGGCCAAAATGTAATAAGGCTCTTAGTCATAATCCCAGCTAAACCTGACCATGTCATATTCACCTATATAACTTAATTAACAATTAATGTATTAGGCTGAGTATCTTATGAAGAATTATAGAGATCTCGGAGGGTGTTCTCCCTCCTCGATCTCCATAATTCTTCATAAGATACTCAGCCTAATTCATTAATTGTTAAATATTATATTTCCATAAAAAATTGCTAAATGGAGCAATTGATAAACGAGATTTTTCTAATATACAATAACCGTTTAATATGACTAATAACTTTGTTTTAATAAGGCTAAAGCCAGATAACTTCACCTGTTTCTATTCTCGAAACTTTTAATTAATATTTGAACTAGAAATATAAAATGTCTATTATCAGAAACGTTTCATCTGTCACTTATTTTATTTTACTGTCTTCAATTAATTTCCATTGCTACTGACCATACTACGTTTTAAAGACAGTGAATTATGTTTTTCTTTCAAGTAAGTTCATTTAAGACCGGTTTGCCGAGTTCAGTTGCAGTTTGTTTATACTTCCTTGGCTAATGCTGGAGGCTATTCTCTTCGTTAACATCTTACCACCTGCTGATATAAATTAAATATCGTTCTGCTGACAAAATAAACATAGCAATTAAATGCGTTTTGCGATTTTATACCGCCTCTCAGAAATTTAATTTTTAATGTGCAATTCAGTTTTTGATTTAAATAAGATGATTTATTCTGCATTTAGAGAAATTAACAAGTGTTTCTATTGTCTGCGACTATGAATAGGAAAAGATATATTATCGAAGCCAATGCTATTAACAAACTGATAAGTTGATAAACAATAAGAGGAAGGATCAAATTATATTTTGCTCATCTGCCCAGGTTCAGTGTCTTCCGCTTAGTCGACCGGTTGGAGATTGTGATGGTGCTGATAGTGCGAAGATATATTTTGGATCTGATTCTTAGTGGGAGTTTATGAGCAACGTCTTTGAATCTTTTCTTGTGTGGTTAAGAAAAGCGCTCAATAACCAAGAGCAAGAAATGATGCCATTCTAAGTAGAGAAGCCCTGTCGAGTGCGTGTTCAGAAACGCAACTTCGAATTCAAACTGACTTAGTCCACGAAAAATGACGAATACATATTATCTGTCGTACGTCTCTAATTGCGCAATCAACGGCTTCTCGAGTTATCCGGCCATCATGTTGAACATTTTCACTATCTATGCCATTGAGAAAACTACAACGTTGTCAAATAAGACCTTAAAAACACTGCTCCTTAGTCTGGCTGCCTCTGATCTTGGTGTTGGCTTGGTCGTTCAACCGTTGTACATTGCACTTCTTGCTATGGAGATGGAACACATCACGGAAAACAATCTAAACTATAACAACATATACAAGGCTTTTCTGCTTTCGGCAAATATGTTTGGTTTTGCTTCGTTCTTTTGTGTCACAGCTCTGAGTGCAGACCGATTTTTGTCTGTTCATTTCAATCTCAGATATCGAGAACTTGTGACTCACAGGCGTGTTGTTCGCGTAGTGATTGCCATTTGGGTCATAAGTGCATTTCTTTCGTTGATTAGAATATTCATCCCTAAGAAGATCATGTACCTTATTTTTGTTATAATCGAGTTTACTTGTATAATATGTGCCACGTACTTTACTTTGAAAATATATGTGGCCACGCGTAGCCACACAGGCCAAATCCGATCCCAGCGAGTGCAGCGATCATCTCAGAATGGCGAAATCGGGACAGCACAAGTTACAAGCCTACAGATCTCGGTGGTGATAACAATTGCCTTATATGTCTTATTTTTGGTTTGTTACTTACCGCAAATGTCTGTTTTATTTGTCACTGCTGTCTTTGGACAAAGCGACTTTTTAGAGATGTTATTACACCACACGACAACATTGGTTTTTCTTAATTCATCGCTAAATCCGATGATTTATTGCTGGAAGATGAGGCATGTTCGAAAAGCTGTCTTGCACACTCTGCGAAGGTCATTTTCAAGACAATGACAGCTGAGGAAAGTTTTACCATTTAGTCGTCAACAAGAACGACAAAAAAGCAATAGGTTTAGATAAAACAACATCTTACACGTGCATCACGCTTTTTTGTAAATTTCTTTACTTTCGTCGCACGATTACGAGCGTGAACACAAGACAACAACTTTCTTTTTCTTTTCCTGAACTTCTATACACTGTTTTAGAATTCAATTCCAGAAAAAATTGCCAACACATTTTTTAACGAATTAAATAAGATAGAATAAGCGCGATAAAGCTTGAAGCAGCGCGACTTCTCTTTTTAAGTGACGTTTCCGTACTCCGTCGCCGTCGTTCAAGTTGTTGCTTCCCTAGTTTTTACGTCAATAAATTGAGCTCGTAATTTACAGTACATTAACGGACCAACCGGAGGCCAGAGTCGACGCATGATACATTTTCAGTGAGTTAGTGCGACGTATTAGCAGTGGTTTAGATCTTCTAAATTGTTCATAAAGTCATTCTGGAAGCTTGATTTTCCTCAGTTTTCATGAAACGAAAGGTATCTGCAATCTCTCGTGGGGGAGTAACCGAGTAACACCTGATTACGATGTCGTTAAAAATTTTCAAAAATGTTCATCTCATTAGCATAACATAAAAGTGGGACCGCGTAAGTGAAACTATGACTGTATGGGGAGTTAAACAAACAACCGAGTTAGGAACCGAGTTAAGAACCGAGCTGAGACCGAGTTAGCAAGCGAGTTAAACAAACTTTGGGCCATTTGATTATTGTAACGTTAAGTGAAGACGACTACAGACGAGATTATGGAGACGAACTGCCGGTTTAATACATGTCAGCCATTACAAGATCAGGGAGCACATGCGAATACATCCGGGATAAATGTATAACTTAACATACTGCGCAAGTCCAAACTTGACTTGTCACACGTGATATGCGTGACAATAATACGCGTGACAATATCGTTACATCTCCCTTCGTTTAAATGAAACAAAAGAAACCAAACAAAACAAAACAAAACAAAACACCAATAGCCAAAGGAAGCTTTAGCAATGGTGCAGGAACTAACTATGAAGTTCAACGCTCACTGTTGTGTAACAAACAAGCCCAAAGGAAACTTGGGAATGGCACAGAAACTAGCTATAATGTTCACTGTTCAAAACTGGTCGATAACCAACCAATGCCCTTTCTTCATCGTTCAATATTGAATTCAATTCAATTCAATGTTCAATATCACGCTAGACACAGAAGTCTTTCAGATAAGCAGGTTTCCTAACAATTCTGCCACTTCTAGTCGTAACCGGAGCAGGATCAGTAACTTCCCTTGGTTGGGCATCCGTTGGCAGACCATTGGTAGGAGGTTGTACATCTGAAACATGAGGCATCCGTGGTGTGGGAGATACAGAAGGCAACCGCAATACAGGGGATGCTGAAGGCAACTGACATGCACCCTCAGGATGTTCCGGCGTAGACAACTTAGTTAACACCAGCTCTTCATCATGGTTTGGTTGGTACCTCTCAGGAACCTTGTAGAGATGGGAACGGTTGCGGCGATAAAGTCGACCATCTTCGGTGCGAACATTGTAGGAGCGCACATCTATGTGCTGATCAACTTGGGCCTTGAACCATTTCGACCGGCGATTAAGGGGTCGGACTCGCACCACATCTCCCTCTTGTAGAGGCTGTAGTACCTTGGCTCCTCTGTTGTAATACCTGGCTTGTTTCAATTTTCTCTCTTGTAACTTGTCGCCCACATCAGGGACCAACTGTGGCTGCAGCAACTGACTAGCTATGGGTAGGGAAGTTCGGGTTCTGCGTGAGAAGAGACGTTGTGCAGGGGAGCTGTCCATCCCTTCCGATGGTGTGTTCCTAAAGTCCAGTAGCGACAACTGTGGGTCACGTCCCGCATCAAAAGCCTTCTTTAGGATTTGCTTTGCTGTTTTAACACTATTCTCTGCCTTGCCGTTGGACTGGGGGTACCGCGGCGAGGTCCTAATGTGTTCAAACTGGTACTGCTCTGCAAACTGCTGGAACTCTTTGCAGTCAAACTGTGGTCCATTGTCTGTAGTAATTTGGTCTGGAAGCCCGTATCTAGCCAGATGGGGCTTAAGCTTATCAATAACTTCTTTAGAAGTCTTAGACGTCAGCACATCCACTTCGAAGAAGTTGGAATAACGGTCAGTGGTAACCAGGTAGTCAAAGCCGTGGAGCTCAAACAGGTCAGCCGAGATGCTTTGCCAAGGCCTTGACGGTATTTCATAGCATACTAAGGGCTCCTTCTGCTGATCTGGTTTGTAGCTATTACAGATACTGCACTTTGAGATAAACTCGGTGATTTGCTTGCTCATGTCAGGCCAGAAGAAAGCGTCTCGAGCTCTTCTAAGACATCCCTGAATGCCCAGGTGACTAGCATGAACTTTGTCGATAATGCAATCTCGCAAGGTAAGTGGAACCACAATTCGTTCACCCTTGAATACAACTCCATTCTGTAAAGACAACTCTTCTCTAAAAGGGAAATAGTTCTGCAACTTGGGGGGCACATTTGTCTTGTTATCTGGCCAGCCTTGTTTGATCATAGTGGCTAATGCACTCAGATCAGCGTCCAGCTCAGTTTCAGATTTGATGTCACATAGGGTCGTTTGTCGAATGGGCACAAACTCAGCCATGTTCACACACTCAGTCTCGATCTCTGTTGGTGATCTTTCATCAGCAACACTCCACACATCTTCCTTGGTGTCTTCCTCTTGCTTGAGCAGTGGGAGATACGCCCTACTAAGGGGATCTGCGATGTGCATCTCGATGCCCTTTCTGTAGGTGACCTCGAGGTCAAATTTCTGAAGACGTAACAACATTCTCTGCAGACGCTTAGGTGCACTCAGCAAACTCTTCTTCATAATAGATTCCAGAGGTTTGTGGTCAGTATCAACGAAGACCTTTCTACCATAAACGTAACTCTCAAACCGCTCAACACCGAAGACAATAGACAGCAACTCTTTCTCTATCTGAGCATAGTTAGTCTCAGCTGGAGTTAGGGCCCTGGATGCGTACGCGATGGGGTGTCCATCCTGTAATAGGCATGCTCCAAGACCGCTCATGGAGGCATCACATTGCAGTACTGTCTTCTTTTGTGGATCAAAGAACTTGAGTACCGGCGCTTGCGTTAGAACCCGCTTTACATCCTCCAGGCACTTTCCGTGGACATCTTCCTCCCAAAGAAACTCATTATCTTTCTTCACAAGATCTCGAAGGGGCTTAGCCACATCTGCCAGGTTTGGTGCAAACTTCTGTACATAGTTCACCATTCCTAGGATTCTCTGGACACCATGCTTGTCAGTGGGGGGTGGCATTTCGTTGATGGACTTCAGTTTGTCCGGATCCACTCCAAGACCCTCTGATGATATCACATGACCCATGTAGGTCACTTGCTTTTGTCTGAACTGCATCTTATCAGCGTTTAGCTTGATGCCCTTCTGCTGGCACCGGGTGAACACCTCCTTCAGGTGGCGATCATGATCCCTGAAGGCTTCTTCATCTGTGTCTCCCGATCCAAACACCAGGATGTCATCAGCAATGGCCTTCTGTCCGGGGAGACCTTCGAGAGCGATATCGATTCTCCGCTGGAACTCCTCTGGAGCAGGAGAAAGTCCAAATGGCATTCGAAGCCAACGGTATCTACCCCATGGTGTTCCAAAGGTGGTCGCATAGCTGCTTGGCTCATCTAGTTGTATGTGCCAAAACCCGTTTTTCGCATCAAGCACTGTAAACACACGGGCCTTGGATAGCAGCGGGAGTACGTCATCTATTGTGGGCAAGGGGTAGTGATTCCTGTGTAGGGCCTCATTCAGTGGTTTGGGATCAATACACAGTCTTACTTTGCCATTTTTCTTTGTTGTGACCACTACGGCTGAGATCCACTCAGTAGGTGTGTCGACCTTCAGGATCATTCCAATGCTTGACAGTCTGTCCAACTCTTGTTTTAAAGGCTCTTTAAGGGCAATTGGCACCCTCCGAGTGGGTAGCTGAACTGGATGGACATCCTTGTCAATTTCCAGGTGTAGTTGGCCTGCAAGTTTGCCTTCCCCAGAGAACACATCTTTGTACAGCGAAATGTAGTCTTCTTTCTTGAGATTGACAGGGGCCTCATCGTTTGAATCCACAGCAAGGATGTTGTGTTCATTGATTGTTAGCAATTGAAGGTGTTTGCTGGCCCTTAGACCCAGGATAGACTTGCAAGGACTTACTCCACCAACAATGTGAAATTCAATACTGTACTTCTTATTGTTCTTTGGGTTTGTCACCCGGAAGCGTTTCTTGCCCAGCGGTTTAACTTCAGACTGGTTGTACATTACCAGAGTCACAGATGTTTTGTCCAAGTCTTTTAGACAGCCTGTACCACAGAGTCTCTCCACTGTTTTATCTGACATGAGATTTACAGTTGAGCCGCTGTCAAGCTGGAACTTCTCCTCCCCACCGTTGACAAGAAGGGTGGCAAAAATTTTGCTCGCGTGCTTGCGGGGGGCGAGTGCATTGACTTGCTCTTTCACATCAATCTCTGCGACATATTCGTCATCATCGGAGTCAAAATCCATAAAAAGCACCTTTTTCTTTGATTCTCTGCAACAGACTGCAAAGTGGTTTGGGAGGCCGCACTTCTTGCAAGTGTTTCCCCAAGCTGGACAGTTCTTCTTGGCGAAGGGATGCTGCCTAGCGCAAAATTTGCATGTCATTCTGGACTCTCGTGATTCAGTGCGGGGCCTGTTGTCCGATACTCCAGCCTTCTTTTTGCCTGCCGGGTTGACTTTTTCCTCCTTTACGAGACGGACATCCTCCTGATTCATAGTCTTCAGTTGCCGTGCGGAGGTCTCTGAAGATCTACAAATGTCAATACATTGACTCAAGGTGAGTTTGCCTGCTTGTAGTAGTTTCTTTCGAGCTGAATTGTCATTAATGCCAACCACTATTCTATCACGGATTAGTGAGTCGGCTAGTGTCCCATAATTGCAGGTCTTGGCTAATTTACGTAGAGCAGTAACATAGGCATCCACAGACTCATTAGACTCCTGATCCCTTCGGTTGAAGACATATCTTTCGTAGGTTTCATTGCATTCCCCAATGCAGTATTTTTCCATCTTCTCAAGTATCACGTCTGGCTCTTTCCGCTGGTCTTCGGACTCAAACTCCATTGAGTCAATAACATCTAGCGCATCCGACCCGATGCAGGTGAGCAGGGTGGCCGTCCTTCGTTGCTTGTTCCTATCCGGATTTTCCGGGTCTTTGAGTTGAGCAGCAATTTCGTAGTTCGACCACGCTCGACTGAATCGTTGCCATTTAACAGGAAGATTTCCGCCGCTTAAATCCAACTTTTCTGGTAGCGGGATATTCACTGGAACTGTAATCACCGTGTGATGTGTAGTCGATGAATTCGGAACCGAACCATCACCGCTTTCGCCAGTGTTGTCGCTCGGGGTTGTCGGCATATTGGAGCGATTATATTGGAGAAAGTACTCACAATCGTCTTCGACGGAGGCTACGAGCTGTAATTGACGCCCAGTTTACTTCTGACACCATGTAACGTTAAGTGAAGACGACTACAGACGAGATTATGGAGACGAACTGCCGGTTTAATACATGTCAGCCATTACAAGATCAGGGAGCACATGCGAATACATCCGGGATAAATGTATAACTTAACATACTGCGCAAGTCCAAACTTGACTTGTCACACGTGATATGCGTGACAATAATACGCGTGACAATATCGTTACAATTATTGATTTGAGACAAGGTTTTGGAACACTTGTGGATCGAGCTTCCAGGCCGCAACAAAAACAGCAAGATCTTGCTTGTCACAATGAACTTCTCTGACTGGATACAGACTTCTGAGGATTTGCTAGGTGCAAACGTAGCTTCGTGGGATGGTATGCTACTCTTGGCTGGGGACATTAACCTGGACATGTTTCGCCGTGAAATGTCGGAGATGAAGCGTTACAATGAATTGTTAGACTCGCTCAATCTTAAGCAGATGGTCACCAAGGCAACACGAATAACGAAGACTAACAAAACCCTAATTAATCACATAATTACTAACGCGCCGAAACGCATTACTTACAATGAGGTACTTCCACGTCCGCTAGTAAGCGACCGTGACGCCCCGTTTGCTTGCGTGCAGATTACACTTGATGCACCTAGATATAAGCTCATCAGGAACGAAAAACGATTAATAATAATGATTTGAGGTGGGAGTCGAACTCGGGTCACAAAAATTAACATGCTTTCTTAGAAAAATAGGTAAATAGATAAATAAATAAATTCGGCTTTGGACATTTGGTTCCATAAATGTCATAAATGAACGTAAACAAAAGCTTTTTGATTTTTTGTCTGGAAACATTGATATTCTTGGGAAAAAGAACAGAAAGGTGCGAAGTAAATTTATCAAACTAAGGCCTAGGCCAGACCTCGAACTTTACTTGAGACGAACCAAACTCTGTGTTCGACATCTGGCTCAGTTAAGTTCATTTGGATGAGTTTTGGATCTTCAAACACGGCTAAAGATCCGGGAAAAATGTCGATCCACAAATGTGACGAACTAAATTAATGAATTAAAAATTTGTATGATAATGTTTATTTAGTTTTGTACGGGAGAAAATTTATTAAAATTGCTTTTTGGTCTGATTCAGTTGACCCAACAGACTATCTTAGCTTAATTGAGGTCGACCCAAATTAGATTTTGCTTCGTCTCATGAAAAATTTGACGTTTGGCCTAGTCCTCCCTTCCAACGTGATCTAAATTTTGATGCTAGCCTAGTATTGTAATTGTGTTTTGTTGATGACATTGACGAGAAATTCTCGAAGGACTTAGAACGTCGGTTGTCATGGCGATACGATTTAATATTTCTTTTACGTTCTTTCCTTTGCTTTTACTACTACCCATGTGAGCGTTTCCGTGAAAGTCGATTCTGCGCTAGACCGCGCAGTTCAAAGTTTCCTCCCTTGTCTACTCGCTTGTATCGCTCAGGTAAACACTCAACGAAAAACCCTTAAAATCATTTGAATACCCGCCCTTTTTCAGCTAAGCGTACGATAATACACAAGATGAAACTGCGTGTTTTGTGGATATTTAAGTAAATACCCTTCACTGGATAGTTCGGTGATGTGAACGATTTTGATGTTCCTACACTCAGAATTTTCTCTGTGAATTCAAAAATACGAACGGTCACACAGTTTGGTTTGACCGCCTTATGTTTTGTGTTGTTGTGACGGACCTGTTCTCTTGTTCCACTTCAGATTCTTCACATTACCATAGGAGTTTAGAGGAGGGCAGACATTTCAGTTTTATGGCGTGGTTCACATTAATAGGTTACTTTAAGCCTCCCTTTGTTATTTCAAATTTTGTGCTGCAAAAAAACTTTGTAGTACACCTCTTTATGAACTGGCAACTAGGAATTCCACCGGAGTCAGACAAGGCTGTCTGCTCTCACCAACTCTTTTCAACATCTTTCTGGAGAGATATATGACTGACGCACTGGAAGATCATAAAGGAACAGGAAGCATCCATGAGCATCGGAGACAGAACAATCACCAACTTACGTTGGCAGGAAAGGAGGAGGTATTAGCCTCTCCGGTGGATCGCCTGGGTAAGACCTCTTCAGCCTTTGACATGGAAATTAGGGCCGAGAAGACAAAACTGACGACCAACAACACCGGTTGTATCGAGGAAAATTGGACGAGGTTGACAGTTTTAAGTATCTGGGCGCAATCGTCACAGACCAAGGTTCCAAACCTGAAGTACTGTCCAGAATTGTACAGACAACAGCAGTACTAGACAGACTGCATACTGAAGACCATCTGGAACAATAAGCATACCTCTCTTTGCTCAAAGATGAGACTTGTGCGCTCCCTGATTATCTAAGTACTGTTGTACGCCAGCGAAACCTGGACATTGACTGCGGACATCCTGAAGAAACTGGAGGCCACTGAAATGAGATGCTTTAGGACACTGCTTGGCATTTCATTCAAAAACCACATCACCAACGATGCAGTCAGAGACAAAACCAGGCAAGCCATAGGGCCCTATGATAACATGTTAACCACTGTAAAGAAACGCAAGTTAAGGTGGTTTGGGCATGTATCACGTATGATCAGGCTTGCCAAGACAATCTCACAAAGAATAGCAGTGCAAGGAGGGAGAGAAGAGGAGGACAAAGGAAGTGTTTGGAGAATAGCATATTTGGGTGGACAGGGTTGAAGTTTTGCGACGCCCTAATCTGAAAACAAAATCAAGTGGAGGGAAAGGGTTGCAGGGTCAATGGCGTTCCAACGGTCACCATGACTACGGGGTAGATTCCACCGGCACTCTTCTAATTCACTGAACATTTTTTTTGGGAAACCAGATTGTTCGCCAAGCTCCACTTACTAAAACGTTCTTTGTGGCAGCAAAAGCGTTGAAAGGTTTGCCTCATATCCTCAAGCTGAAAATTAATTGATTGTGTGCTGTCACTTAGAGAGTGGTTGGTCACCATTAGCTTACTGAGTCCAATCGGTTAATTGTCACTTGCATCCAACTTTCGCCAGGCCTTCAAGCACCAATTCTTATGATGTCGAGGTTCCTTATGAAGTTGATATTTTCATTGTCTGCGTAGACAATCAAGTCTAAGACATCTCGGAACTCTGTACATCTTGTGAGTTGAACCTCAAGCTAGTTGCTTAGCTACAAAGTGATCGTTGTTATGCAAAGACCAGGCCAAAATGTAATAAGGCTCTTAGTCATAATCCCAGCTAAACCTGACCATGTCATATTCACCTATTAGTATATAACTTAATTAACAATTAATGAATTAGGCTGAGTATCTTATGAAGAATTATAGAGATCTCGGAGGGTGTTCTCCCTCCTCGATCTCCATAATTCTTCATAAGATACTCAGCCTAATTCATTAATTGTTAAATATTATATTTCCATAAAAAATTGCTAAATAGAGCAATTGATAAACGAGCTTTTTCTAATATACAATAACCGTTTAATATGACTAATAACTTTGTTTTAATAAGGCTAAAGCCAGATAACTTCACCTGTTTCTGTTCTCGAAACTTTTAATTAATATTTGAACTAGAAATATAAAATGTCTATTATCAGAAACGTTTCATCTGTCACTTATTTTATTTTACTGTCTTCAATTAATTTCCATTGCTACTGACCATACTACGTTTTAAAGACAGTGAATTATGTTTTTCTTTCAAGTAAGTTCATTTAAAACCGGTTTGCCGAGTTCAGTTGCAGTTTGTTTATACTTCCTTGGCTAATGCTGGAGGCTATTCTCTTCGTTAATATCTTACCACCTGCTGATATAAATTAAATATCGTTCTGCTGACAAAATAAACGTAGCAATTAAATGCGTTTTGCGATTTTATACCGCCTCTCAGAAATTTAATTTTTAATGTGCAATTCAGTTTTTGATTTAAATAAGATGATTTATTCTGCATTTAGAGAAATTAAAAAGTGTTTCTATTGTCTGCGATTATGAATAGGAAAAGATATATTATCGAAGCCAATGCTATTAACAAACTGATAAGTTGATAAACAATAAGAGGAAGGATCAAATTATATTTTGCTCATCTGCCCAGGTTCAGTGTCTTCCGCTTAGTCGACCGGTTGGAGATTGTGATGGTGCTGATAGTGCGAAGATATATTTTGGATCTGATTCTTAGTGGGAGGTTATGAGCAACGTCTTTGAATCTTTTCTTGTGTGGTTAAGAAAAGCGCTCAATAACCAAGAGCAAGAAATGATGCCATTCTAAGTAGAGAAGCCCTGTCGAGTGCGTGTTCAGAAACGCAACTTCGAATTCAAACTGACTTAGTCCACGAAAAATGACGAATACATATTATCTGTCGTACGTCTCTAATTGCGTAATCAACGGCTTCTCGAGTTATCCGGCTATCATGTTGAACATTTTCACCATCTATGCCATTGAGAAAACTACAACGTTGTCAAATAAGAACTTAAAAACACTGCTCCTTAGTCTGGCTGCCTCTGATCTTGGTGTTGGCTTGGTCGTTCAACCGTTGTACATTGCACGTCTCGCTATGGAGATGGAACACATCACGGAAAACAATCTAAACTATAACAACATATACAAGGCTTTTCTGCTTTCGGCAAATATGTTTGGTTTTGCTTCGTTCTTTTGTGTCACAGCTCTGAGTGCAGACCGATTTTTGTCTGTTCATTTCAATCTCAGATATCGAGAACTTGTGACTCACAGGCGTGTTGTTGGTGTGGTGATCTCTATTTGGGTCATAAGTGCATTTCTTTCGTTGATTAGAATATTCATCTCTAAGAAGATCATGTACCTTATTTTTGCCACCATCGAGTTTACTTGTATAATATGTGCCACGTACTTTACTTTGAAAATATATGTGGCCACGCGTAGCCACACAGGCCAAATCCGATCCCAGCAAGTGCAGCGATCATCTCAGAATGGCGAAATCGGGACAGCACAAGTTTCAAGCCTACAGATCTCGGTGGTGATAACAATTGCCTTATATGTCTTATTTTTGGTTTGTTACTTACCGCAAATGTCTGTTTTATTTGTCACTGCTGTCTTTGGACAAAGCGACTTTTTAGAGATGTTATTACACCACACGACCACATTGGTTTTTCTTAATTCATCGCTAAATCCGATGATTTATTGCTGGAAGATGAGGCATGTTCGAAAAGCTGTCTTGCACACTTTGCGAAGGTCATTTTCAAGACAATGACAGCTGAGGAAAGTTTTACCATTTAGTCGTCAACGAGAACGACAAAAAAGCAATAGGTTTAGATAAAACAACATCTTACACGTGCATCACGCTTTTTTGTAAATTTCTTTACTTTCGTCGCACGATTACGAGCGTGAACACAAGACAACAACTTTCTTTTTCTTTTCCTGAACTTCTATACAGTGTTTTAGAATTCAATTCCAGAAAAAATTGCCAACACATTTTTTAACGAATTAAATAAGATAGAATAAGCGCGATAAAGCTTGAAGCAGCGCGACTTCTCTTTTTAAGTGACGTTTCCGTACTCCGTCGCCGTCGTTCAAGTTGTTGCTTCCCTAGTTTTTACGTCAATAAATTGAGCTCGTAATTTACAGTGCATTAACGGACAAACCTGAGGCCAGAGTCGACGCATGATACATTTTCAGTGAGTTCGTGCCACGTATTAGCAGTGGTTTAGATCTTCTAAATTGTTCATAAAGTCATTCTGGAAGCTTGATTTTCCTCAGTTTTCATGAAACGCAAGGTATCTACAATCTCTCGTGGGGGAGTAGCACCTGATTACGATGTCGTTAAAAATTTTCAAAAATGTTCATCTCATTAGCATAACATAAAAGTGGGACCGCGTAAGTGAAACTATGACTGTATGGGGAGTTAAACAAACAACCGAGTTAGGAACCGAGTTAAGAACCGAGCTGAGACCGAGTTAGCAAGCGAGTTAAACAAACTTTGGGCCATTTGATTATTGATTTGAGACAAGGTTTTGGAACACTTGTGGATCGAGCTTCCAGGCCGCAACAAAAACAGCAAGATCTTGCTTGTCACAATGAACTTCTCTGACTGGATACAGACTTCTGAGGATTTGCTAGGTGCAAACGTAGCTTCGTGGGATGGTATGCTACTCTTGGCTGGGGACATTAATCGGGACATGTTTCGCCGTGAAATGTCGGAGATGAAGCGTTACATTGAATTGTTAGACTCGCTCAATCTTAAGCAGATGGTCACCAGGGCAACACGAATGACGAAGACTAGCAAAACCATAATTAATCACATAATGACTAACGCGCCGAAACGCATTACTTACACTGAAGTACTTCCATGTCCCGCAAGTAAGCGACAGTGACGCCCCGTTTGCTTGCGTGCGGATTACGCTTTATGCACCTAGATACAAGCTCATCAAGAACGAAAAGCGTTTTTCTGAAACAGCTTCTATTGACGACTTCGCTGCTCTGCCACTTGAAATCGTGTATGCTTTGGACGACCCCAATGATAAGATGGCGACTTTCAACCGTCTCGTTGCTGAAGAGAACAAAGGTGACCCGACCCCCGGCACCCTGGTTAAACTATCCGAGTATTCGCTCCCTGCAAGTAAACTTCGTAAATTAACGCCGGGAGGCGCACGCACGACCTCTTAAGGAAGTTGCATGGGGCATGTTAAGATACACTCGAAACAAGCTAAAAACCCTGATTAAGAAGGCCAAGCGGTCTTTTATGATCACTGTGTCTTCCTCGAAGCGACCGAAGAAGGTATGGAGGGCGATACACCTTTCTTTCCATCCAAGCCAACAACCACTCCGCGCCGACCCCGACGATCTTAACAGGCGCTTCGCCTCAACGGTTGAGAGTGTCACTGCTTCGTCTCTGGCGCTCAGCAAGGACATCTACCAGCTGATCGATCGTCTTACAGATGACTCGCATTCCTCCTTTCTTTCCTGTAACGTCACTTATCAGGAAGTGCTTAGAGAGATAATGGAACTGCGATCGGACTGTTGGACCGAACCTGATAACATACCGCTGAGTTTGTCAAACTGGTGGCCGAGCATCTGGTCTCTCCGCTCACGCATATAATCAACTCATGCCTTGACAGAAACGAATATCCCCTGTTGTGGAAAACTGCGCGCATTAGTCCGATTCCTATGGTGGATGAGCCACGGACAAATAACGATTACCGACCTACCTCTATTTTACCTTTATTATCTAAGGTCTATGACAAATTGGCTCTCCCCCAAATCGCTGATTTTCTCACGGACAATTCCGTCTTGCAATCTAACATCAGTTCATATCGGAAGTGTCACTCTACTACAACCACAATGTTGGCGATAAGGGATGACATTCCGAAGGTCATGAAAAGGGGTGAAATTACTCTGGCAGACTTCTCTAAGGCTTTTGATACCGTTGCCTTCGAGGAAGTCCTGTCTAAGCTGCACCTAATGGGTTTCTCGAGGTCCGCCCTGCAGTGGATAGCAAGCTATTTTATGGACCGGAAAAAGTTTGTGCAAGTCGATGACCGCTCATCAGCACAAATCAATATTACTGACGGGTTCCTCATGCATCAATTCTAGGACCCGTTTTGTTTGACCTTTACATGAATGACCTGTATTCTGCTCTTCCATCTTAAGTTGTATGTCATCAATACGTGGACGACACCACGACGTATACTCATTTCAGGCCATCTGATCTTGAAGTCGGCTAGTCGGTAATTCAACACGCGCTAAACAAGCTGTCAGACTGGTTCTTAGAATGCAACCTATCTTTGAATCCAAAGAAAAGAAAGATGATGATGCTGTCATCAGCTCTGATGTCAAGGGCATATGGACTGGAGAGATGTTCGCTTAATCTCACGGTTAACGGGGAAAGGCTCGAGCGTGTCTCAGACTTTCGCCTGCTGGGGACCCAAGTCAATCAACACCTCAACTGAAAGGAGGAGATTAACTAGAATATTTGTAGCTGATACGTTACACTAGCTGTAATTAGAAAATTAAAGCACGTAACTCCCTTCCACGTCCGAAAGCAACTGGCGGAATGTCTGATTTTATCGAAAATTGACTACAATGACATTGTTAGTCACCCAATCCCGGAATACCTAATAAAGGGCGTACACCTTGTCCAGTTAGCCACTGAAGGTTTCGTTCTTGGGTGCTATGCGCCTATGGTAGATCTAATAAAACTAAGATAAATGCCAGTTAATTAAAATTGTTTTTAAAGCCTTGCATCATAATGCCTGGCCGTCCTATCTTAAGCTAGACATTCATAATCCAACACGGACACTGAGGTCCTCGAAAGAAGAGACGTTAAAAGTACCCCTTCAGTCGGGTACTTTCCAGGACAGTACCTCTAATGTTTTTAATTCATTACTCTCTACTGCAAGGAACTCGGTGTTTTTAGTGATTTTAACACTCAAGTGAGAACGTATCTAATAAATAGGGAAAATGTACGTATGATTTCTTGATTTGTATACACCTAATTGCAATAACGTTGTCATAGAAAAAAGCAAAAAGCAAAAAGCCAAATAGGAATTAATTTAATAGCCAGGTGATTTACATTTGCGTATTTTAATAATTTAACAACATTTATGATTGTATGACTGTATGATTCCGCACATCCAATGTACGTTTGTAATTTGAGCACGTTTGGAATTCGCTAGATGAATCAGCCTTGAATTGCATTAGAATGACAGCAAGAAACAGATGCAAATGAATTCTCTCATATTACGTGATTAATTTTCAGCTATAAGCGTGTGTGTTGGGAATGTTGCAAGCGCCTATGATAATTACATTTTAATAAATTCCTATTTAGCTTTTGGCTAATTTGCTTATTTGTCAGTGCATCCCTAATATTGGGTTCTAGCCACGTGAATATTTTTCGTTAACATTTCCGTCGAACGTTTTTTAGGCCAATGTGATAATAATTTTTAGGGCTACTCCGTCTACATGATATTTCTTCGTAAGAGTACAGTAATTTTCCCTTCCACCATTTTTTTTTCTGTAACTACGCTGCCCTCTCAATAAATTTTCTTTTGGTCCGTCCCTAAAAGAAAAATACATGTGCGGGGATATGTCATTGTTATAATTCTTTTATGGAATTGAGTAAAAAGGAAAATATACATCATCTATCACTAGTAGCAGCCACGCCATTTTTAAAAAGCAACTTAAAACATTTCTTTTTAAGAAAGCTTTTAATTTGTTGGAATAGTTCTAATGTTTAATTTTAATTTCGTTTGGAATTTTCGAATTTCATTTTTTTTAGATTTTACCATAGCATAACATATCATGTTATTATTATAGCTTTCAGGGATTTTTATTTTTTTTATTTATTACTTAGTCATTAATTTTAACTTAATGTAAAGCGCTTTTGAATATTCTTCTATAGTTTTAGCGCTATACAAATTCATTATCATTATCATTATCATTAAAGACAATGCTTAATTTTATGCATAATTCCCAAAGTAAAACATGACTGCGGGGTGTGAGTATTTTATTTTTTTCAGTTTCTGCATGCGACTATTTTTTATTTACATGATATACAGCTGATTTTCAATAGAAGCATCAGAAAAATCAACAGCCCTCGCTTGCGCTATTCTAGTATATTCCCTTAAAACTGGTGTCGAAGGATTAAAACTTAATTCGGACACATAGCGTTGCTTGAGGTTCCATTGTGATCCATGAATTGACGGCAGAGATGTCTCAGTCTTAACACTGTTTTCCTTTGCTACCACGTCGATGGCTGAAGAATCAAACACGCGTGAAAGACTCGAGACTGTTTTAAGTTTTAGTAAATATTCAATATCTATTTCTTGATAATCTTCATCTTCGACTGTTTGATTTTTAAGGAGACTTCTGCGACTCAAAACGCAGTTTAAAGCATTGATATTTTTCCCGCCTCTAGAACCGTGGTTTTTTCTGTATGTCTCGAATGCTTTTCTTTCTCGATCTTTCCCACTACTTGCTCCGCGTAAACTTTCAAGGCTTTCGCCCCGCGATAGCTTTATTGCTCTCTTCTCCGTTTCTGTCTCTTGTTGATTCTCGGGAACTCTTACTTTTTCACCAGTAGCTTTAACTTGAATATTTTCTTTGGTCGAACAATATTTCTTTATCAGAATCGACGATTTCAATTGTTTGAGAGGATTCGTTACATTTGATTCCCCTTGATTTTGTGCTGTATCTTCGTGTTTATCACAAAAACTGTGAAACATTGGCTCCACTTGATTCCCTAGCAACCATGAGTTTGATCTCTCTATTTGAAGATACTTTCTAGAACAGCATTTTTCTGGCGGTGTTAAGGCCGACATTTCAGAATCTCGACTTATTTGGTTTTTGTCTTTCAAACCTAAAGTTGACTCTTCAATATCGTTGCATTCTTTTTGGCCCTCTGTTTTGTAAACAGTTCGCACCTGCAAACAAGGAGAAAACGATAGCTTGCATGCTGTGGCAATTTCGTTGAAAGACATTTTGCGTGCCGGCCTAGAAATAATTCCTGTTCCTTTCTCTGACGTTTTTCCCGTAGTCAAATGTGGTAGTTCCTGACGATCTTTATCTTTCTTGATACCCGCTCCTTTTAATAAGAAATCTTTTGGCATCGCAGACTGGCCACAAAAACCTCCTCGTGGTTTACAAAGCACGTCATTAGGAACTTGGTTTGTTCTAAAATACATTTTTAAAATGATAAACAGTTAACCGTTGTACTTTTAAATATAAACGTCGAATTTGACCATCTAGAAGAATCGTGTCATTATATTCGAAGTCGAACTGACTAAACGAAATGACCTGTCCATATTTAATTTTTTCGAATTTAAATACGCTTAAGCCTCGAAGAAAAAAAAACAAAAGTACTGAGGAGACTAAGTATCTTACAAACGCTAATTGCCGCAAGTGTTTGAGAAGTTAATTGCCATTCGTCGCTTTTAAATCTTGCAACAAGAGTCACTGTAGAATCCACATTTGTAAAACCTCAATTCACTGAAATCGTGTAAACTGATTTGAAAATTTCGGCTCTGTTAGTTGTTTAAAGCTGACATCCATTTTACTGCCTTCAAAATTTTCATTTACGTGCCAGGTCAAATAGAAAATTTTCATTTTCACCTTTTAAGTTGCTATGGTGATATATCATATAAGCAGGTGCTTGCGGCCAGCTGCCGTAAATTATTATTACGTTGAGAAAACGCTTGCGCAGTAGCACCCTCTGGCTAGAAATGGCTTATTTTGGGTTCACGCTCCCCGCTTAGCCTTGAAAGAGCATGTGGAGGAGCTAGGCCTTAGTACCCTGAATGGCTTAAATCAACTCCAGGAGAGTTCACCTACATACTAAGTGAGCGAGTTGAGATAATCGCCCTGATTTTATCATCTTTTTGACTTGTTGCAGCAGTGAACCAAGATTTATTGAAAATCTATGACCGCTTCTTTCTTTTACTTTGGTCAACACTAAGTTTCTACATCATGTTTAAGTTTAAGCTGGCCACGCTCTTTTCTACATTTTATTTAATTCTATTTGAGAACATATATTTTTTTGGCGTCCGTATCTGACACTAAAATGAGACCATCTGGTGTTGTAGTTATTCCTACAGGGTACTCTAAGGTATCAATCGTTTTTCCGGTGAAACGACTCTCCATTGTAAACTGATCAACACGACCATTGCGAGCATTGCATACAAGAAGATTGTGATGATTGCCTTGTTTGTGGACACACAATCCCCATGGACGAGGCAATTGATCATCCAACTCGCCTTGTTCTCCAATCTTGTGCAAAAACGTCCCTGAATTGTTATGAACCTTTAAGCAATGATTTCCCCATTCGGAAACGATAAACATATCCTCCTGATAGATACATGAGCAAGGACTGCTAAGTCTTCCCGGTCCACTGTCTCCAAATTTAAGTAAAAGTTCACCATTCTGTGATAAAACCTGAATTCTGCCATTATTGTAATCAGCGACAATAACTCGCCCTTTATGATCCACACAAACGCTAAAAGGATTCCGAAACTCGCCGTCTCCTGTGCCTTCCTTCCCGAAGCTTTTCACAGAGTTCCCTGTTTGAACGTTAAATTGCTGGATGCGATGATTTGCTTGATCTGCCACCAGAATATTATCATCGTCAAGATAAGTAACACCAAGTGGGTAATTAAGCTGTCCAGCGTTGTTGCCATGACAACCAAGTTTTCTTACACAGTTTATTTCTTCGTCAATTATCAACACACAGTGTTTCTTCTTGTCAGCAACAGCGATTTGTCCTTTGCTGTTCACAGCAATTCCAGTCGGCGCTTGAAGACTTTCTCCTTGTAATTCCAATTCTCCAACAACCTGAATGAGCCGTTGCTTTACTTGAACAGCGTAAGAGCTGGTTGTAAGCACTTTGCCGTTAATGCTCACTAAGATATTGAAGGTACCGGGAACTTTTGGCGTAAACTTGACTTGCAAAGATCCATCTTCTTTTCCGTAAGTTTTTAAACTTCCCACTTTATCAAAGGGTTGTACAAGCACTTCAACACGGAGTTTGCTCTTCACTCCGTCTTGGATTCTGGGGTAGACTTTCAGCTCTGACTCTACACCAGCTTGGAAAACTTGATTCATTCCCTTTATAATTGGTTCACTGGTTGCCACAAAACCAACATTTAACTTCTCTGGTTCAAAATTTGGAAAATACTTCACAAAGGAACTGACCGGAAACACTAAGATTGGAGTATCTTCAAGGTAGTGACAACACTGTTCAAGTTTCGGTTTCCATTGCATTATGGTCGAACTGGAGCTTCTTTGCAAGAGATTTTCACCAAACTCGACTGCTTGGTTGATCTGCTTTAGCAAGGACTGGAAGTGTGTCTTTGCCGAATTAATCATTTTCAATCGCGACACTCTCGTGTTTTCGAGAAGGGTAAAGATCTCAAGTTCCCTTTCGCGAATCTCAGCAATCATTTGTTCCACTGTATGGGAAACTTCACGTTTAGCATCCATAGCGTTTGTTTGCAGCTCGAGCTCTGTTTTTGCAACGTTATGAATCGCTTCACGGTAAATTTTGGTCTTTCCTTTTAACATATCGACTCTTTCCAGGATCTTAGCTTTCTCGACGTCCGCAACTTTATCCAATAGTTCAACGTCATGGCCCTCGTGTGGCTTGTGATCCGTAGTGAGGCAAATTTGGCAAACACATAGTTTACATTTGAGACAAAAATATCTTAATACCTCGCGCTCATGATACCGCTGAGAGCAAAATGACTGTCTCTTCATTAGCGCCTCGTAGTCTTCAGGTTGGAACTGTTTGACTGGCATCACCTTATGTCCGTCTGTAAAGTGACTAAACAGTTGATGTGCGTTTACACAGTCACTGCACATGAATTTAGTGCATTCGAAGCAGTAACTTATCTCTGCGCTCTTTATCTTACAAATGCTACATCTGGTCTCATTGCCATCGCTACTCTGTCGGAGAGCCAGCAAACTCAGCAACCTGTTATGATGAAAACTTGTCAGCAGTTTATCAAAGCGATTTGCTTCGGGAAGATAGACTTCAGCCTGGCATTCAGGGCAGCGAAACTTTCCGTTCCTTTGGCTTATCAGTGCGTGTTTCTTCAAGCACTCACAGCAGAATGTGTGCAGGCAAGTTATTGTCTTAGGATCGGTGAAAGTATCCAGACAGATTGAACAGGTAACCTGTTCTTTGAGGGTTTTTAGCAGAGATTCCATCGTGAAATCTTGCTTCAAAGTGACAAAATGCACCTTTTTAAAATTTCGTTTTCGTTGTGATTACGGAATACTTGATCTATATATAGGATTGGAAAAAAACTCTTTCATTTATCCCTGATTATCCAACCGGATTTTTAGAAGTCTACTCTCTCATGGAGCGGAAATGTTTATTGTGATTTTCAAAGGCGCATTTTCTTAGTCTGGAGTCAACTGACGAACGAAAATCAAAAGAACGAAAGAAGTCATATTATATAATGGAACGGTCACTTAAATTAGAAAAAGTGGAATCCTTTTTTAGAATCCCTAATATGTTTTTATCGTAATCTTACACAACTGAGTCTTTATCGGTGAGAGGGAAACAAAAACCTTGAAAAACATTATTTTGGGATGTTATTTATTATCTTACCCAACGAAACAAAAAAACAAAACAACACAAAAACGAAAACTGAAGAGCTAGTCACGAATCCATTTATTTCAGTGTTATTAAAAAGATACACCTTTCGCAGATATTAGCACATAAATATTCGCTATTTAGGTGGCTTTAATTGAGGCCTTATTTTCAAAATAAAGTTCAGCGAATTTGCGGAACCAGTCAAATAAGATTTTTCTACTACGAATCCCTGTTTTCCCTCAATATTTAGTCCGTAGTCTATTTTTACAGGTCTCCTGAAAATCAGCAGTTAGGGATGATCAAAACAATCAGCCATTTGCACCGACTTCGTAATGAGGGCAGTTCAAATTTCTTAATGTTCTTATACACCCGCGAAAGTTGTGAATCCCTTTATCTATCTATTTATTTATTTACCATGTTAAGTCCGAGATTCAATAATCAATATTATTATACATCAGACTCACTATGAAAAATCTGATTGGTCGAGAGCATTCAATCAATTCACAATAGCTTGTGAACTTGACATGATAAATGCAATATCTGCTGCAGATATTGCATTTATCATGTCAAGTTCAACGTCTGCCTGGTTACCAAGCCCGTTGGAGTGTTCTCCTCAGAAACGGAATGGCTGAATGTCTTCTTTTGTCTATTGTTTAAAAACTGTATAATAAAACAATTATTGAATTCGGTTTTCGCATGATATCATGAATTATCAAAACCTCGTGTCTGTATTATCTGCTTCAGCCTTCGGCTTCGGCAGATAACACAGACCTCGGTTTTGATAATTCATGCTCAACCTCATCCAATAATTGTTTAATATATAGATTAGGCAGGGCTAAAAGCGAAGCTCTCGATAATATTTATAGTTCGTTCAAACAAAATATAAAATCGTGTAATGCTAAGCGGCGAACGAAGGCAACGCCGTAGAACGGTGAAAAACAACAAAAGGTCTAATTAGCAAAAAAGCAACTTTTCACGAGCAGCACACTTTTTTTTTGTACATTTCTTTGCCGTTGTTTGAACGACCACAACGTGAAACTTCCAGAAACTTCTTAGTTACACTTTTAATGGAGGAAATGTCGTACGTGTTCTCGTTCACTTTTTTTCACTGCCGCTTACTTTCACCTTGCATTTGATTGGTGGCCGCTAGCATTTCTCATTTTGTCACCGCCGCTAAAAAATTTTCATGTTGTTCTTGCAACTTTTTTAATCTCTCGCTCTAGATCTCTGTCGCCTCTTTTCTCGTTGAGTTTCGCTGGCCTGCCGCCTACTTTCTTTTTTTCTCTGTCTTTCTCTTGCTCTGTATTCCAAATTTGTGGACAAGACAATTAATCTAAGCTTAATACTTTAGACAACATGGATACAGAAACAATTCCCGCTTTCCGTTTTCGTCTCTTTAGCTGTTTCGGCTTTACAAGACGCCGGTGACTATGCGATTTCCCGCCAAAATAACCTCTAGTTATATTACATTGGTTTGCCTGTGGTGAGGACGGACGGTCGGGCTGCAGGCGGGGCGTACGGTCACGTGATTACCAAATTTTCTCGGATGGGAGCTCTGCTATAAAAGTCTTTTCTAAAGACAAGTAATAATGAACTAATAAGCACAATGTGAACTAAGGAATAGATTCCCGGCTAAAGCTCAAGCGATTTTGCCAATACTACGTACTTTTCTTGGTAGTCTGTTCTATTCCCGTAAGGATCTTGTAAAAAATGAGAACTTCTCATGCTGAGCTGAGCTTATGAAAATCGCAGTTAATAAAGTGTAACTTAAAAGAATGCCCAGATGAGCATGTAAGGGAATAGGCAACTGCGTGGAGCCGTTCTGTATTATCCCCATAGGTTTAGTGATTTTTGAACTAGTAAAGCAAAAACAGGCGAGCAATTGTTCTACGAGTTTCCAATATCGTACTTTCTAGCCCAGGCAACTAAGCATATCAGTCAGGCACATTATCCTACAGGACCCATGAGCTGCTCTACTATGAACCATTTCAACTTGCCTGATGTTCTTGGCTGTATAACAGTCCCATACGGATGAGCAGTATTCAACTGGACGCCGCGCACAAGAGCTTTAATTTATATGCCTTCTCCTTCGTGGATCAACCTTTACCTATCTTTTGAGGGAAAAGCTCTGGGGACGAGGTTGTCGTGGATGTGGAGTAATTTTTCCGCAGATTGCGGTTGAGGAATCCCAACGTCTTTTTTGCTTTGTTTGTGATGTTGTTCACACGAACGTTCTACCTAAGATCTTTGGAAAAGTATACTCAATGGTACTTGGTATTATCTATTGCCTCAAGTCAAGGCAGCAGCCATGAAGGGTAGTAAATGAACACAAGGAGATGAAAATATTTGATCGGGTACGTGGTTTGTATTGCAAATGATTTATATCGATTTGTTTTAGAAATGTTCAGTTTTAGCCCGCACAGCTACAGTTTAAAAGTTGCCCAAAGTTGCCGGAATTTTCTAAAAAGTTGCTCAAAAGTTGATCCTTATGATAGCCATTTTTCAAAGTGATAGCTACTTTTTGCCAAGAGTTGCTGGTGAAGTACAATAATGCAGTCTGAAACTACTGCCTTTTTTTTGCTTTTTTGTATTTTACGCATCTACATGAGGGTGACGTTGAAAGTGCAGCGTTTGTGTAATGTAATTTTTTCCCTACAAAATCATAGTACTTTACCTTTTACACCGAGGCAACCTGAAAGATTAAAGTCTGCCCAATAAAAATGTCTTTCTAATAGTCTTCTTGTGTTTTGAGCAGCCCTAAATCAGTTAGTATAATTTGTGTAAAAAGAACATTGTGAGACAAAAAGAGAAAGAACTCAGTAAAGTACTTCAGGCGTAAAGTACTTCAGGTGTTTGGGGCACAGGGTTAAATTCACTCGTTGTTAAATGTTATCTATGACTTCAAAGAAATGAAATGTTCTTAACAGGGCTTAAGCAGTATTAAAGGACTTCATGATTCCCATAAGTTGCTAACAATTTAATCAAGTTACCACAAAAATCAAAAGTTGCTTCAAAAAGCAAAGTTGCCAAAGAGTTGCCTAGCAACTTGTGGCTGAGGCTAACCACTCTCCCAGAAGGTTTTCCGCGGGTTTTTTGAAAGCGGCTTCAAAAAAATCAGATTCATTGTCGGCCATTTTGAGTGACGCCACATCAGCGCCATTTCCTTAAATACTCCAATCATCCTGCAGAGCAAACAGGCCCTCCATTAATTGATCTTTGCAAAATATTATAATAAGGCAGTAACTTAAGAGAAAAGGGGGGGGGGGGGGGGGGGGGGGTCCAATCTATACATCCCTATACCACGGTGCTTATTGGTTTTATTTACTTGTACGACCAAGGGGTTGTCTAGAATTTGGATAACGGCCTCTCGTTTTGCGAAGTCGAAGACCTTTGCCTGATTCAAAAATCAAAGTAAGACAGGTTGCTTTGTTATCTCAATGTCGTCGCGATAGGCTTTTGCAACAAAACGTCGCATGAAACAAAAAAAACTACATTGGTGCGAAAACAGCCCATGGGTCCTTGAAAAGAGAAGGAACGCGAAAGGTAATAACCATGATTTTAGTAAATGATGTACGCTGTTTGCTCACCAGTGTTAACGGTTTAAAATGGCTTATCTTAGAGAGCATTAAAAGAATAACCTCAATCTTTATTTGTATTATGGCTTAAGACATTTTGTAACAGTGGTGGATCTAGGGGGAGGGTGCAGGGGGTGCGCACCCACCCCTCCTCCCCCCCCCCCCCCCCCCCGAGATGACTTGCGACTTTCTAATACAACTGTTATTCTGCAAAAAAACTATGTGGTTTATTGGTGTTGAAGTAAAACTTGAGACGAAATTGAAAAATTTATGTTAAACGCAGTAAAAATGGTAGTTTGGCACGTCACGTCACCAGTCAGTTACGCCATTTCTTTGGTGGTTCAACCCCTTCTTGGAAAAAGCCTGGTTCCGCTCCTGCGTAAAGGGTGAGAAGGTCGGATATTTGGCGTTGTCCTCTCCAAGCTTTTTTATCTTCTCCCAACAACATGACTAGGGTTATTACTCAGCAGGTAAACCAATACAAAGTTCCGTCCATGGCTTAGTTAATTTAATTCTGCCTAACAGCCGTCAGTGCTATCAAGAAAAATTATCCTAAAATCAACAAAAACACACGTAGCAAAAATGGCCTTAGAATATGTGGGATTGAACGATTTCTAGTTGATGAGCGGTCACACCACCATTGACCAAGACTTTGCAATAAACAAAGGCAATGCTCTGTGTTAGTGATTTTAGTCATTTTAATGCAACTTTGTCGTTAAAGCGACCTTAAAATAATTGTTGAAACGTATAGTTTCTAAATAAAAAACGGCTGTCTGTTTCGTTGGGTAATTTATTTTAGCTCACAATTTCAAACGGCAAAGCTTTTTATCCGCATCTCGACAGTGAAGAAGTTTAAAATCAAACACAAATGAGCGTTAGCTTTGACATCTACTAACTAGTTCTACTTGCATTTGGTTATGCTTCGAACCCTTTAAATGTTATTTTATCGTTGCCGAATTGACCGAATTAAACTAGTAAAGGTAAGGAAAGATGTTATGGCAGCGTGAATTGTCCTCCAATATCATTGTATGCTATCTCACGAAACAACAAGAACAAACAGACTTTTCTCTAAATTGAACTACAGTGTATGTATGAAATGTCAAGTCTATGTGAAGAAGTATTGTACAGCAATAGTGACACAATTTTGCACTAAAAGCTTTTAATGAAAAAGTCTTTATAAAAGTCCTTATAAAATTAACAACTTATCACTACATCACAGAGAAGAATCTCTCATGGCAACTGTACCCGGCAGTTTCATTTCCACAGACACAAGACAGGCGCACCAGGAAGAAAATCTAAATAGTAATTCTGCCATGACTATACACTTGATTCATAGATTATCGGCGGCCCTGCCTCAGTCACAATTCTCCACTCTCTTCTATGGCTACTCCTGGATCGTGAACTTAAGTTCCTGGTGGTTTCTCCGCTGATTCTTCGCTCAAGTTTTGACTGCTTCACCTTGGCGCATTTTTGACACGGCGCACAAAGAACCGAGCGGAATCCTCTGCGGAATTTTTTATTCATCAGTCCGTAGATAAAGGGGTTGCAAGAGCTAGAGAGAAACGTAAGAAAAGTGGTTATGGCGTCGAGGATCCGCGGGATTGATTGAATTATGCCGAAACCGTTCAGCAAATTGACAACAATGTGAGGAGTCAAGCATGCTACAAATACGCAAACTACGACGAGAAGGAGCTTTGTTACTTTAAAATCTTGGAAAGTGGGGCGGTATGTCTTTCTAAGACTTGACGATACACCACGTATGCTCATTGTTCGACTATGTCCTCGTATGAAGCGAAATGTTCTGTAATAAGGAACCGTTATCAAAATGAACGGCAAAATAAATACCACAACGGCTAACGTTATCGTGTAGGGAAGGTTTTGGCTAAGGTCGAAGTAACACGTAGATTTCCCAACAATGAAACCGTAAAAAGACCAGCCGAATAGCGGTGGAAGTGCGCATAAGAACGACAAAACCCATGTTGCAGTTATCATAGCCATAGTTCTACGTCTTGTGAAAATTGAAGAAAATTTTCCTGGCTCTACAATACACCAGTATCTTGATATACTGACAAGCGCGAGTGACCAGAGAGCTTCGAAAAGGAACAATGCGTTCGTGAAGCCTGCAATACGACACACAACATCGGTCAGCACAAACTTGTTGAGAATGACAGTTACCAAGGAAACAGGAATATTAAAGAGGCACATCCCAAGATCTGCGACTGCCAAGTTGCTGATTATCAGATTTGTAACCGTTCGAAGGCGACGAGTTCGCCGCACTAAATAGCAAACCAAAAAATTACCAGGAATTCCGGTGAGAATAAAAACACTCATCCCGATTGCTTGAAAGATACGCAGCACCAGAAAATCATCTGAGTCATCTTGATTCTGCCTGTTATAGGTCATGGTTGTTCCCTTTGAAAACAAACGAACGATCAAGTTAAAATCAAAGCTTCTTGGATGTATTTGTTAGTTACTACAATAAACATCATCTTTTCAGAAAAAGCTTAAGACTCAATGATACACTGAGAGACGGTATTTTTGGTTAAAACATTTTTTAAGAATCCTGCATGGTGAGACTGAAAATTTTCTGTTCCTTGCTTAAAACTGTTGTGATCAACCTTTGTGTTTTAACCCGGAAAATAATATTACTTCGACAGGTTTTATAGGTTTGTTGCTGGATGTTTCTTCTGGAATCAAATCGCAAACTGTTACCTTTTTTCTGTCAAACAGGCGAGCAATTGATCTTCGTGGGGGACATCAGATCTCTGAGAATCTTGTATGAAGGCTTAACTTCAGCCGCCTCAGGGTTGGTGAGGAATAAGGCGCCCCCGCTCAATTTTAGTTTCCCTAAGTTATATAAACAATAGCACATCAACTATTGTGTGAGGCAGATGTTTTAGCCGACGAAGTTTTCTTCAGAATCGGATCAAATTATAGATACACTTTGCGTCTTTCGGCAGGGAAGAGAAACCTATTTCAAAATATGAACATGTAGCACTGTGCCTATTGAAATACAGCAACGTTCCTATTTTATACATTTCCTTATAAGAAATAGAAAGGTGGTATGAAGAAATGATATGAAGCTGTTATATTTCACCGTAAGTGGTCTTGGAATCGATTTGCATGTTAGGCATAGTTCCTGTCATTCGTCCTCCTTAGTAAATGAAACACTTCATCTGAAAACAGCTGCTATATCCTCGAATTCATTATCAAGTTATTTTTAGTCCACAAGTTGCATTTTCAAGCTTTAGCTATACTTGGTTTCACGTTTGCCCGATTATAATTTTTCATCAAATTCTTTTTCGCATTTCCTCCTTCCAGTTTTCGTTTACAAAAAACTGGCACAACTTCACAGTCCGACTGTAGTCAGAAAAGCTTTTTGAACAGAGCGCAAATTACGGAAGTTTTTGGCCATTGTTAGTATTTAACTTACAAATTAGGCGGGCGAATTATAAACAAACATTGCCGGCAAGGATAACAGTTTTACAAATTTAGTAGCCCCAGTACTAAATGTGGAAAATGAGAATTGTCCACACGTATTCGCTTATTTAAATTTTTATATAAAAGCTTGCCTTTTGCGTTTTGGGCGCTTGCAACACCGACAAACAAACAAACAGGCCAACAGAAAACAGAAGTGATTCAGCCTTAAACTTTTAATTCTCTGCTTCATCTTAAGAAGCTCAGTATTGTTTCTTATGGCAACATCATTTAATTTGGCTTTTACTTGATTTTTCAGTGTTTAATATAATGTTGGGAAGGCCAATTATTGAATTTGAAAAATTGCCTTATCTACTCCTTTAAATAATGCCTTTTACGAATAGGCTCATGATATTCAGTCTAGAATTTAAGATTTCTTACACTTTCTCCTTTCGGCTCATGCATTATTATCTCACTATTTAGTATAATATTAAATGCGCCGGAGATTTGTGGTGAGAATACAAAATTTTCAACTCTCTCATTGACAGAAAAAAAGCACCCGAATTCTGTTCCTGGCTTTTTGTGGCCTTTTAATGTACGTGATTAGAATCAGAACTAACTTCAAAGCCTTCTCAGTTATTAGTTCGGAAATGGGCATCTCATAATGCACCCGGAGAGAATGCATGGATAGGTCATATATCATTTTTATTTATGAGGATTTTTGAAACCGACATTAAAATGTCCATATATCTCAACATGATTGTGTGTCATTCAGGGTCGCAAATTAATATTTGGAAATCGCTGTCGCGGATTGTCTCTCTGTTAGTCTCACTAGTTAATCGCTCCCTTCGTTCGATCGTTTGAGAACGCTAGAGAAATTAGCCTTTGTATTGTGGCGAGGCAATAGTCCGGTCGGAATTAGTCGTGGCGGCTGAATAGAAGCACTGAACAAGTTTATACAGCGTTAGCCTCGACCTAAGGTAAATATATTCACAAATTCCAGTCAGAAGAAGACCTGTGCACAACTGTGTCTATTGTTATAAACTCAAATTCAGGCACCTGTGAATATTTTACTTTAGGTCGAGGTTGACCCTGTGCAAATATCTTCGGTGCCTTTATTCAGCGGCCACGACGAATAGACCTTTTTAGCTTGTATGTTTTGTTTTCCCATTTCAGAACACGTGATTGTACCCCAGTGAACTGTTTTTTTCAAATGTAGTCTTATGCACGTGCGTCCACATGCATGTGTATGCATAATTAATGAGACGACAAAAGGTAAATTCCCTGGAGAACATCACGTGTTCTGAATTGGGAAAACAAAACATGCAAGGTAAAAAGGTCTATTCGAAACTGGACTATTGAAGAGGCGGAAGGGAAATGTCCTTGAGGGATTATTACGCGCGCGAGAGCGTGCAACCTCGTCCTCAGGGCTTACGGGGAAAGCCCTAGGGATGAGGTTGGAGAGCAAGGAGGGCGCACTAAAGAGGTAAAATTGAAATGGCCCTCGTCTATTTCCCTTTCGTAAACGGTCTTTGCCATTTTTAACGGTCGATGCCACCGTTAGTAACTTTCAGTCATGATAGTCGTAATATATTCCATGGATTAAGTTACAATAAGGCAAATAATACGTTTTTGAATAGTCTTAGAACGACGTTGAAGCCCAAGTTGAATTTAAGTTAAAAGTTATGGAAAGGGCTAGGGTCACCTGTTACTGATGTATCAGTTAACAAAGACAGTTTCCTAGTGTATGTAGTTAAATTACTTTGGAATTTGGCGGGTCGGTGTGGTAGTTTTAGTGGTAAGGGAGGGAGATTGGGATACGAAAATTCCAGGTTCGGTGTCCGGGTTCAACCCTTGGTTACGATTTTCTATAGTTTCATTTAACAGTCAAGCCAGGTCAAGCGTACCCCCCAACATTCCATTAATAAATTTATTATTCAAAAGTTCAATCCGTCGGTAGTTGTAGATTTCAGATTCATCTCTGCATTCTTGTATGCGTAATGAGCCGTGAATTCATACGCGAAGCAGTTATGAAATTTCTACCAGCTCAGTTTCCCTGAATTCGATGTGAATGTCTTCGAAGCAATTTTATCCATTCAAAGATTTTCAATCTGATCTAATACAGAGAAGTTCTCGTTGAAATATTCACTGCTCATTACAAATGCAGGAATGCCGATTTGAATTTGACACTAGTTACGGGGACGACTAACCGATTTATTTTCCAAATAATAGATTCATTAATAGAATCTTGACCTGCCTTGACTGTAACAGAAACACTCTCAATAACAGGTCAAAAAATTTCTAAGTGTTTTAGAAATGGCAGCGACCATTTACGAAAGGGGCAATCTGTTACTGAACTCCATCTGGGATTTCCAAGTAGATACGTTGTAGGGCCTGGGTCACCATTATAACTTAAATAGAGGGAGAGCTTACTTTGTTGTAAGAACCTTTGAAATTTTTCTAGTTTTTTTTCTAAGATCTATTAAGTATATCAAAATATATAAATATCAGATTTTAGGAGAAGCAGAAATTACGCCATTCATAGTTTGATATCCTTGTATATATTTATTAGCCGTATCATAAGCTCTTAAACCAATTTATTTACATCGATTTTTGATTAATCTTTAACTTAAATTACATTTACTGTAGAACTTTTTATCTTCTAAGTTTCTGATTTTTTTACTTAGACTGTATGCATGGCATTGCATTGTTGTAATTTCAGATAGAGAGCCACCAGATTACTAGTTTTTGCAACTATTCTGTGATACCCTCTTTAAATAAAGTGTATAATTAATAAAGAGTCAAAAAAGGTGACTGAGAAAGAGCAGGGACTAGTTCTCGATGTCCATTTTATAGCCTGGGAAAACAGCCAACATTTTGTGACGCCACCACTGGTTTCTCTGCGAGATGACGTCTGAGAAGCAAGCACAGAAATTCAATGCTGATGACGAATCACTACTCAGTTGTGGGTGGAATTTATTTCAAAATTTGCTGCGACCAATCAGAAGATCTACCCAGATCTGAATAGTGATGTCATCAGTATGGAATTTCTACACTCATTTCTCAGACGTCATTTCACAGGGAAACCAGTGGTGGGGTCATGAAATGTCAGCTGTTTTCTCAGGCTGTCCATTTTAACGAGGTGACTGTTATGAGAGAGTTGACTATAGAGCAATCTTGAGGATTAGTTAGCATCAACATGTATAGATGTACATATTTTGAACATATGGTTCTTATTTGATAAAGTGTACAACTTTACCATCAATTGACTACTGTATTTTTTTAGTCATCATTATATTATAATTTACGAAGAAAGTACAAATTATAATTTAGCATTTTGGACCAAAATAATCCTAAACTTTATGATTTTTATAAGGATTTTAATAGATCTACAAAAATATTTTTGAAGCCACTCAATTTAAACATTACATTATGCATCAATCAGATGCTTCCCCCAGGGGAGGACCCACAAGGATCTCATGAGCTAGGAGCCAAAGGTAATTGGCCATTTCTGAGTTCCAAAAACTCTCACTTCCAAAATGAGGCCTTTCTTGTGACAATGAGTTTTATTTGCATGAAAATAAAAAATCATTTTCAAATCAATGGCTTCGTACTTAGCCTCGCTTTGAAACTGAGACTTAAGGTAACTCAGAAATGGCTCATTGTCCAAAACATCCAGGTTTCTTGTTTCTTATTTCATGTACTGGCATGTTTCCTTGGAATTATCAGAGGATACATGTATATTAAACACAGGCACTACTTTCATAATAGTGCAAATCCTCCATTAATGTCATTTAATGACCCCCTATAAATTGGCTGCCCTCAGTTTACTGGAGTCCTGGCCCTGGTTCCTGAAAGGCCGGTTAGAGCTAATCCAGGATTAAAAATTTTGTTCTATTTTTGTATTTACCTTCCTATGCATTATCTAGAGTAAAATTCTATGCTATCATTACTGAATCTCGGAGTAAAGACACAAAAGTACTTTGTAAGCTCGAGTAACATGTTCTTAGACAAGAAAACCTTGCTTAAAATTTGGCTTAATCCTGGATTAAACTTAACCATCTTTAGAGGAACTGGGCACTGATCAACAAAATTGTAACCTACTTGTCCCTTCCCTGAGAGTGGCTTCTTAAAAGAGGCTTTAATTTTTCACTTTTTCACTTTGCGTTTGTGGTTAAACTTTTGAAGGAGTCAAGTTTATAAAGTTAAGTGGATTCAAATATGATTAGCCAATGAGTTTACACTGACTACTCAGTGTGTAATATCCATGTGGAAAGATCATGAAGTTCCCAAGCCAACAAAGCAGTGAAGGTCAAATTAGCAAGTCCAAAAGCTAAGTTCAACCCAAATGCTACTTCATCGCCTCCATCGTTTACAGGATGAACGACCAACATTCTACGCATCAGGAAGCGTCGTAACTTTTCCAACAAACGTCCAAGGAGGGAATTCAAAACAAATGCTACAAAGACAAGGAATATCACAAAACACACTCTCTTCACGTAATCTCCACTTTGCATGTGGTCAAAGATGTGTAAGATCCTACTGAGAAAGGAAGGATCCATTTGCCGAAAGTAGGAATTTTTGAATATTGGTTCCCCAATGTAGTTCAATCTTTCGTGGACAAGCATCGCAACAGTTTCGGTCCAAAGACAAGTTCATTTCGGTACTGAGGAAGATCCAGTGGTACCAAGATACATGCGTCAAGAGAAGGATACGCTTACACGACAATACTTAATGTCGAAAGTGTAAAAAAGTCTGGATTTGAACAAGATTCAGGTCTTTAGGACGTCGTTACCTCGAGTCTTAGCTTGATTTTTTTCTACACGTATACGACTCATCCGATCCGCCATTTTAACACTAGTCGAGCCTGCGATGTTGCCTGCGGTATTGATGATTTTCGGTAGGTACGTGGTGTAAGCATCATATAGTGGTTCCCCGTAAGTTACTAGAAGCAGTCTACATAATCCTACATAGCCCTACATAGCCATACACAGCCCTACATAACCATACACAGCCATACATAGCCATACACAGCCATACACAGCCCTACATAGCCCTACATAGCCATACATAGCCCTACATAGCCCTACATAGCCCTACATAGCCTTACATAGCCCTAAATAGCCATACATAGCCCTACATAGCCCTACATAGCCCAACATAGCCCTACATAGCCCTACATAGCCCTACATAACCATATATAGCCCTACATAGCCATACATAGCCCTACATAGCCCTACATAGCCCTACATAGCCCTACATAGCCCTACATAGCCCTACACAGCCATACATGGCCCTACATGGCCCTACATAGCCATACATAGCCCTACATAGCCCTACATAGCCCTACATAGCCCTACACAGCCCTACACAGCCCTACATAGCCATACACAGCCATACATAGCCCTACATAGCCCTACATAGCCCTATATAGCCCTACATAACCATACATAGCCCTACATAGCCATACATAGCCCTACATAGCCCTACATAGTCCTACATAGCCCTACATAGCCCTACATAGCCCTACACAGCCCTACACAGCCCTACATAGTCATACACAGCCATACATAGCCCTACATAGCCATACACAGCCCTACATAGCCCTACATAGCCCTACATAGCCCTACATAGAACTACATAACCATACATAGCCCTACATAGCCATACATAGCCCTACATAGCCCTACATAGCCCTACATAGCCCTACATAGCCCTACATAGCCCTACACAGCCCTACACAGCCCTACACAGCCCTACACAGCCCTACATAGCCCTACATAACAATACATAGCCCTACATAGCCATACATAGCCATACATAGCCATACATAGCCCTACATAGCCATACATAGCCATACATAACCATACATAGCCCTACATAGCCCTACATAGCCCTACTTAGCCCTACATAGCCCTACATAGCCATACATAGCCATACATAGCCCTACACAGCCCTACACAGCCCTACATAGCCATACACAGCCATACATAGCCCTACATAACCATACATAGCCCTACATAGCCCTACATAGCCATACATAGCCATACATAGCCCTACATAGCCATACATAGCCCTACATAGCCCTACATAGCCCTACATAGCCCTACACAGCTCTACACAGCCCTACACAGCCCTACATAGCCATACACAGCCCTACACAGCCATACATAGCCCTACATAGCCCTACATAGCCCTACATAGCCCTACATAGCCCTACATAGCCCTACATAGCCATACATAGCCCTACATAGCCATACATAGCCCTACATAGCCATACATAGCCATACATAGCCCTACATAGCCATACATAGCCATACATAGCCCTACATAGCCCTACATAGCCCTACATAGCCCTACATAGCCCTACATAGCCCTACATAGCCCTACACAGCCCTACACAGCCCTACATAGCCATACACAGCCCTACACAGCCATACACAGCCCTACACAACCATACATAGCCCTACATAGCCATACATAGCCCTACATAACCATACACAGCCCTACATAGCCCTACATAGCCCTACATAGCCCTACATAGCCCTACATAGCCATACATAGCCCTACATAGCCCTACATAGCCCTACATAACCATACATAGCCCTACATAGCCCTACATAGCCCTACATAGCCCTACATTCCCCTACATAGCCCTACATAGCCCTACATAGCCATACATAGCCATACATAGCCATACATAGCCCTACATAGCCCTACATAGCCCTACATAGCCCTACACAGCCCTACACAGCCCTACATAGCCATACACAGCCCTACACAGCCATACACAGCCCTACACAGCGATACATAGCCCTACATAGCCATACATAGCCCTACATAACCATACACAGCCCTACATAGCCCTACATAGCCATACATAACCCTACATAGCCCTACATAGCCATACATAGCCCTACATAGCCCTACATAGCCCTACATAGCCCTACATAGCCCTACACAGCCCTACACAGCCCTACATAGCCATACACAGCCCTACACAGCCATACACAGCCCTACACAGCCATACATAGCCCTACATAGCCATACATAGCCCTACATAACCATACACAGCCCTACATAGCCCTACACAGCCCTACATAGCCATACACAGCCATACACAGCCCTACATAACCATACATAGCCATAGATAGCCATACATAACCATACATAGCCCTACATAGCCCTACATAGCCCTACATAGCCCTTCATAGCCATACATAGCCATACATAGCCCTACATAGCCATACATAGCCATACATAGCCCTACATAGCCATACATAGCCCTACATAGCCCTACATAGCCATACATAGCCCTACATAGCCCTACATAGCCCTACATAGCCATACATAGCCCTACATAGCCCTACATAGCCATACATAGCCCTACATAGCCATACATAGCCATACATAGCCCTACACAGCCATACACAGATATACACAGCCCTACATAGCCATACATAGCCATACATAGCCCTACACAGCCATACATAGCCATACACAGCCATACATAGCCCTACATAGCCATAGATAGCCCTACATAGCCATACATAGCCATACATAGCCCTACACAGCCATACACAGCCATACACAGCCATACATAGCCCTACATAGCCATACATAGCCATACACAGCCATACACAGCCATACATAGCCCTACATAGCCCTACATAGCCCTACATAGCCCTACACAGCCATACACAGCCATACACAGCCCTACATAGCCATACATAGCCATACATAGCCCTACACAGCCATACATAGCCATACACAGCCATACATAGCCCTACATAGCCATACATAGCCCTACATAGCCATACACAGCCATACACAGCCCTACATAGCCCTAAACAGCCCTACACAGCCCTACATAGCCATACACAGCCCTACATAGCCCTACATAGCCATACACAGCCATACACAGCCATACATAGCCCTACACAGACCTACATAACCATAACTAGTTACACGTGCACAACACTTCGTGGACAAGACTTTGCGACTGGTTGGAATTTATCTTTTAATCAGTGCCGTACAAACAGTGTTGTGTTTTTTCTCAGGAAAGTTATTTTATAAAAGCAATGGAAAGCTTATTTCCTGTGTTTGCATAGCCTGATATAAACACTCGAGGCGTTGGGAGAATTATCGACAGTTATACAAACCCGAGACGAATCGTCTCGGGTTTGAATAACTGTCTCGTTTTCTCCCAACCCCTCTTGTGTTTATATGGAACTATGCCAACAGAAAACGTTTTCTGTTGCTTAAATATAGCTATACATAGACATACATAGCCATACATATACCATTGTCTTGATTTTCAAAGCTGGTGCTTTTCGCTAATAGTGGGCTGTAACATCTAACCTAGTAGTAGCGCAACCAATCAGAACGCAGCATTGATAATAGATCACTAGTTGCATTTTACAAATAGCCCTATAATCCCCTCACAACCCTACATAACCCTACATAGCTCTACGTAGCGTTACATAGCTCTACAGAACCCTACATATTACTACACAACCCTACATAGCCGAACAGAACTCTATGCAATCCCACATAGCCCTGTATACCCGGACACAGGGATACATAGTCCTAAACAGCCCTGCGTTATCATAAGAGACTACATTACGAGGCTTCAAAACCAAGAACACCAAATTTAGAAAAAATTACCAGAAACCCTCAGATTTAAGTAAGAATTAAAATATTTTATTGGGATTATGGGCTATTATTTAACTCTGACAAGTACCTTACAACTCGTTTTTGACCTTGGTTTTTTTTTACTTCTTTTATCTAATAGTTCTTTTTCCAAACGTTTAAAATTATATGTTCTCTTATGTCATAGTAAAAGTAATAACAATTTCATAAGGAAAATACAAAGACCTGCGGTTTGTACAGTCCTGAAACCACAAACAGAGTTTACCTGCTCAGGAGCTAGTTAAGCTTGAACGTATTTATAACTGATTTGGTGGAAGTTTTGGCACTTTAACATACCTATTGTCTGTGCAGCCCTAAACAGCTGCACTCATCAACTCATTTACAGCCAAACAGCCAAGTGCAATCTTTTATTATCATACACGGCCCTGGAAACTTGGACACATTGGGTCGGTTATTTAAACGAAGTCCAACTTTGGCAGCGGTTTAGGAGATTTTTGGACCTACCAAATCTCTAGTGGATTCTTTAAAGACAAATGTTTTTCTTGTCCACGTTATATGCGCTACTGAGACTGTCACAATAAAGGGTGTTTACATAAAAGCGTTCACCAAACGAAAAATGGCATAAAACGCATTTTCTTAAAACTCTACCTAAACGCCGTTTAAATAACTGGCCCACTGTTTTACATATGGCCACACATAGCGCTGTGTCAATGTATCAATAGGCCAATTTAAAAAATACAACCATACTCTTTGTTTTCCCTCCAAAGTTTTGCACATGCCTGGTACTACTTTCTTGAGAGAGCAAGAATCACCCCCAAGAAAAGCTGAAAGCAATACTTATTCAAACTTTTGCAGAGAAAACAAGGAGTATTAAAAAGGCCTATCGAAAAAGGCCCATATTCAATTATACGCTCTAGGTGCTTATTCGAGGTGGGTGCTTGTTTGAGTCTGGACATTAATTAAAATTTTCTCATTTTCAGCAAGTAGTAAGTTAATTTACGAACAAAACAGTAAATAATACCAAAATTTGTGCGAGGACAGAATTTTAGTTTAAATTTGAAAAAAAAAATACCTAAGAACTAGGCCTTGGGGGACACCCAGTCAATTTCTATCTCCATCTCATTGTCAGCAGGATCAATAAGTGATCTCTCTGGTTTGTCGTGTCCCTGTCTCACAGTATAATGCCCACAAACAATGTGTTTTTTTTTTTACAAGTGGACAAGAAGTTTTAGACGAGAAACAGTTGTGGCAGTAAATATATACCAACCGATATCTCTTCTTGTCCAAGTACATGTTACATTTCTGTCTCGCTGTATTGAAAGCTTTACGTTGAATAAACAAAAATTGTTATTTATATGGTTACATATCAAATGACTTTGTCCTTTGTTCATATTTATTATTTTGTAGCATTCACACAAGTGAATTATGGGATGACTCAGCTGTTAGACTACAGTCTATTACTTATTGCCTTTATCACTCCTTATTGTTCATCAGGTCATCCAAAAGATTATGTCTTCCCTTCAAATAAGAGAGTTTACCGGTGATCTGCGCTGAACGTTTTGCTATGATGTCCAACTCCATTTGCGCAACTTGGCTAGACCCAGCAACAAAATTGTACAATGTTACAATATTATGGGACACACCATGCAAGTCTGAGATTTCTAGAACTTCATAAACAACAAGCAACAACAGTGTTTCCAGATCATTCCAGCGACCTGCTGTGACATCAAATCCCTGGGAAATCAGGTATTTTGTGCCACCTTTCCTGTTGTATGGGTCAGGATTAGATCTTTTCCTCTTTTTGGGAATATTGGTTAGGCCAGCTGAAACAACATTCCTCTTGCTTGTTTCATTATGTGGGTTGCTACAGTCTAAGCACTGGCAATCTCTGCTGCAACTTATCCCTGATTTTAAGCAGGGACATTTTGATTTCCTTTCTCCAGGACAATCACAACAAGAGGGTCTGTTGCTTTCACCTTTTTTCCTTCCTCTTCCACATCGACAGCGTTCATGTAATGACAATGGAGTCACCTTGGCGTTTGAATTAAGAGGGTTACAACAGTTGTAAGACTGGCAAAATCTCGAGCACATACTACCAGAAGAGAGGCAGGAACATTGTTGGGATGAATTAGCAGCTGTGCAGGATTGGAAATTTGCTTGATTCTTCATTTTTTTTTTTACCACATTGACAATACTTTTTCTTCTCACCACTTACAACAGATGGGACAATATCTGTTGGAGTAAAAAAAATTGATAATACAAACTGAAAACTTTCTTTGCCAAGCAGAAACTAGCTATACAAAGTACTCATGCGCAGCAAACTATACATAATAACAGTATTATTATTACTGGCATCAAACTATTTTTGCTGCCATCTTGGCTCCTCAAATTAGGTGCTAACACTACATTTTTTCATTTGTCTCAACTTCATTAGCATACGTTACCGTACCTGTCCCAAAAAATAAAAGAAAAATAAAAGTTACCTTATATACAAAATGAACTACAACATAGACACTCTTTTTTTTCCCAATAATGTCTTAAATGCACCTTACTTAGCTCCCCCCCCCCCACCCCCCCCCCAAAAAAATTGCATAACCCTTGTTCTTCATTTCTTCTGGGTATTGCAGCCGTCCCAACAGAAATTTAAAACAGTCAGTGCTTAATATGAAAAATTTTGGGGGCAAATAATATTGAAAATGTGGAAGTGGATATATTCTCATTTTTCAGACAATATAATAATAATTAATAATAATTAAAAATTGATAACGCGCCTTTTCCATGCAAATATGATCAAAAGCGCGTAAATATCATTTATTTAAGGGTGAAAATATTCTTGTATAGTATTCTTAGATTATAGACTTTTCCTTTGTCTTGTAGTATTGGAAAATAAACCATTCAGAGGAAAATGACATAAAGAAAAGCGAAGGTAACGCTTTGCTTAGTTTCACAGTTTGTTGTTTCTTTAGTTTCTTAGTTTGTTGTTGGTGTTTCATAGTTTGTTGTTGGTGCTTGTTTGGTTGGTCGAGACTGAAGATGGTTTACTGGTTGAACAGTCCTATTTCAGTAATGTGTACATAACCTCAGCCGGTCCAAGCCATTAAAATATTTCATTTTTTGTTTTCTTAAGATCCTGAAGAAGAGTATATTGATGCAGAAGAAAGAGAGAAAATGGTAAACATACTTCATAGTAATACAAATTAATATCTATTCCTCGAGTATCTCTGACTGACTAACGATAATCCTAGTGGGTCATCCTCTTTTCTTATTCTTTTTTCGTTTTTATTTTTTTCCTTGACAGATCAGAACACTCATAATTTTAGTCAAAACAATTTAAGAGATCAAAATTAGTAATGATTAGGTCCGGTTGGGACGCCGAACTTTTCGTGAGCCGAGTTCCTAATTCGAATTAAGGTCGATCCAAACAATTTAGACCGCCTGAATTGGTTCAGACGTCGAACTGTTCATGTACTTAATTCATTGTATTAGGTTCGCCTCGTGAAAAGATGGGCGTCTGAACCGGGCCTTAGAATGTCTACATTTTAATTCTGCAACTAGTTTCAGTATTAATATATACACTTAAGACACTCATGTTTCTTGCTAGCAAGAATGTTAATAATTATTTACCTAGCATTTGCGGTGTAGTGGTGTACAGTGTAATTTAAATAATGCATATATCTGTCTCTAGGAGTTGGATGACGAATTGTTACTACGAGCTGCAACTCAAGGTAAAGCCAACTATGGATCCTCACTATCGTATTTTTCCGCTGTTTGATCGACCCGGGTTATGTTAACAGCCCTAATTTGCAGGGTTTCATTTCATTTGTTAGGTACAGTCACACCAGACTTTTGTGATTAACCTCCTGTCGGTTTGGGTTGGGTTCGCTATGGGTTTTGATCACTTACATTTTTCGAGATTACACGCCGACATTTTAAACCTTCTTTGACATATAATATAGTGAATCAATTAATTGGCGTCATTGTGGTTACTGTATTGTTATGTCATAAAATGTGCTGTCCTACGAAATACCTGTATAACGCATGCCGAAGTAGTTAAACGTTTTTAAGGCTAATGACCATGAGGCCATAAATACCAACTTACGTTAACGTCGTGACTTACTTTCAACAGTAGAAGATTCTAACAACCAGGAAAAGAAGAAACAAAAGGGAAAGAGAAAAGGTAATTTGTAATTGGGTGGGGTAACTGTACCTTCGTTCAAATGTCTTCATTTTCCTCGCTTACTCTATCTTCTGTTCTTTATTTTTAAATTGCTTTTTTAAGCTTTAAGCAACAAGACTTTACAGAACACACTCCTTCCATTGCCTAAATTAAAACCGTATTTATAAGTAACTGCAACCATATGCACTTTCTTCTCGGACGTCATTTTTTTTTTCGAATGGCTCTATCAAAAGTAGTGGAAATAAAAGACAGCAAGCATCCACAAAAGCTATGAAATAGAATCAATATCTCAGAATATTTTACTTGAATCCCTGGCAGGTAGTCGCCAAGTCTCGTCTCTGGCATATGCTCAGCATCCTGGAGTTCAAACAGGTAACGTCAGCTTTTGTTTGACCAGCACTTTTATTTGTTGAAAAGAATTAATCGTCGACTATTATTTTTATTATTTTAATCTGTTAATTGTTGCACGTAATTTTTGGAAACTGTCCTCGACTTCTGATTGGTTAATGTCTGGAAGGAAGAATGTGAATTAGGGACGGACCATTAGAAAACTTATTGGGGGGGGGGGGGGGGGCGGGCGAAGTACAAAAAAAAATTCGCGATAGGGAAAATTATATGAAAAAAAATTCTTGCACGCCAATTAACCCTAAAAAATATTCATACAAGGAATTTGATAACGAAAAAAAATTCTTGCGGCTCGAAAATTCCCATCCCCCCCCCCCCTATAACTTTTCTTTTAGGCTCCTTGCTGTTAAACAATACATTGATGCCACAAGTACCTACTTTTGTTAATGTTCAAGTAGCCACTTCACTAATTTCACATATTTTATTGCACAGGAAAGAGACAAAGAAGAAAACGTTGATCCAGTGCCGTCTCATCTATTTCATTAAAGCTACTGAAAAGATATAGTTCAATCAAAGTAAAAACCTATGTGGTCCACAACATGTTGAACTTGTTAAGGTGGCCCAAACCTATTTATATGCGCGTTGGTTATCTGTCTGTCTTCGGGTTTCGAAATAATTGGCATTTTTTTGTAAAAATGGGGTTTTAACCATATGCCGATATCTCAAACGTGTTTATACCTTCAAGAAAATAAATAACCTTTTCTTAAAGTTGGACCATTCTTTATTAAGGATGCCAAAATCATAGAAATCGGTTAATTCATTGCTGCCGAGAAACGCGATTCAAAAACATAACGAACGCACATATAAAAAGGTTCGGGCGACCTTAAAGAAAGTTGCTAAGAAAGGTTCACCTTTATAATTGTCATTTGAGTGATGCCTCATACCATTTGAAAATGTTTTTTTTTTTTCGGCTTAATGTGCTAATTAGGTAACGTGACCTCCACTGGCTGAAAAAGATTGCTCTTGAAAAGGCAACGCTTTTTCGTGTGTCCTCAACTTTTTTACCGGTTGCATAATGTTAAGGCCGTTTAATATATTATCACTTCTGTGCTTCTAGTTGAAAAAACCGTTTATTTTCTAGAACAGTAAAAAATTCAAAAAAGGCCAAGCACAGTTTTGTAGGTGCTTGAATTACACATTATCCTAAACCAGTTAGGTGTTATGACTCACAACAACAAGAGTTGCCATTTTTGTTGGAAGATTTTTTATTGGTTTCTGACAGTATGGAGTCACGTGACAACATTTGTATGATTGGAAAACACCAAATTGACAGAAACCACACATGTATCTGGCAAAGTCTCATCTTTCTAGTGCTTAAGTGTCAGAGACAGACCACCCCCATCTTTTTTTGACTGAATCATTTTGGGGCCCATGCCTTAATTTTCCTGAGGATGTTTCTGAAGTTTTAGCGGACGTTTCAAAGAAGAAACGTTGATATATTGTGTGAAACTGTAGCACGATTGTGACAATATTTTGTCACTCAGGATCGATCAATACGCAAACGGATTTTTTTAAGGATTATTTTACAACTTAGTAGTTAGATTGTTGAATAAACCAATAATAAAGCAACTTTTTAAAGCCGAGTTGGTTAATGAAGCCACTTTGGGCGTTCATTCTCGCCGTTTTTTCCCGCTCTGTTCCCTTCCCTACCATCTGAACTCAAGAATAATCGTGTGAGAAACCATGACGCCCAAATTATATCCTAGGGAAGGAAGTTAGCCGAAAACACTCGTTGGGAGCACCTGATAAAAAAAACAAGTCTGGATTTGTTTTTCTGCCACCCCAAATAGTAAAGTATGCGGTTCGACTGTCAAATGCGAATTTTATAAATAACTATCTACAACCCGTTTTCCATTTCAACGAGTCACGAGTAATCGTAACCCAAACGTTACAGAAAGAACCCCTGGCGGCACACGCCTCTAAATTCCGAGTTAGTAAAAATAACCCCCTCAGCCTCAGATATAGTAGCCTCCCCGAAAACGTTTTTAGGGGTTCGTCATGCGTTCCTGCCCGAGGAACGCGTGACGAAACACCTAAGATCGTCTACAGTGGAGGCTACAGACATGGGCCCATTTATATTACAGCGAAAACAGCCGGATACAACTCCCTCCATCCACTTTTTCTATTCCGGTTGTACCACGCAGATAATGTTTTTTATATTTGTCAAAGTTCGCATCCCGGGTGGAACGTGTGTGGATAGCCCTTTCAACGGTTTTTCCAATTTTGACATGGACCAGTAACGATAAAATCTGTCAATACTACTAGACTGATTTAACTAATTCAAAGCCGCACTTTATAGCGGACTTTGCGGAGTTGTCCCTTCATGAAAAGGTGAAGAATAGAATGAACAACGAAGGGTCTATTGCACAGCTAGGTGTGGAATCACTAGTTGCTTTATTTAGTCACATCCATTGGTGTCGACAACTATGCGGCGTTTTAGCGATCAAGATCTGATGATGTGTATCACTAGGTGGGGTGTGGGAAAGTTAAATTACTAACCCCTAAGGAGACGAGCGAGGGTGTGGATTTCCCTACTAAAACAGACATCTATAGGTCAGTGTCACGGAATTTATTTATGCACAGCCATGATCAAATATAGTGTCGAAAATAACTTTAGGTGACACCAAAATCGGCAATTTACAGCACTAAGGGAAACGATGAGCATCCCCTTCAATTTTATGAGAGTGTCACCCCCGGGGTGTACATGTAATAAATACATCAATACGAGTATACGATTTGGCATAAACTCTGTAGGTTCTTTGATGAATTGTGTCAATCAATATTCAACCATGAAGTCCAATAGATGGGTAGTGTGAACCTCTAAGGGATTTGAAAGAAAATTAAAAATTAAAATCTCCCAGTATGTACTGAATTTCTTAATACCTGAAATCTGTCGGGGTATGTAGGGTTATGTACGAGAGAGGATGTCCTATCAATCTCAGAGAAAAAGTGGCTGAAATATTTCCAAACTCTTCATTCTAATGAATCTCTTAACCCAGCCCATTTTCGGATAAATTAGAAGTGAAATGGTAAAAGCTAGTCTTTACATATTGATGCCTGTACCATGCCTGAGACCTAATGGGGTGGTCTTATTACTCCCATCTATAATTCGAGCGGGAGTAAAAACCCGCAAATTTCCGCGGTCATCAGTCTCCAGCTACCTGTGTTCGATATATATATATGTAAAGCTATGTATGGCTGTGTATGGCTGTGTATGGCTATATGTATGGCTATGTATGGCTGTCTAGGGCTATGTAGGGCTATGTAGGGCTATGTAGGTCTATGTATGGCTGTGTATGGCTGTGTATGGCTATGTAGGGCTATGTATGACTATGTAGGGCTGTGTATGGCTGTGTATGGCTATGTAGGGCTATATATGGCTATGTAGGGCTATGTATGGCTGTGTATGGCTATGTAGGGCTATGTATGGCTATGTAGGGCTATGTATGGTTATGTAGGGCTATGTATGGCTATGTAGGGCTGTGTATGGCTATGTAGGGCTATGTAGGGCTGTGTAGGGCTGTGTAGGGCTGTGTATGGCTCTGTAGGGCTATGTAGGGCTATGTATTGTTATGTAGGGCTATGTAGGGCTGTGTAGGGCTATGTATGGCTATGTAGGGCTGGTAGGGCTGTGTATGGCTATGTAAGGCTATGTATGGCTATGTAGGGCTATGTATGGCTGTGTAGGGCTGTGTATGGCTATGTAGGGCTGTGTAGGGCTGTGTAGGGCTATGTAGGGCTATGTATCGCTATGTAGGGCTATGTAGGGCTATAGGGCTACGTATGGCTGTGTATGGCTATGTATGGCTATGTATGGCTATGTAGGGCTATGTATGGCTATGTAGGGTTATGTATGGTTATGTATGGCTATGTATGGCTGTGTATGGCTATGTATGGCTGTGTATGGCTATGTATGGCTATGTAGGGCTATGTAAGGCTGTGTATGGTTATGTAGGGCTATGTAGGGCTGTGTAGGGCTGTGTAGGACTATGTATGGTTATGTAGGGCTATGTATGGCTGTGTAGGACTATGTATGGCTATGTATGGCTATGTATGGCTATGTAGGGCTGTGTATGGTTATGTAGGGCCATGTATGGCTGTGTAGGGCTGTGTATGGCTATGTAGGGCTATGTAGGGCTATGTAGGGCTGTGTAGGGCTATGTATGGTTATGTAGGGCTATGTATGGCTATGTAGGACTATGTATGGCTATGTATGGCTATGTATGGCTATGTAGGGCTGTGTATGGTTATGTAGGGCCATGTATGGCTGTGTAGGGCTGTGTATGGCTATGTAGGGCTATGTAGGGCTATGTAGGGCTATGTAGGGCTATGTATGGCTATGTAGGGCTATGTATGGCTGTGTAGGGCTATGTATGGCTATGTAGGGCTATGTAGGGCTATGTAGGGCTATGTAGGGCTATGTAGGGCTATGTAGGTCTATGTAGGGCTGTGTATGGTTATGTATGGCTATGTATGGCTGTGTATGGCTGTGTAGGGCTATGTATGGCTATGTAGGGCTATGTAGGGCTATGTAGGGCTATGTAGGTCTGTGTATGGCTATGTAGGGCTATGTATGGCTGTGTATGGCTATGTATGGCTATGTATGGCTGTGTATGGCTGTGTAGGGCTATGTATGGCTATGTATGGCTATGTATGGCTATGTAGGGCTATGTATGGCTATGTAGGTCTGTGTATGGCTATGTAGGGCTGTGTAGGGCTGTGTATGGTTATGTAGGGCTATGTAGGGCTGTGTAGGGCTATGTATGGTTATGTAGGGCTATGTATGGCTATGTAGGGCTATGTATGGCTATGTATGGCTATGTATGGCTATGTAGGGCTGTGTATGGTTATATAGGGTTATGTATGGCTGTGTAGGGCTGTGTATGGCTATGTAGAGCTATGTAGGGCTATGTAGGGCTATGTATGGCTATGTAGGGCTATGTATGGCTGTGTAGGGCTATGTATGGCTATGTAGGGCTATGTAGGGCTATGTAGGGCTATGTAGGGCTATGTAGGTCTGTGTATGGCTATGTAGGGCTATGTATGGCTGTGTATGGCTATGTAGGGCTATGTATCGCTGTGTAGGGCTATGTATGGTTATGTAGGGCTATGTAGGGCTATGTATGGCTATGTAGGGCTATGTATGGTTATGTATAGCTATGTAGGGCTATGTATGGCTATGTAGGGCTGTGTATGGCTATGTGGGGCTATGTAGGGCTATGTATGGCTATGTATGGCTATGTAGGGCTATGTAGGGCTGTGTATGGTTATGTAGGGCTATGTAGGGCTATGTATGGCTATGTATGGCTATGTAGGGCTATGTATGGTTATGTAGGGCTATGTATGGCTGTGTAGGGCTGTGTATGGCTATGTATGGCTGTGTATGGCTATGTAGGGCTATGTATGGCTGTGTATGGCTATGTAGGGCTATGTAGGGCTGTGTATGGCTATGTAGGGCTATGTAGGGCTATGTATGGTTATGTAGGGGTATGTATGGCTATGTAGGGCTGTGTATGGCTATGTAGGGCTATGTAGGGCTATGTATGGCTATGTATGGCTATGTATGGCTATGTATGGCTGTGTATGGCTATGTAGGGCTATGTAGGGCTGTGTATGGTTATGTAGGGCTATGTAGGGCTATGTATGGCTATGTAGGGCTATGTATGGTTATGTAGGGTTATGTAGGGCTATGTAGGGCTATGTAGGGCTATGTAGGGCTATGTATGGCTGTGTATGGCTATGTAGGGCTATGTATGGCTGTGTATGGCTATGTAGGGCTATGTATGGCTGTGTAGGGCTGTGTATGGCTGTGTATGGCTATGTAGGGCTGTGTAGAGCTGTGTAGGGCTATGTAGGGCTATGTAGGGCTATGTAGGGCTATGTATGGCTATGTAGGGCTATGTATGGTTATGTAGGGGTATGTATGGCTATGTAGGGCTGTGTATGGCTATGTAGGGCTATGTAGGGCTATGTATGGCTATGTATGGCTATGTATGGCTATGTATGGCTGTGTATGGCTATGTAGGGCTATGTAGGGCTGTGTATGGTTATGTAGGGCTATGTAGGGCTATGTATGGCTATGTAGGGCTATGTATGGTTATGTAGGGTTATGTAGGGCTATGTAGGGCTATGTAGGGCTATGTAGGGCTATGTATGGCTGTGTATGGCTATGTAGGGCTATGTATGGCTGTGTATGGCTATGTAGGGCTATGTATGGCTGTGTATGGCTGTGTAGGGCTATGTATGGCTATGTAGGGCTATGTAGGGCTATGTAGGGCTATGTAGGTCTGTGTATGGCTATGTAGGGCTATGTATGGCTGTGTATGGCTATGTATGGCTATGTATGGCTGTGTATGGCTGTGTAGGGCTATGTATGGCTATGTATGGCTATGTATGGCTATGTAGGGCTATGTATGGCTATGTAGGTCTGTGTATGGCTATGTAGGGCTGTGTAGGGCTGTGTATGGTTATGTAGGGCTATGTAGGGCTGTGTAGGGCTATGTATGGTTATGTAGGGCTATGTATGGCTATGTAGGGCTATGTATGGCTATGTATGGCTATGTATGGCTATGTAGGGCTGTGTATGGTTATATAGGGTTATGTATGGCTGTGTAGGGCTGTGTATGGCTATGTAGAGCTATGTAGGGCTATGTAGGGCTATGTATGGCTATGTAGGGCTATGTATGGCTGTGTAGGGCTATGTATGGCTATGTAGGGCTATGTAGGGCTATGTAGGGCTATGTAGGGCTATGTAGGTCTGTGTATGGCTATGTAGGGCTATGTATGGCTGTGTATGGCTATGTAGGGCTATGTATCGCTGTGTAGGGCTATGTATGGTTATGTAGGGCTATGTAGGGCTATGTATGGCTATGTAGGGCTATGTATGGTTATGTATAGCTATGTAGGGCTATGTATGGCTATGTAGGGCTGTGTATGGTTATGTGGGGCTATGTAGGGCTATGTATGGCTATGTATGGCTATGTAGGGCTATGTAGGGCTGTGTATGGTTATGTAGGGCTATGTAGGGCTATGTATGGCTATGTATGGCTATGTAGGGCTATGTATGGTTATGTAGGGCTATGTATGGCTGTGTAGGGCTGTGTATGGCTATGTATGGCTGTGTATGGCTATGTAGGGCTATGTATGGCTGTGTATGGCTATGTAGGGCTATGTAGGGCTGTGTATGGCTATGTAGGGCTATGTAGGGCTATGTATGGTTATGTAGGGGTATGTATGGCTATGTAGGGCTGTGTATGGCTATGTAGGGCTATGTAGGGCTATGTATGGCTATGTATGGCTATGTATGGCTATGTATGGCTGTGTATGGCTATGTAGGGCTATGTAGGGCTGTGTATGGTTATGTAGGGCTATGTAGGGCTATGTATGGCTATGTAGGGCTATGTATGGTTATGTAGGGTTATGTAGGGCTATGTAGGGCTATGTAGGGCTATGTAGGGCTATGTATGGCTGTGTATGGCTATGTAGGGCTATGTATGGCTGTGTATGGCTATGTAGGGCTATGTATGGCTGTGTAGGGCTGTGTATGGCTGTGTATGGCTATGTAGGGCTGTGTAGAGCTGTGTAGGGCTATGTAGGGCTATGTAGGGCTATGTAGGGCTATGTATGGCTATGTAGGGCTATGTATGGTTATGTAGGGGTATGTATGGCTATGTAGGGCTGTGTATGGCTATGTAGGGCTATGTAGGGCTATGTATGGCTATGTATGGCTATGTATGGCTATGTATGGCTGTGTATGGCTATGTAGGGCTATGTAGGGCTGTGTATGGTTATGTAGGGCTATGTAGGGCTATGTATGGCTATGTAGGGCTATGTATGGTTATGTAGGGTTATGTAGGGCTATGTAGGGCTATGTAGGGCTATGTAGGGCTATGTATGGCTGTGTATGGCTATGTAGGGCTATGTATGGCTGTGTATGGCTATGTAGGGCTATGTATGGCTGTGTAGGGCTGTGTATGGCTGTGTATGGCTATGTAGGGCTGTGTAGAGCTGTGTAGGGCTATGTAGGGCTATGTAGGGCTATGTAGGGCTATGTATGGCTATGTAGGGCTATGTATGGTTATGTAGGGCTATGTATGGCTGTGTATGGCTATGTAGGGCTGTGTAGGGCTGTGTAGGGCTATGTAGGGCTATGTAGGGCTATGTAGGGTTCTTTAGGGCTATGTAGGGCTATGTAGGGCTATGTAGGGCTATGTAGGGCTATGTAGGGCTATGTAGGGCTATGTATGGCTGTGTATGGCTATGTAGGGCTATGTATGGCTGTGTATGGCTATGTAGGGCTATGTATGGTTATGTAGGGCTATGTAGGGCTATGTAGGGCTGTGTAGGGCTGTGTAGGGCTATGTAGTGCTATGTAGGGCTATGTAATGCTAGTGAGAGCAATGTATGCCATATATTAGCTAACGGGGAACCACTATATGATGCTTACACCACCTACCTACCTGATTTTCACAGTGACGTCATCATATTGCAAAGTACGATTCTTGTTTACACTTTCTGAAGTTTACACTAGGGGTGCTTACCATTTGACAGAAAAATCCGGTTGGGGTGTCGAAAGCATAATGCTAAGCGATTTGCCAGTTAACCGTAGAAATGCCATATCCGTTACGGTTTGAATCCAAAAAAAGGGTAAATTTGTGTCGCGTGAGTCTGGAACTGAGAAGGAACTGAGAAATTGGTTAATGGTATAAGCAACATTCCGTTTGGTTCGTACCAACCGGAATGAAAGGACTACCTCAAAACGTACTCCTCAATTTTCGGTTGGAATTTCCAAAAAGTGACCTTACCATTTACCCTCCATCCGGAATTTCCGAAATTTTCCGTCAAATGGTAAGCACCCTAGGTTGAAGATAAATGGAAAATAAATCTTTGTACAAGTTTCCAGCCCCGAAGCATGTTTCATTTCGAAAATACAGCAGTTTGACCTTCCGAGTTTTCACAGTGTGTGGCATCAAAATAGGAATGCTTTCTCATTGAAAAGAGTCTCTCCTCTTGATACATCCTCGGAGACCCAGGGGCAGATAGTTGGGGCGAGGGAAAGTCTAAACAGGCGGAAAAATATGGCACAAAAGAAAAGCAAAGAACGGCGAGAAGAGCCCCTGGGGACAATGTCTTACCAGACCAGTTCCAAACGGTGGCCGCCGTTCTGGCTTCTGATTGGTGCCAGAAAACTTGTGTTTTTCTGGCACCAATCAGAAGCCAGAACGGCGGCCACCGTTTGGAACTGGTCTGGTAAGACATTGTTCCCAGGGGCTCTTCTCGCCGTTCTTTACTTTTCTTCGTGGGCTTCATCGTGCCTTATTTTTCCGCCCGTTTAGACTTTCCCTTGCCCCCACTATCTGCTCCTGGGTCTCCGAGGATGCTCTTGATACCATTTCAAGTATTAAGAGATGTGTTTATGCACACGTATGCTAGTTCCCGAGTCAAAAGCAAGAGCATTTATAGAAAAAGTGAACTCCAGATGTTTTTGTTGATTTCCGGTGGATCAAAACTGTCCACCATAATGGCGTCTCCATACAAAGCTCTGCAAAGGTGCTTGAAACGTTTCGGCAAATAACTCAGAGACTGTGGGCTACAAAGACCTGCAATTTGGACAAATTGTTTGTATATTAGTCTTTTATAACATTTCATTTTCTTGGCTTCTTCCACTGGACGGTTTCCATTTTATAATTTTTTTTGTGCCGTGTTGATTGCGTGACAGTGAAAACGAAGAATTAAACGTTACTCCTACTCAGCCTTTGTCCCTCTCTCGTTCTCGTTGCATGAAAACGCCTTTGACACGGAAGCATGCGCATTAACTGGTGTCCATCACCGTGACGTAATAGTTTTCAAAAACGTCTGTTTTCATCCATCCACACGAATACAGCAAAACAGCGTTTTCGAACATCTCTACTCTGGAGAGCGCCTTAGAAAAGATACGTTTTAGGTGACCGTTTTCGCCGGATACGTGTGGAGGGCAGGCGGCCAAACACAAGGGAAGAATCTCCGTTTTCAAACAAAAGCCAGACACGTGTGTACGGGGCCTAAGTGAACTACTTTTGAGTGTTTTCACAGACAATGTCTGCGGAATGACGACTTTGTGTGAATTACAGTAAGAAGTTAAGTTTGGCAATGCGTATGTTCTCTTTTCTTTCGTAAACATTTTGTTGCAATAAAGGGTAGTTACTTAAACAAAATGAGTCGCTTAATACGTACAGTCACCCCATCAAATCGGACACTTCATAACTCCTCGCCGTCTGGTTCGACTGTATGTGTATATATGTAGCAGGGACCATTTATTCAGAATAACCACGTCCGTTTTAAGAGAGGTGTCTGCTTGAGGGAAGTGCAAGAGAGGTTAAAATTGCAGTGTTTGTTAGCCTGCGAAAAACAGCCGTTTCCCCTCGCTCTTCGCCGCTGGGGACGTTTTCCGCGGATTCCTCGCGAAATGTCCTCAGCTACGAAGAGCGAGGAGAAACGGCTGTTTTCGCAGGCTAAGTGTTTGCATGTGGCTGTGGAGAATGACTGTGAGTGTACATTTCGTGTTCCTCATACGAGGTCCAACTGCAGTTACCACGTGTCTTACTTGTCTTTGAAACATTTACAGTTATAGAACGCGAGCGGTCGTCATTTTTTCGTCAGACCCACGCGCGGTGAGTGGAAAAGTAATATTATTCAAATTAATGGTTAAAAAGAGGAGAGATTTGGCTTCCGCTCTTGTTCCTCGCAGCTTCACCGCTCTCCCCTCACTCGTGTTCTAGATCTACTATGACTGCTAGCAGTCTAGTACAGTTACACACGCTCGTGCCAAAGCGCGTGGACAGAAGGTTTCATTCAAGGCGATAAACTTTACTGTTCATTTCACTGTTTAGTTCGCAATCAACTCATTCAACGAATCAGTTTAAGCCGTTCAGTCCGACATCTCTACAGGGGACTGGGGGTTTTACAAAAAGAGCATAGGAGCTTTGAGTTGGTCATGGATTTGACAAGTCAGGGAAATTTCGGGAAAAACGTCAGTATTTCTCAGGTATCAAGGTGTTTGTACAAACGCATTTCAGCATTTCCGTGCTTTTACTTTATTTTAAAAAGTGTAAATGAGAATTCCCCAAACCTAAGTAAATATTGACATGAACAAACATGTCATACACCTTTATCGCATTCCTGTGAAAAAACAAACGTTTGTAAGGTTTTGCCACAACATATATCACTAGATAACTCAAAATAATCATTACACTACAAGTACGAGTGCCGGCGCGGGCGGGCTGCAACGAAGGCTATACAAGTAACTTCTTATTCATTCTAGAAGAGAGATGGACTCTCCCAGTGCTCCGCTCGCTATAGAATGAATTTTGTCACGAGAGAAAAAAGGATGAGTTCAGAGAAGAATCGTACTCGATATTGTGTCGTAAACAATGGTGAACCAATACCTTTACCCTAAGAAACTACTAAGAAACTACTATTAATATGCTTCTATCCCTTGGGGGGCTCTCTCACGTACATTTTTTAGAAGAGTAATTCGCAATTTAGTTATTTACTTTTTCACCTATAACTGAAATCTAAGGTACTAAACTTAAAACTGTTCTCCTAACAATAATTCCCGAGAAGTACACTTTTCTATAAATATATGCAATTCTGAAACCCTAGCTATAAAAACATCGAACAGCTTAAACCGAGAGAATAATCTATCGCTTAAACTGAGAGAGAACACCACTTCATCCAAGTCCCACGTCTAAGGACATCATCACAACGAAACCAACGATTGTGAAGCAGGAAGCCAAGCGACCGTTTCCACTGCAAAGAGAAAAAGACATCAAAAGCTTGTACCTATTTCGCAGTATGCTGCAAGTTCAATGGATGTAAATGTACGTACATCGAATGTAAAGAAGAATTTAATGACCCTCTCTCCATTAACAGAAACTCTTAAAGCGACTTCATCACGCTATTTTCTGTCGGTTTAACACACTAAAAGGTGTCTTCATATCAATTAATGTCATATCAATACACACTCTTGCAATGAAAAAGCCCTTGAGAATTTAGATCTCACTTTTACATGCATATAAACGAAGAAAACTGCTGTCGTAGCAGGTAACCCAAGGCTAACGCTACCTGTGGTTGTAGCGTCTTTTAAACTGGCGCAATCTGAGGCGGACAGGCCACCTGAAAGACCTCCAGCGGGAATGCTGGATAGAGTGAAGGATGGCGGCCGTTACGTAACGATCAAGAGGCGAAACTTAGATCGGGTCTAGGTAAATTTGTGTATCTTTTTAATAGAGGCTTACTTCCTAATTATTTTCGTGATATGTTTACTCTTGCAAGCCAGATACATTCTCATAATACAAGACATTTCAGCCTTTTCTATATACCTCATTGTCAAACTAATTTTCGAAAATTCACAATTCGGTTTCAAGGTCCTTGGTTTTTCAACTCGCTAAGTCGTGAAATTCAAAACCGTGAAAGCATCAGTTTGTTGGCAAAAGACAGAAAAAATCCCTTCTTTCTTAGTCACAATATACTCTTTTTGAGCTACACACCTTTTCTTTTTCTTTTTTCTCTTTCCTTTTCTTTATTTTCAAAAAAAATAATCCAAATTTTCATTCAGTACCCTTAACTTGCATGGTTTACCCTATAGTTCCAGGAAGCCTATTGTTTATAAGCCCACGGCTTCTATATAGGCTTCCTTGCCATTACCACTTTAAACATTTGATTTAGTAAATAATTTAGTTAGAATATTGTATATTACCGTATTTATTCGAATAAGCGCCCAACCTCGAATTAGCGCCCACCTCGAATAAGCGCCCATACTAAAGGCAGAAAAAGTTAATAAGCGCCCACCCCCTCCTCCTCCCAATCAAACTCAAATAAGCGGTCACCCCCACCCAACCCACTTGAGTGAATAAATTCTAATAAGAGACTTCGCCCAGGGCGGACTTTTCTTCAAAGTATTTTACAGAAATCTTGCTTTGTTACTTCTTCGCGTTTTGTTATTAGCATTTATTGTTTTGTTGCAAAATAAACATACTTTACTTGCTGAAAATGATGAACATTTAATAAGCGCCCAGCCTCGAATAAGCGCCCACCTCGAATAAGCGCCCACCCTCAAGGTCTAAAAATTTAATAAGCGCCCAGGGCGGTTAATCGAATAAATACGGTATCTTAAATATATTATAAATTTCTGTATACTGTTGTTGTATTTGTGGTTAATGGCAAAAATAAATGAATGAATGAATGAAGGAATGCCTGTGGGCAGAACACACACACACAATCTGAGAATACAATGTCATAGTCATCGTAACATCACATCATTCACATGTAAAATATATACGGGCTAGTAAACCATTGTGCCATTAAATAACTAAGGGTTTGTTGATAGGATTTTATAGCTTGTTACCTTGTTTGTGCTTCCGGTATAATATCATCAACTACCACGTATACCATCGCACCAGCTGCAAATGCTAAAGCATACGGCAATACAGGTTCGGCAATCTGCAAAGAAAACCAAGAAAGAAGAAATGATAAACATGTACGGCAGCGTCTCATACTTAACCTCAGTTGCTTGGTGCTCATTTTAATAGCTTCGAAAACAGAGAAATAGGCAAGCTCAGGATGAAGGGAAACCTTAAACCAGACGATGATAAAACAAACAAACAAACAAACAGAAAACAAAACGAAACGAAACAACACCAACAAAAAGGAAACAGTCTTTCAGATTGTTGATTGTCAGCGGAATGGACTTCTGATGGGTCTATAGAGTTTAACGCCCTGTGACTGAAAGTACTTCGATACGGAACCGTGACTTGAACTGGCGATCAGTCCACTGACTGGTGTAAAATCTGATCTCGGTTGCCGGTACGACATTAGGGACCATTAGTTTTGATTATGAGTACGTGCGTGATTGAATAAGACGAGCATAACAGTTTGAATTTTCAGCCAGTTGAGTACCCATTCTTTCTTGTTGCTGTACAGCACTTAAAGCAGACACTAGACACATTAGGGCAAGTTTGCTTTCACAATAGGGAGTCACTCAAGATACTACAACGGCGAGGGCGAGAGCGAAGGCGAGGGCGGCAGTTGCGGTGAAAACGTCGCTTAAAGGAAGTGAATCTGCATTCTTTCATTTTTTATGGCAACTATTCCAACTCGCTTACTTTGTCAAATGTAGACGAACTCTTCTGGGGCAAAATTGCTACGAACTATGCAAAATTTTTGCTTTAATTTCTTTGCAGCACATAAACTTGGTTTCAAAACTCGTACTTGTAGTCCACACTGAAATTCCCTTTTCTTGACACGTGACATGAAGGGAAGCTTTCTGAATGCGGCATTTTCAAACACTTGCTCCTTTAGGCTGACCGTGTACCCATACTTATGTTATAATAAATATTATAAACAATGATATATAGGCAGATCTTACCACTACTGCAGCAGCACCAAACAGACCAGCTATTGGTTCTACCATTCCACTTAGTTGACCATACCTAGCATTCAAAAGAGAAAAAAAAAACAAGATTATGGTTTCCGAAATGGCTGCAAAGAAGACACGTTATTCTTTTAAAATATATCAGTACATTAAAATTACTAATTTGTCTGAAAAATAAATCCCCAATGCAAAAAAATAACCACGCATACAATTCGCAAAAAATATCATATTATTTTTACTGGCAATTAAATCAAAACACACCAAAAACTCTTCCATGATGAAAATCCTGCTCCTCGGAGAGGAAGACTAACAGCTAATCCTTCTGGAAAATTCTGAATTCCTATTCCTATCGCAAGATTTCTAGGACAAACAAAGACATAAAATGTAAGTCAATTAAACAGAAATTATAGATTACTTGAGCTCTTTATGGCTTGCATGTAGTCATGTACATAGAAAGAAAGAAGTACAGAAAGAAGTAAAGAAGAAACAGGGAGATCAATAAAACAATGGTAGGTTGTTTTCTCTGTTGTAACCATTGGGGGTCCAGAGAGGTGAAATCCCACGTCAGGATATACAGGCACACTATGCTGCTGCTTCAGTTCATATTATGATCTCACCTCACCTCACTTACACCAATGATGGTACAATGTACATATCAGACCATGACTGACTGTGACCAGTGTATACCCAACTCTTTTTGAAGAAAGTCATGAGTTCTTGTTCTTGCCTTTTTGAGGCAGAGTTTTAATCAAGGCAGACAGGAAGACCTCACCAGCCACATTTAAAGACCTTTAAGTTGCAGTTTGACCCAATGGTCTCCCCAGGGTTCAAACAAAAAATTGCAACCATTTTTCAAGGACTTTTCAAGGGCCACATTAGATTTTTAAGGATTGATAGTTACTTATTGCATAAAACTTTGAACACTTTACATAAATAACTTTTAAATTCTCTATGCTATGATTTATATTCTGTCTTGGACAACCAAAAAGCGTCAAAAAACACTTCCCAGGCCACTACATTCCAAGTTGAAGAAAACTCAACGACATTTCAAGGACCTGCACAGAATGGACAAAATGGAATTCAAGGACTTTTTAAGGACTTCCCCTAAAATTCAAGAACTTTTCAAGACTGTGTGAACCCTGCTCCTGGTAAGCATAATCAGGGGCGGATCCAGGATTTTTTTTAGGAGGGGGTGCACTTGTCTCTTGCTTTACTTCAACACCAATAAACCACATAGTTTTCTTTTTGCAGAATACCCGTTGTATTAGAAAACCGCAGGTCATCTCGGGGGTGGGGGGGGGGGGTGGTGTGCACCCCCTGCACCCTCCCCCTAGATCCGCCCCTGATAATGGCACTTCTCCCACTGAGTGGTGGGTGGCCAGGTGGGTGGTAATAGTTACCAAAAACAAACAAACAAACAAAAAACATACTTAGTTTAGATTCAATGTATTTAGCATGAAAGTACTACTTTGGGAGACTACATTGTATTTTTGCATCTCCTTCTAGTAACAGGACCTCCATTTTACATGGTCATATGAGCCAATCGATAGACAGCGGTTTGCAGGGAAAAGGCAGAACTTTCATTTCTCAGATTTTTTAAGACCTTGAGTATTGGTGTAGCCCCTGGGATTGAATCCACATCCTCCTGCTCTGCAGTTGAGTGCTCTAACGACAAAGTTACACACTATCCTGCCAGGGTAGACTAATTTATGATGAAAGAAAGAGCTATGATTTATAGCAGTTTAAAACAACAACAGCTCTTCAAAAACAAACAAACAAGCAAATATCTACTGGTACCTTGCATTTTCAAATGTTGCTGCAGTTGTTTTCCCAATGGCACCAAATCCTACTCCTACTGCTAAACCCTCTGCCAAATAAAACATTTTGGTTAATACAGACACAACCATTAGTGTAAAATTAACTGTTACTAAGTCCTCGACAAAGGAGAAGACCCTACATACAAAGCTCTTGATCATGGAGAAATATATTCATCTGATAAATTAAGGGCTTCTGAATTAACATTAAGGGTGCATTTCTTTTTTTAAATCCAAGATCCCGTCAAAAATCCGGATCATTAACATTTTTGCGAAGAAAAGAAACGATGTATCCAAAAAAAAGGATTATTTTTCATTCATTCACCATAGAAATGACAAACAATATCGACGGATCCCGGAGAAAGAACAACATGGCTGCTAACAATGAGCTTTTATTGTATAAAAACGATTAGCTCAAGGATACTGCTTGCTTTAGACGAGGCCAAAGGAAGACAAGTCTTGCAATAAGATATGTACTGGAAACGTGCTTAAAGCCTTGAAAGCCTGCGGCACAAATGGTACAAGTCTGCAAGCAGACCTGAGTCTGCATCTCGTACTTCCAAATGCCACCGAAAACCCTTGTTTGTATAATTGTGATTTTCCAACTCCAATAAAATGGATAAAATCAATTGTTTAATCCATGTTTCGGGTTCAAAAATGGTTAAATAAGATGAGCAGTGTAGTCAAACAGATAATGTAAGTAATTTTTGTGTAAGAATTGTTTTGAGTTACTACTGGCAGTAATCACTCTTTTTGGATCCATAGTTAAGAAACACCTTGGATCATGTATCCAAAGTATCTGGTTTTGGACATGATGCAAGAATCCACCTCTGTTGTGGATCATTAATAGTTCAATAAGTTTTTTAATAAGTGCGATACTACCTAATATTTAATTATTATCATAATTTTACCTGGAATATTGTGCACAGTGATTGCAATTATTAATAGTAATATTCTCCTCCAACTTGTCTGTTGTTCTACAAATTTCTGCTGTTCAACATCTTCTTTTCTACTCTTTGAAATATCTGTTTTCCTTCTCTGTGTTATTTGTGATGTAGTGCTGCTGTGTGAGTAGCTATTAAGCTGGATTTCGGTTTGGTGAAAGTCATCTTTTACATCCTTTTCTTTACATGCACTCCCATTCTGGAATTCCCCAGTTAATGTTTCAGCTATATTAGATGATTCTATGCCCTAGAAAAACAGCAACTGTTAAATCATTAAAAAGCTACAAATATGAATAAAAAATATGGCATACATTTTCATTTTACTGGAGTCATGGAGTCTAGCAGCCAACTGTATTCCATTATAATATTATCTAATCAAAAGTTTAAAGAATTACCAGAATAGGTAAAAGCTTGTCAGCTCCAAAGACAAATACAGCACCAAGAATAAATCCCACAGAGACCGGAATGAAGGCAAATCTTCCATCATTTCCATAACTTCCTGATGTTTCAGCCATCTCAATTGCCGGAGCTAATAACGACCAATAGGAGGCTGCTAACATAACCTTTACAGGAAAAGACAAGCAAAGGCAAATTAACAATACTGTTACTATTTTGAGAACAGCCAATATTCATTTTAGCATGTTAATGATTTCTTCCAATGAAGGAAGTGTGTCTGTGATTGACAACCAACTAATTCTAACCAAACATACTTTTTATGTTTAAAATTTGAGTGTAAAATATAGGTCAAACAACAGCATAGAAACGAGAAAGGTAAACCTCTTTATTTCATTTCAGTATCTTGAAACATTAGTCATTATCTCACTAACAAGCCTGAGACCAACAGTGCATTCATTTTACCCTTTCCCCCTTGTTTCTCCATCAGCACCCTATTTTATGGCTATTTAAAGTTAACCTAATTTAAGGCTACATGCAGAAGAAGTTGAAACAAGGATTTGAGGTCACAAATGGGAATAAAACTCGGGACCTCTCTAATGAAAAGGCCGCACACTGACCAAATGTGTCAACCCTTGCCTCCTTTCTGCATTCCTCTCCCTTCTTCTTTATGTTCCCATCACGTTCTTGCGCACCTAACACCCCCCCCCCCCACCCACCCCCACTAATTCGTTACCCCTCAAATGCCTGCCATACAATTCAAGCTAGATTACCCATGGAAAACAAGTGCTTGTACAGCTGCAAAAACTGCTAAGCTACCATGCCACTGTCTTTGTGTGATGTCAATCCTCCAATAATTTTCTATTATTCAATCACTGACCTCAATTTCTAGATCAATCAAATACATTCGAAATCTTCCAAAGCTGATCAGTGCGTTCTTGTTATAAAAATGTACAGCGTACAAGTGAGTCAGTAGCGTCTTAATTTAGAGAGGGAAATAAATAAAAGAAGAGCTGATAAACTAGTGGCCTGAACCTCCATCCTATACTATAAATATGCTTAACCTTAACAACAAAAAGGCTTTTTTATAAAAAGTAATTAGGAGTCAAGCTTACAATATCAGACAAATTATGGATAAATATTTTAAATAAATGGTATCAAAACAGTACAACAAAAATATCTTACCCCAGCGGCAAATCCCAGGCTGGCATCTAGAACTTTTCTCTAAAACCATTTGAAAAACGGATAAATGGTGAGCCTTATTTCATGTTAGCTCATGTTGTTCATCCCACCAACAATTCAATGTTTCATACCTGACCATGGCTGAAAACAAACACAAGAGCAGAGCCTAATGCCGTGACTCCCCAAGTAAATAAGGTACCCAGGAGGGCTTGAGTGACAGGATTATAGTTTGGTATCATAAGAAACGCTTTAAATTATAAGGATACGATACAGTTATACAACATTTACCCGGCGAAAACAAGGTGAATCAAACCGGTAACATCGGACAGCGGATACTCTCGTGAGTAATTTGATGGTGACGTATGCTGATTTTCACTGTCCACGTGGTCGTCCACGTGTCTAATTAATGGAAGTCAACTATGGAGTTTTGAGTGAGTGGTTTTCTAAAAAAGAACCGGTGTTTGGGCATTTTACCGAGTGGAATACTAATAATACCAAACAAGTGAAATATTTTAAACGTGTTTGTATTTTTTTGCGTTTAAATATAACAATTTTCACCTATTTATTCAGATGTGCACTGGTGGTTCAGTGGTAGAATTCTCGCCTGCCACGCGGGAGGCCCGGGTTCGATTCCCGGCCAGTGCAACCGATATCATTTTTTCTTTGGCTAAACAGTTTTTTTCTTTTTTTTTCCCCCTTAGTATTTCAGTTTTTTCCTGCTAGGGGACTGTGTCGGTCTGACCAAAAAAAAAAAACCAAAAAAAGCAAACAAAAAAATCATCAATATAATACAATACAAAGAACAAACATATCGAGGTCACAAAAGCTTAAAATGGCATGACCAATCAAATTGTTTTAAGTTCTGACAGACTATTTACGAACTTACTCATTTTAAGAAAATGGTGCCGGTTTGAAAAACCAAATCACTATTATTTTGTTTAAGATATGACCCACTAATCGATTTTGGAAGGCAAAATTATATAACTTTCATTTTCATAAAAACGATGTAACATGACCTCTTAGTACAAATGGCCAATAGATCTTGTCACGATTTTCGACGCAATCATGACGAGTAGGCAAACCCGAGAGAAATTACAGTGTTTGTATGAGAATCTAATGTCGAATAATTTCCGTAAAACGGCTGTTCTAAAAAATATATTAACTGTACGACTCTACTGAAAAAAATTGAGGGCGTTACATGCGCTAGAAGACCTAGAACCTTTTTTTAAAAAATTTCTATACATTTGTCTGTAAAAATTTTCCAGGAAAATTTGCAGACAAATATATGGAAAATCTAAAGTAAGCGTCTGGAGAAATTGAAGCACAGTAACGGCCCCCAAAATTTAGTGGTAAAATCCTTTACTGTGTTGCTTTAGCTTACAGTTCATATTTTTTTCAAGGTCTTTGCACTAAGATCATAGGTCATGTGACATCATTTTTATGAGAATGAAAGTTATATGATTTTGCCTTTTAAAAAAACATTAGTAGGTCATACCTTAAACAAAAAAATAGTGATTTGGTTTTTCAAACCCGTACCCTTTTCTTACAATGAGCAAGTTCGTAGCTGGTCACTTGACCAAATGTAATGTTTAAAACTATGAATTACCTCTTTCTGAACAGAAATTTTGCACTTAAACTTCAAGGAGATTGTTGAAAAAATGATGTGGTAACGTTTTAAGCACATCTGAACGTATTTAACTATCAAACGTTTAACAAGATACAAGCAAAAAGTAGTTTTGGCTGCCATTTTGGAGGACAAGAATATGCCCTCCAACATGGCGGCCAGTACGCAATACAAATTATACTACTTTAGTAAAAAATCAAAGTGCCATAAAATATCTCCCTTAAATGCGTTTCCTCTCAAATGTCGGGTGTAGGATAATTTTTATGTGCTCTGTCAATTTTTGGCACCAGCAAGATTCCAAATCATTGTTTAAAGGAAGCATTAGTCACGTCACCTCTTGGTGCAAGTGGCCGGCCCATATATAGGGTATGGCCTTTGAGAGCCCCCATCTTTAAAAAGGGAATCATTTTTTGCTCGTGTTGACGTTGGGTTCCCCGTGTGATCCCTAGAAAGAGGAACCTTCATTGCATTAAAGAAAAATTTTATGTTCATAAATGCTCATGCCAGTGTGTATCATTGGGGGAATGCGATGTTAAGAGGGTTTTTGAATTGGGTCTCATTTTTGAGGTAAGCGCCTTAATTATGGCTGCAACAGATTTTGTTTGTCTCATCCTTAAATATGGTCAGTGAAGACCCTGGGCGGCTACACCTATCCGAAATTTATTGGAGAAACCCCTCTCCCCCGGACTTTTACATGCATTGCCTATTGTACAAGCAATGCGCGTTGCTGTTCCTTCAAGTAATCAATATCAATAGTCAAACGGAAGTCCTGATATTCTAAGATGAGTAGAGTTTAGCTGGGGGTGGGGATCTGGCAAGACACATCAAAACATTGTACTGTTTTTTTATTGAAAATTTTAAGGATGGCGGCTTTAAATGTACAACAACTAAAATTATAATAAATTATGGACCTTAAGACTAAAGTTATAATAGGAGAAATAGGTTGACTTTGTATCGCCAATAGTTTTCGCCTCACACACACCTTTTCTTTTTAATACCAGTTTGCAGGACAAAAGGATAAAAAGAATAATTTTTTATTTGCTTTTTCTGTTTAAATAAAACCAATAAAACTGGAAAACAAAGGATACTCCAGTAAGAAATAAACAAAATGATTTGAGATCAACAGTGGAATCATAAAGAAAAATGCTTTGATCAATATTATTCAATTGATAACTTTTATTTATACACGGTTGAGAAATCTGAAGGAATACTTAGCTTGAGGAGTCACGTCTTTTACTGATATACAGTTGAACTTCCTTCAAGCGGTCACCCTCTATTAAGCGACCAGTGATATAAATCAGTCCCAAATTAATTGGAGAAAAGGACTGTAAATTAAACCTCTACTAAGAGGCCGCCTTAATCAAGTAGCTACAGCTACCTTTCCGCTATCTCCTATTGCTGTGAACTCTGTTAAGTGGCCATCAAGTCCTTGATACACGTAGTTTGATGAAGGAAAATACAGTCCAAGGTAGTAGGTGATTACCAGGGGTGGATCCAGGATTTTTTTTAGGAGGGGTGCACTTGTCTCTTGCCTACTTCAACACCAATAAACCACATAGTTTTTTTTGCAGAATACCAGTTGTATTAGAAAACCGCAGGTCATCTCAGCACCCTCCCCCTAGATCTGCCCCTGATTACTGATTGCAGACCGGTAGTGCCGCTTGTATTATTGGTTTGTCTCAAAATAAAGTGATGTTTCTGCTGACGATTATGCTAATGACAAACCACTATTCAGTGGCCAACCTCTAGTAAGCAGCTACTTTTCTGTACCCCAGGGGTGGCCACTTAATGGAAGTTCAAATGTAGAAATATAATAAAATATCTTAGTACTTTATTGTACTTCAAATATTGAAGCTTTGAATGTTTAACACTTCAGGTATTTTAAGAACATTTTCAATATACATACTAAATTCAGCAGTGCTTTTGACTTCATTGCTACATTCACATACTCTGTTCTGTTGATTGAGCCATTTATTAATGTTCCATACACTAGTCTCTCAACCTGACTTTGATCGTAAAATTCAATTAAATGAATTATAAGTATGTATATTGAAATTAATAAATCTATACAGTTAAATACAACATTCATGTTTAAGACATCTTTTTTGGTTCTGTATCACTGACATGCTTCTTAGGAATAAACATAGGAAGTAAAATAAATATTACAATGAAAATATGTCCAATATAGTAAACACTTTTCCATGCTGCTATGCAAGGCTCAAGTTGAAGGAGCATAAATCCGCACCCAAGGTACTCCATGGAACGATAATGGCAAAACCAGCTCAACCAGTCATAGTAATAGCACAGCTTTGGTGACAGGTAAGGTTTGATGGCTTTTGCCATGCGTACCTCCGCAATGACAACAAAGGGCACCATAAGGAAGGTGAGATAATATCCAGGAGCAACACCATGCCAGAATGCACTTACAAGTAGGGTGATAAACATTCTACACAAACAAAAAACAACATCTCAAGCAAAAATTTTATTTTAAATTTCTTAAAAACAAATTCATTAGAAAACCATGCGACAACCTTACGACATGTCTTATGATGTTACATGTATGTGATATCAAATGTTTCTAATAATCATGCACACTATGTAGGGCTTAGAAAAAACAAACAAACAAACAAAGACTTGTCTCACAGAAGTACATGCAGCATTAGTGAGTATTAATTACAGTGTATCATGCCAACCAACAAAAAATGATATTAATATGATATGATATTAATCATTGTCATGAGCCGATAAACAAATAAATGGATGTACTGTAGCTGTAGCCAACAGACAGTTGATTGATGGATGAACCCAGAGGCATGAGTATTAATTTGTGAATGCATGAGACCATTAATTTTTTTTAAACCTTTTGATAATGGTTTAAAGGATGGCCCATGTTCGATGATAATTATATTAAAGTTCTAACATGACTCCATGGCTTTATGGGCAAAATTGCAAACTTTGGGCACAAAGGAAACAAGACCAAATATGGAAATATGGCTGACCAGAAAGCCTAGGAGCCATATTAGAATTATAATATGCAATGTAACGAATATGGGCCATTCTAATAATTCTACACCTGAACTTCTTTTGGATTGTATAGCCCTATAAACTTAATGTAATAAACAGAAAGCAAAAAACTTTCCCCTACCTTAAATTTCTGTTCTTAAAGGGAAGTTTTCTGTGAACAAAGTTGGACATCCACCACTGAATAGTCAGGTTCCAGTTTTTCATTGTATTTGCCATGGATGGTGAAAACTCCACTTCGAAGATTTTTATGTTGTGAATTGTCTCAAAGCTAGGACGAGATGTAACAACGATCACAATCAGGTGAGTGAACAGTACATATCTACACACGAAGAAATTATTCTAAGGTATTATGTAATTTACAAAAGATTACAGTAATCTTACAATGCTCTGCAAAGCACTGCCATCTAATGTTGGAAATCAGATGTCTGTCAGTGACCATTAGCTCTTCCAGAGAACATAGTATTACATGTACATGCAATTTCTTTTGTTCCAAAGGAACCTGCCTACAATAATAATTTATATGTAACCAGGTACCTCTCATAAGCAACCACCGCCCATAAGTGATCAGCTATCCAAACAACCTTGAAATAACAATAATTTTTATTCCTAGTTAAAGCCCTATAGTTGGAACCTTTCATAAACCACCTCCTTTTGTAAGTGACTGTGATCACTTTTTGGGGTGATGGTTTCATAATTTCCATTGTTTTAAACCCCTTGTAACTGACTACTTGACTCATGATCTGATCTCTATGCTCACCGCAAGCACTACCTTCTCAAAGTATCCAAAGTAATTTGAAAAACAACATAGAACTATTGCATATTAATCATAACTTAGAAATTGCCTACAACAGAAAAAATTCACAAGCAACCAGTAAATCTTTGCATTTTACATGATCACTCATGGGAGGTTGAATACAGGGGAATCCAAGTTCTTTAGCTAACTGAGGTAAAGTAAATAGATTTGATTTATCAGGAGTTTGAAAAAAAAAAAAAGATTCTACTGTATCCTTATTTTCAAATTATTAGAACTGATCAGGCAAACCTTCAATAAGCATAACCACCCAAAAAGTGAAGATTCAGTGGCATCTTAACCTGCCATGTAATCGGGCAGTCCTTCCTCCTTTTTTCTTAGGGAGATGAGGGGAAAAGGCTTCCCCCCCCCCCCCCAAAAAAAAAATGCCTTGTTGCAGGTTAGTGGCATCTGGTTGTCTCTTCCTAGAAGAGGCCTGGACTTTTTTCACTGTAGTTTAAAGGAGCTCTGTCATGGCTGTCTATACGTAGTTCATTGGGTTCATATTGCCAATAATGCATATTTTTTTGCTAAGGACCTTGACTTATAAATGACAAAATCATAGCTTTGCTTCAAACAAACATCTCTCCTAAAGCATTAACTCAAAGGTTAGAAACAACAAAAATAAAATTTTGAAAATGGTTAAGCAAACAAATTTTCAAAAACCCAATTGCAATCAATATTAATCTTCTTGAAGTTTGTGCATCTGTGCCTTCCTTTGTATTTGCTATGTTATAACTACCCTCTTTTTAATGTTCTGAGTGATTATTTTTAGGTTTCACTCAATTTGGCGGCAGTTCCTACTGTTAGAATTTTGATAAAATTTGTGACAGCTCCTTTAGACATTTTAAAAATTCAGAGACTTGATGTACAGGTATTTCTATATATATAAGGTACCTGTGGGTATCTCGGTGTATTTGCTCAATCTGATCTGTTTCACTCCCTGTAACTGCTCCATTTTCCTCTGGTGCTGATTTGGTTGGACCTAGACCAGGTCTAGGATCAGTGTAAAATGGGTATGCACCCAAGCCAAGCGACATGGCAGAACTTTCTGCTAAGAGCCAGCCTATGTAGAAACGCCACCTAAATCCAATAAATGCTGGCACAAGATATAGAAGACGGTACACTACTCCCATAGAATGGTCAATGTACTCCTGGCTTCCAATGTGACTAATGGGAAACTGCTCATTTAAGAACAAATAGATCACACCATAAAAGAGCATGGTTTTCAGATTTCTCATGGCAGGGATGACAGTGGAGATCTCTTCTGGGTGTTCTTGATTGAGCATGTCCTTGAAAGTTTTATATCGAAAGTAGGGACCTGTTGTTAGTCCACAGTAACAGTAAGCATAGCTAAGAAACTCATAGAAAGATGGTAGCTTTGCCTTTTTGGAATCTTCCTCACCACTCTCAGATGTGTCAAAAGCCTCAAAAGGAAATGTACAACACTGCAAAAGTAAGACAATTTGAGTGAGAACAATAAAAAATATTACCATAACAAATCACATAATTATTATTAAATTTTATGTGTGATTAATATTTTATACATGTAATTAAAAAATTGTATGTGCATCTATTTTTCCAGTTAGAGACACTACTTCTTGACACAAGCTGCAGAGGCCATCAAACACTCAGAACAAGTACAGGTATATGCTGGTCTGCATAGCATGTGCTTATCAAGCATCACTTATTGTCTATGGGCTATCCCTAACTTCCTTAATTGTCGCACACGCTCTACATGATATAGTTTGTGGATGCTGAATGTTTTTTAGTTGGGATTATACATTGTCCCAAAAAACACTGGAAGCAGGTACATGTGGAGGCATTTAAATGTTTTTTTTTCTTTCCTGACTGACAGACTGAGTTGTGATCTTAAATTTCTGTAACATTTATTTTTTTTATTACATATGATGCTTTTTTGAACACAGTTTACATGTAACACTGCACAACAGTGTTATATTTTGCAATGGAAAACTAAATTTGCCAGTTGACTAGACTGCCATAGATGATTGTGATTAAAACTAGACAACAATACATTAGGGCTGCAAGGATGTACCTAGGCATTGATGAACTGCAATTTTACAATCAGGGTTTTCATTATTTCTTGAAGTACAGCTGTAAAAGGGTGCCTGAGTTTCAGTAGGTGGGGAAAGTTGGATTGGCATTGACTTTTCTATTTCACATACATGTACACTGTACACTGGTGCTGGTACCTTAGTCTCAGCTCCACTTCTAAATAAAACCCCTACATGATTACAAGTTAACATGATAGTACAATACAAAAATGTGCTACATCTGTACGTTGAAGAAATTATGAAATCACTTTTTTAATATTTCTCACAAACTGGAGGTCTGCAAGGTGACTTTTAATGGAATAAATGACAAAAGAAAAGCAAACCATTTAGGCTGCCTTGCATTCTTCCAGCTTTACTTTTCTTACAACTCTTTCCTCAAGACTACGGATGGATAAGCTGGTGAACAAACATACATCATAATACTTACTTGTCATCAAAACGATTTGTTAAAACAGCTTGGGCTTTTTTACGACAGTTAGCGAAATGTTTTTACGACCACTTTGAAACACATCAAACAGGAGAAATGTGAAAAAAATAGAAGTCGCACTTGCAAAATTTGACACAATGTTAAAAAGGTTACGTTATTGTCTTGTGGCCCTTGTATTGCAATCTGTATTGCACCACTGGGAAATATTTTGTTGCACCCCATTAGGTACATATCATGTATACAAAGAATAAATTGAATAAATTACCCTTAGAGTAATCAGAAGCTGTATAGCATTGCTATGAGGAGGAGGCTTCTCAAATCCATAATATGCACAGGTTCGGAAAAAGAACAGGTATCCAAACACAAACGAAAATGCTGTCCACTCACAGCGCCTGAAGAATAAAAAGAAAATAGATTTCTCTACAGGTTTGTCAACAATGTTTTTGAGGCCTCATCATGCATTTATCTATGTAGGAGTTTCTCTATAAATCTGTCAAATCAATGAAATTCTTACTGATAAATTATAAAGAAAAAAAAACAATGGAGGTTACTATATACTAAACTGTAAATTTTATACAATAGAATGCTTGCGGACTTTCTCTTTCCTCAACGCAAACGACTTCCTGACCCACTAACTCTAAGTTTAGCACTCTGCTTAGACAATGATTTTTATGTCAGTTTGCACAAATCATCAATAAAAGGATGTAAAATTGTATTTAGCCCAAGGTTTTAGCCAGAAGGTGTCCAGCCGTCCTGTGGATGGCCATTTTTGGAAGAAATACAAGGAAAATTCTATGAATGTCTTATAATTTTATGGGAAAACATGCCTTCTCGACAGCCAGTTTTCAATGTCTGGCTAAAAGCCTAATTTAGCCTCAAAGTTGAGATACACTGTTCACCTGTACATGCAAAGTAGTAATTTTAAATAAAAAATGAACCATTATTAATTTTCAGGGTTTTCTTTGATTCCAATGTGTTGTTAGGGTTTCAAAGTAATACCAAAAAATCATGACATAGCTCCTGAGACACTAGAAACAACCTCTTTGATAAAAACAACATGCAATGAAAGTAAAATGCCAATAACAAAACAACACACAAGATAAAAGCATTTACTTAGAATAGGCATGGTTTGAACTGCACAATGCACTTCATGATGCAAGCTCAATTCAGCCTAAGTGCACGTGAAGTGCTGCATTTTACAGAACATGGGCCTTAGCAAGCCTTAGGGCAATAACTTTGTTCTGCGTACAAAATATTGACAGAACCTACTGTTTGCATTTTATTGTTGCAAGAAGGCAAGACGTACTCTACAGCCTCTTAAACTCATCAGCTGAGATGAGTGTCGGGGGAGGTGCCTTTGAGGCCGGTGCAGCCATCAACTGCAGCCATGTGCAAAGCGTAAACTTGACAACCCTGAGAGTGGTGTTCACCCACACACTGTCACACTGCTAACCAGTGAAACCTCACTGCCACATACTTACCATAAAGGGGAGGGGACGGTAGGGAGCAGTAAACAATTTGAAAGCACTTGCCATGGAAGGCAATGACATGCGAATGTAATGGCCTGAACTTTCAAGAATGGGTATAAAAAGACCCATAAATACCTGCAATGGGATTAGAGCACCCTGCGACTTTCATTCAGCCTCGCTCAAAAAATCTAGGATCTCAGCATTTTTTGTATTAATTTTCTTAAAAAGGCAAATCTGACGCTTTCTTTATCACCAATTTAATCATATTTAACTACATTTCTTTCACACAAGTATAGTAGCACTCTCCGAAGAGGCCCAGATTTCAGTTCCCCTTGTGCACGGTCGACCTATTTAGTAAAGGTTACAAAAAGTAGTTGAAAGGTTATGATCATAGCACAGTATCAATACATGTATTTGAGATTGTACTGCAGCTTACGTGTACAGATTTCACTTTCAGTTTGAGTATGAGACAATTTAATCTTCATCCAACTTTACTTTTGCCTAATGACAACCACACCGCACCACTTTACGAGAGCAGGAAATTTTGATTACATCCAAATTTAGCGGCGTTTAACCTCAAGTCCCGAGCGCACAGCAATACCAGTTACTGATGGCGTTTACGTAAATTCTTTTCCAGACACGCTTATAGATAAAGACATTTAGACTATTTTCTGAGCAGAAGACTTACCTTTTACCAAGCAAAATGACTATCAAATAAGTTCCAGCAACGGCCACAAAAGAATGTAAAATTCCTCGACCCACAAGGGCCAATGAGAGACATATTCCGGCGGCCATACAGAGGAACTCTTTTCGTGCCGGCGAACCGCTTATCTTCACCAAATGACCGAGCGGAATCGCTCCTACTAACATCGATAGGTAAATTAAATCTGTCGGCGACATTTTACTCTCGAGAATCTTTACGTTACTTCGTGAAATGCCTACAAGGTGCAAGACTCGAAATCCCGATCGTCTCTCGACAATCATGCCATCTTGTACCCAGGGCCCCATGACCAATCATTGACCTTGAACGACATTGCCGGACCACGTGGTCCCGGTCCCGGAGCGCATAAGATTCTTACCGCGCCACGCTTTCCCGATTTTGAGAAAAAAAACCGACTGTTTTGCAGTCTAATGAAAATTGAATCCTGGTTCAAGCTATATGAAGCGGCATGGCTAGAGAGAGTTTGAACGTTTTTACAATACAGATGAATAATTTTAAAATTACGATGTGGCTTTGTGAAAGTAACTAGAAGGATTTTATTTAGACAGTTCAGCAATTTGCAAAATTTTAATAGCTACCGCTTGCTTGACAGCCGCTCCCCATTCAGTCCCCTGCCTCAAACAAAATGGCGGCATTTGTAGGTGCACTGTACAGTACCGCAAATGATCCCCAACCGCAAATGATCTCGAGACCGCAAATGATCCCCAAAATGGACCGCAAATGATCCTCGACCGCAAGTGATCCCCAAAGTCGACCGCAAATGATCCCGAAAGAAAAACAGGAATGACTTGGACTCAAGTTAGCGGATCATCGTGTCGATTTTATTATTATTACAATAAGTCAGTTTAAAAGCTAAATTTTACTTCTCAAATAAATATATGAATAAAAACTAAATGAAAAAAATCATTCAAGAGTAAACACGACGTAGGTAGGCAACACACGACTTTTACCTCATGCTAAAATGCTGCTTGTTCCAATGACTTTTTTCCGGCTCTGGCGGGTAGATTATACCTCTGAGGAAAACGTTTTGACTGAGCAAATGTGATTTTTGCTGCTTATTTCATAGGGAGAGGTCATGACACGCATTTTCTGCGGTTATTGTTGTTTTTGGTCGGCATGATTTGCCCTTTGATGCAAGAGCATTTCCTTTGACCTCTTTTGAAATACAGTGTTCTTCATTGCCGCTAAATAAGAGTTTTAGGTTGTTTACTTTTCTCCTAAGTGCCTCCTGGATCCGAATAATCATAAGCGATTTTCTTTTAGTCCGTGAATGTGACTGTTTCTTACGATGTTTTGTCACGCGATAACTACCGCTTACCTGGCTTTGCGTTTCTCATTACCAGGTTTAGATTTCTGGTAACTGTCTTCAGCAAAGCACAAGAAATGAATATACATAAAAACGCTAATATAACTATTCACAACACGTTCATGAGAAGTAAGAAAGTTGCTATTTCGAAATGAACCGAAACCTGTGGACATTGATAAGTTCGGGGGACTTGTGTTTATGTTAAATCATGTCTTGTTTCGTAATGGGCACCTAAGTTACAAACAAACGTCTTGCTGTTTATCACATAAAATTAACACTTCAGAGAAAAATCAAAATGAAATATTCTGGCTGATTAATTTCACGCTTTCAAAAAGATCAGTCAAGTCAATAAAGCTCTTGTTAGGTAGAGGGTGCCCGGCTTTGTATTCCTCAATAGAAAGGTTGAGCTTCTAGGCGTTAAAATAATTTGTCTGCGTAACGTCCTGCCTGTCTTAAATTTTTCAAAAGACGAAACATTCTTGAAAGAAAATTTAAGCAATCGACAAAGGAAGAAGTATACGGTTAATACCATACCTTTTCAGATTTATTCCATTTTTTTTTTTTTTCGCCTTGTATAAATTGACCTGAGATGTAGCGTCCTCCTTCCCTTTTTCTTTAAAAGGCGAGAGAAAAAGGTTTCTTTTTTATAATCAGTCCTTTTTTGTAATCAGTCCCATAAAATCCATTCCATTCCTCAAGTTTTCACGGGATCATTTGCGGTCAACTTTAGGGATCACTTGCGGTCGAGGATCATTTGCGGTCCATTTTGGGGATCATTTGCGGTCTCGGGATCATTTGCGGTTGGGGATCATTTGCGGTACTGTACAGCACACGCCATCACTGGTGGAAGTACCTTTGTGGAGTATTGCACTAATTAAAAATACTGTTAGCAGAAAGTTATTCAGCACTGCAACTCAGGCAACAGCTTATAACTTGAACTAAATGTCGTGGAAAGAATCAACAGTCAATGAAGTAATTAGATGACCCCTTAGATCAAACAACATAATCATAAACATAAGAACCTTTAAACGTCTACTTAAATCACATTTAATAGATTTACAGAATACTCAATAAATCATTTGTAATTTGTTGCCAGGTATTAGACGATCAAATGTTTCTTTATATTTTTTATTCACTTGTAAATTACTCTATTGTACTGCTGTTTTTTATTTAATTATAGAAGTATATTTATGACTAAAAACAAATCTAATGTAAAGAGGAAGTCTCACCTATAAGCCTTCATGGCTTGTTGAGTCTTCCTCGCCTTTGAGATTCTGTTTATTTTCGTGTGAATTTCATGCAATGTAATTTATTATTGTTATTATAATTTCATTTCATTTATATGTAAAAAGGCATTGGAAATTAATAAATCAAAAAATCAAACAAAGTGCATGTAGCCACTGACAATTTTCAGTTCCGAAGGTCAATATCATAATGGAAGAACAATTTAAAACTGATGAGGAATATTAATTTCGTCAGTTTTCACCGTGATCTTGTATCTTCATCAAGAGCAAAAGAACATATGTCGTGATATATGTTTTCTAAAGATGAGGAATCTCTCGTCAAACAAGCTTTTTTAATGTCATTCGACTTACACTGTAATGGCAAAAATAGCTTCCACTCTCATTTAATGAATATGTCAGAATACTTTCAGCTTCCTAACTTTATTAATTAATCCTGATTTATTGGATAAATCTATGGTAAAAAGCTATGTAAGTTTAATGAAACAGGAATATACCTCTTATTGGCAAAACACCCTTCAACATTCTCAAAAACTTGAATTTTACAGATCTTTAAAACCGATCATACCTCCTCTAGTTATTTAGACTTAACAAGAGGAACAGCTGGGAGAAGGGCTTTAGTAAAATAACGAATAAGCAGTTACAAACTAATGATAGAAATAGGCAGATACAATCAAACTACGAAGGATAATAGGCACTGATTTCCCTTTTTGTGGATGCAATGTAATAGAAGACGAAGTTCACTTTCTTTTCCAATGTCCTACATACTCTTTGATTAGGAATAAATTTTACTATAAAGTCAAGACTCTGATTGCAAATATTACCCAGTTACCTATAAACGGTTTGATCAATGAACTGATGAACTCTTCTAATCACTTTATCAATATACAATTCATAAAATATATTTCGGCTTGCTTTGATGTTCGTGACAAATTATTATCAAAGTAACGTAATTGCCCTGTGTTGTAATTTTGATTCCTAAAACGGCTTTTGCAATACTGTATGTGCTTCTATGGTCATGCAAATAAAGCCCGTTGTTGTTGTCAGGAGTTCGGAATGTGAACGTTCCATTCTGTTCTATTGAGCGCTGTGGTTTGTGAGTTCGGTACCTCGTTCTCAGGGTTTTTTCCTGGAAACGAGGTTGATGAGTTAGATTACGTTCCTGTCCGAACTTAAACGAACTCAATCCAACAATTGAATTCGATTAAGCCGGTTCGAATCCTGTGTTCGATTGGTCGATCTTCTCAGCGACTGGATTGAATCCGAGGCTAGGGTAGGTACAGGATACCCGTGAAGCGAATAAGAGCCTCTGTTTCAACTGAGTTGAGTGGCGCTCATCTTTCTGCAGGAGTATGGCTGTTACCGAGAGGTAGCGCACTCTCTCAACAGAGAAGTTATCTTTAAAAAAATTAACTGCACATTACGCAGAATGCAGATTTGAATTCGACACTGGTTGCGGCAACGACTAACGGATTCATTTTTCAAAGAGTCGATTCTTCAATCCCGTAATCCTGACCCAAAATTTCGAGCAATCTCTTAATCCCGATGTTTATTTTTGGCATCCCGCCTCCCGTGCACACTTTCAATCCCGAATCTTGCGTTGATTTTGCTTTCAAATCCCGAATCTCGAGCTTAAAATTAGAGAAATCCCAGATCTCGAAAACACACTGGGGACCCTATTCATGGAATCTTGGCGATACTCTTGACCTGGCTTGACTGTAATACGAACGCTTAATGATGTCTAAGGAGAATAACACTGAAACGGGATCGGGTGGAGGACAGGATGATTGTCTTACTCGTGACTTTATTGAAAAGAGAAGGGAGTTGTGGAGCTGAAATGCGTTCCACAATTGGGATCGTTACTTGGGACAGGCCGATGAGCTATTTGTTCCCCTGTCCTTATTAGTAACAGTCCCAGAAGTCTTTGCGAAACTTAACTCAGTCCAAGTTTCTTCTCGCTTTTAAGGTGGTGAATGTGGGGTTTAAGCTTAGGGTGACCAAGAGTGGTGACAAACTTGGGTGATGTGGTGGATGGGCTGGTGCGATCTAGAGGCATAGAAGCCAGTAGTGTTCGTAATAGCTTTGAGATTAAGACTAAATGGGTGTCCGCGTTGCGTGTGCAGGACAGGTGAAGCTTCACGCTCACAAGGATATATTAGCACGTCCACCGCGGCAAATGTGTGTGGCCAGGAGCCCATAACTTGGAGCTGCTAGTCTGGCGGCTCGGTCTCCAATCTTGGGTGTTTCGATTCGACTGCGATAATCGGTGGGGAATACCGCGGGTGCATCGAAAGACTGAGCCTACTCTAGCTGAGGCTGAAGCATGATATCGGCCTTATTAGGTAGCGCGTTACCTTTAAAAAGCATTAGAGTGAGGTTCTTACCTAGGCGTTATTACTGTTATATTGGAAGGGGGTGGGGGGGGGGGGGGGGGGGGAGGAAGAGAAATCACTTAATAGTTCGAACTAGAAAATTAATTCTACAGGCCAGATGGTGGGACTGAAGTGCGGTGGGAGCGGAGCACTTAATGCGCGACGTGCCGCGAAGCTCATTGCTGGACTGTAACAGGCGTGAACCACACAAAACACCAGCTAGTGTACGAAACAGTGAAGCTACGGCGTATACGTACGGTTTTAGTTCTCGCTTTGAATATCCTAAAATGGCGAGTCTAACATGATAGCAAACAATTGGACAGGTGGCGGCTTAGGACAAAATGCATTATCCACTCTTGTTCTATAAATTAAACATATTTCTTTAACGAGCTCTCAGTCACTAAATTTACATCTTCTAGGAAGATATACTTAAACTCTACAGCACTCGCTTGCCGCCGGTTGAAGCCCCTTCAAGGTGGGTATCTGAAAAGATCAGAAAACAACATGTCTTTGAGAGTCTTTTCGCATATTTAAAAAAGGAACTGCCTAGAGGCCAAAAACAGCATCTTTCCGCCCAATTACATTTGAAAAGGGATATCAAACGTCCTGTTCTCTTTTACGAGTATTCCAACACATAAAAGAAGATTAAATTTGCCGATAGAAAAACGCACTAGTAAAGAAAAGGTCCCCCGGCCTGATACGGGGAAGATATCATAATAACTTCGACTATAAGCGCAATAGGAATTAATACGAACAGTAATTTTCAATTCTGACCCTTAAAGTGTCAACGTCCCTGGAATCAGCTGCTATTCGCCATTAATTCATTCAAGCATATTTAAACGATATATATCTTCTTGACCATATATCCACCATAGTTCCTGTCAACAACCAGTGTATCACTGAAGAGCTTAGTTGAAATTACTTGACTTTTAGTCGCTTCAGTTTACGGCGTCAGTTGGTGGACCATATCCAAAACGAAGATGGTTTAACGAAGGAGAAGGCCTTCTTAAGATTACAGGAAGTAACCAAGTAAGCTGGATTGAAAATTTACGGTCATTTAAAAAAAATGTAGGGTTTTCGTTGAAGTGAAAAAGGGTTGGTTTTGGCAATCTCCAGAATCATGATCACAGAGGTTTACGTCCGTGTCAAATTTGTCGCATTGTCACTTTGCGAAAAATATCTTTCATTTTTTTTTTAGGTTAGCTTTAACGCTTAAAACCAAGGCAACATAAGCGAAAATGCTAATACCCGTCTCCGAATGTAGTGCATTAAGCCACGCCACTATTCCTGCAAAGTGACTAATGTTTTCTTTTTTCACGACGATTTTGCTTGGCTCTTTTAAACTGTAGCAACATGAATTTTGTATGGAATTGATAAATATTCTGAGAAAATGAAAAATAAATAAATAAAAAGATAAATTACTGGTTGAGAAGCACAGAGACATACACATCTATAAGAAAACAGTATATATATATGTATTTATATATCTCTCTAAAACCGTATAACTGTTGCTAAAATTTATTTAGACATTCAAAGTTAAAAAAATCGGAATCTTTGGGTTTTTCACTCGTTACTGCAAATAAAGGAATATTATGAGAGATCATCCTCCGCTTTTCGACTAGCCAACGGTCAAAACAACACCGTTCCTTTCTCAATATTACGGAACTGAAAAATAGCACAAATACAATGAGCAATATTTTTGAAAAGAAAAATATATAACACCGGTCCATGTTTACATAATCCTGCATAGAGGATTATTTTTCTGCTATTTTACATTATTTACTCGATCTACAAACTTTCTTTTAAAAAAATATTATCCCGGCAGCACGCTTTAAGTTTCAATGAGCATTCTAATTTTTTCAAATTTGTTTATTGCAAAGTTTTCTTTGAAGGTGTGCATTAATTTTTTATTCCAAGAGTAATCTTTTGGTGCTTTTATACTACACTTGGTTTGGCTTGCTGTGTTGAGTATCATGCAAATAGTGAAGCCCACGAGTGACTACAAGACTAACTACAGACCGACGCATTATGCAAATCGCGTCTACCAGTTTCATAACACGAGCAGGTGAAATTCTGCCTGACTAGTATCGGCTTGGCATAAAATTAACTGATTCTAAACATGATTCTCGGAATTGGATTGGAAATTTTATAAGTATGTGCTTGATTTGCCATTTCTATATCCAAAATAACCAGCCAAAAATGTACTAGTTCTAGACTGGTTTCGGCCGGGGCTGAGTTTCCTGTCACTTTGAGGATATCTTATAGCTTAATGCCTTACATTAATTGTTTAGCTTTTGGTTCTGTTTCGGTTAGTGATCGCTGAGAGAGATAAAAGCCCAGGGATAAATAGAAGTCCAAGAGGAAAGCTTTAATTACACAGTGTGACGTGTTTGAGGGATCGATGTAAGCTGTCTCGGCATCAGCTTATATTTTTCTTCTTTGTCTTTGCCGCTAATGGAAATATATTTTTGTCAAGTAAATTCACTTTGAGGCAAGCAAAGCAGACGATAAATAACATAAATATATTCGAAGGAACTTCACGCACATCGTAAGCTCACCACTAGTAATTGAAGTAAAAAAAATGATGATTACTTTGACTAGATCCGAAAAAATAAACTATAATATGTCATTGTTTAAAAGATTTTTATGCCATGTTTGTAGAAAAAACCCAACGTTGCCTGCTCAATGATATTTTGCGCAGAACACAAACTGTAATTGAAAATAGTTGAGACGCGAAGGACACGTATTTATTCATTAATTCATTTATTAGCTTTGCCAATCCGCAACAGCACGAAATCGATTATTTCTGCGGGTCCGTATCAGATCAGTCCCACCAGGTTCTAGGTCGCCTGCTCTTTCCAGGAAGAGGTGAGGGTTCTTTTCTGCCCCTTTTGAATTGATAATCCAAAGGAAACAAGGCTAACAGTATTGCCTAATAGCGAGATCATCTGAGGTGAACTTAAGATCTTAAACTCCTACGGCCAGCACGTTCTACCAGAGTTTGTTTATAGACCCTGTTTGGTGGTCTGGCCGGGGTTTGAGCCCGCAACATCCCTTTCGAACATGGTCCAGTGGTGACTACGCAAGATTTTGAAGAACTGTGGAAAAATAAGAAAAACTACTTTTCAAATTATGTAAGAAACATGTCTGCATTTGTACCTCAAATATAGATGCTGTCGCAAATCGTCAAGTCGTGAAAAAGAAATCTTTTTATAAGTTCCGTGCCTGGCATTACAGTGCTGGCGAAGGATAAAGCCTTGAATGAAATATAGTAGACATTTCCTGAACGAATCTAATCACTGCTACGTTGAAATTCGTTAAGTGTCTTTACACAACAATTTAGTTTCACAAAACCATTCTGTGGGCAAAATATTAAATATTTACTTTACAAAAATAGATTTTCTTGGTCTTCAAAGAATATCGTGGGTTGATGAAATTACCGGTAGTCTGGAAGCTTCCATAGTGAGCTCTTGTAAAAAAAATTATTTAGATAATCTACGAAAAACCAAGAATTGGATTGTTTTTAAAATCGACAATTATCGCAAACTCTCTCCTTTAAGTTTTCTTGAAAAAGTGCCAAAAGTTTTCAACAGATTCAAAGCAAACGGTTTCAATATTTATGGTAATTATTCCTATTTTCAAAAGTTATTCCCTTGTTTCCTTGTCTAGTATGTGTTACATGCATTATTGATGAGATTGAGAAATAAAACCATAGCTTGTTGTAACCGGATCCAGTACAGTTATAGAAAATTATGAACAACTGGTCGAAGTTCTTAAGCCTCATTATTTTATTCGACAACAAACGAACTAAAAATGACCTGGCAATTAGTTTTTCGGCTCGCCAAAAGCCATGTTTTCTCATTTGGATGTTACTGAGTGGTGTCGCCGGCAACATCCTGATTTATTACAAGTCAGTCGTAAAACTGAGTCAGGCATGCTTAGGCATTGAAATGATTAAAACCAGGAGCGCTGTTTACAATCAAAGGTTTTTTGTAAGACTTTTATGATATAGTTTAAAGACTATGCAACTACTGTACATTACATATCGTCTGTGTAAACGTAAGTTGTCTTTATTCATTGCATCAGAAATTAAAAATTTGTTTATATCAAGGTAACTAGTTAATTCACTCGGATAGTGTTTGCTAAGAATTATACTATGATTCATTTTGGGTTAGAAGCATACCTGGTACGTGAGTCCGTCCGTCAAGTTTTGGTAAAAAATTGACATCTAACAGTTGTTCTTTCAAGTGCTTTGTTATTGTTTTTTAACAAATTTATAAATAGAGACAAGATTCAGGTTATGGAAAATTTGTTTCTGTTATTACAGAGCACTTTTGAATTTGTTTGACGGCGAAGAAGGTCGAACACGGACTCATTACGTGCTCGAAAATCTCTCAAGAACGACCATGTCTTTTAGAAGTTCACTTTTCATTGATAAACAACAAAATTGGGCAAAAACTCAAATGGGGGATTTCTGGATTGGCAGAGGGGACTCCCCCTTTTCTGTGAAACCTTGTATTACTTTTAAAGAATTCTCAATAACATAAATAGTACCTATGTAGCCGGCAAGTGTACGTCCCGGCCGCCCTTTTCTGAATTTTCTGGATCGCGCCCCCTGGCCAGTTGTTTCCTGGTAAGACTTATGGACTTTGGATTGCTACATTATGTATGACTGTTTTAAGGACAAAGCGCTTGCACATACGGCTGATTTTTTTGTACGATGTTTTCATCTTTTAATGCATTCACCTTGTCTTTCTCTAACAATATGACGATCGCCTGTAAATGGCTGTAAAGTTCACTGGTACCAAGCAAAAACGTCGCGATTAACGACTAGACAACACTATTACAAGATTCGATACAGTCTGGAGTAAAAAAACTTCATTGTTTGTGCGTAAAATACATCATCTGGCTGGTGAAAACGTCTCTCTTGGGCTTACCTTATGATATAGGATCGAAACGGACCAATCATAAATTTCGATGCTTCGGCGAGGTTCGCCAGTCGAATATTCTTATTCCATCAAAGATTCCTTTTATTTGAAAATGTGTATTTCTCAATATTATTATTTTTTCCAAAAAGTAGGGGAGGGGGCATGCCCCCCCCTCCCCCAGCCCTTCGCCCTGCGCGGGCCCTGTGATAAAGAAGCGGCTGAAGTCGGCAATTAAATTTGAATACATATCGTGTATGGATACTGGCACGTTCCTTGTATGTATGTTTTGTTTCCAATAGGATGTAATTGTGTTTGACGGCTGTTTTAAGCCTACGCTTTCGCTGTTGAACTGGCACTGCGGAGACAAATAATTCAGAGTAGCAGGTGAAACTACTTTTATGGTGTGTTGCCTTAGAGACCGGCATCACCCTATCACCATCAGGCGATCAAACGAGCAAAATATATAATGGCAAAAACGAAGTGCCTCAGTGCTTTAGAGTCCTCATTTTTACTGTTCAAAGTTTAATAATTTACCAAATATGGTGCCAAACAACTATAAACTGTTGGAAATTTACCCCCGAAAGCTATGTATTTGAAACTCATTGCCAAATTGCCGGCGACATTCTACAAAATGAACAGAAACCCGTTATTTAGGAAAAATTGAAACCGGTTTCATCTTAGCAACTAAACAGAAACAAAATAAATAAATAAATACATGTTAATAAAGTGAATAATTGAAAAGAAGCCTGACGAGCAGTTTAATCGCGGTGTACTGATGAACATCAAAAGTAACTATTGTAAGATATTTTTTTTTGCGGGTCGATGAAATCTTACTCTTTTATTTTAAAAGCCACTGGGGAACCTAAGGCTTTCTTTTTTAAAACAAATCTATGAAATAAAATTCTAGGGATATGAATTAGGATAGTTGAAAAATAATGTCTACGTGTTCTGTGAATATTAATCATTTCATTAATCAGTTTAATGATCATATCTGTTGTTCCTTGTGGGTTTTGTTTATAGTCTATTATTTAAAAGATTTCCGTTGTCACTATTCAGAGAAGACAACTAAAATTTCCTAATTATATTCAAAAAATTGAAGAAAAATATTCACACGCATGTAGGGAATGTGAATTGTATGGGATAAATCTATATATTATGTTTACGGCAAGAGCTCGTCAGAGTCCAATGTTTTCTTTTTACTTCCTTTTTTCTTACATAAATATTTTTGTTATAAGCAATTATGGCAATTCGAAATTAATATCAGCAGGCCACTCTGTCACATTACACATGTTTCTTTGCACTGAATTAGAATCGCGGAATTAAACTTCACTGAGTCAGCGACAATATTTTTGGTGGTCAGTACGTTGAGGATGGCTGCAAAAATAGAAACAGGTGTTTTTCTTCATCAGTTAAATTCACAAAGTTACTTAGATCTTCGTAGCTGAAGCTGAACTTAAAATTTGGCGAGTGTATTCTAGAAAAACATTCACTTTATAAATATTATGTTTAGATTCAGCTTAACAACTGGTTGCGAAGATTTTTCAGCCTTCAAACATGGCGTATAGCTTGATTAACATCTAAATTAATTCTTACCTATGTTGCCTTAATTTTCTGCTTGTTAGCCGAAGGATTTTGAAATCCCAGCCGACAATGGAACGCATATGTGACTCACAGAAGAGCGGATATCTTCACAAGTCACGTTTTTGCTTATACAAACATTGCGGAAATAGAGCTTTTCGCTAGACCGTATGCAGAAACCTGACGCGCTATTTATGAAGAGGACCACTCGCTAAAGGAAGTAAACGAAACAGACACCAAGAATGAGGGAAGCCCATTCAACCTGTCAAGTGAAAATTCATGGTGAAGAAAAAGTAGACGAAGGCTTTGAATTTGAATCAATCTCTTGTCTTTTAATCGCCAAAGATAGCAAGCCAAGGCAATGGACAATTCAGCTCATAAAATGGCCATATCCTTTTGGAATCAGTGTAAACTGTTCAAGTAGGTTTGCTAAATATCAACTTGATTACGGTAAGCATTTCGTATTAATTTGTCTCTGGGTCAGCGTTTAACCGAAAGTGAAATTTCTGATGGGAAATTCTGAGGCATACATAAAGTTCATGATATAATAGACCTATTCGGCTAACTCAGAGTTGTACCCAATTCAAATCTCCCAGGGATAAGATTCTTTGTGTATTGCATTTGCATTATAATGTGGCATTCACATTTAAATGATATGGAAATTCCTGAAACAAAACGTTTTATTCCCAAAGGGTTTGAATTGGGTACAACATTGAGTTAGCCGAATAGGTCTATCGACTATCATCTAACAAACAAATAATTTAATTTTAAACGCGAGAAATACACAACAAACCAGCAAACCTAATATGGTTTGTGAAGAAAGCAAGAGTATAAAAACTTTTGATCTGTATTTATAGAGTAGTGATTAAGGGCGATAACATGAAATCATTTTGGAAATAAGTTCTATGCAGTTAAAAAATTTCTCCAGGAATAGATTATTCAACCAAACTAACGCTTGCATGTCAAACAGTGCTGAGTGTTGCTTAGTTACACATACCAGTTGAATGACGAGTTGTAGCGAATGCACGTTGAAAGTGAGATAACTAGGAAAAAATCAACCACCCCAAAAAGATATCTTGCTGTCGTGAAGATGCACGATTTAACTTCTTTAAAACTGTGAAACTTAAAACATTTATTGCAGAACATACGCTATCAACAATAAAAATTTCGGTTGAAGGAAATGAATTTTTCCTCGAATCTCAAATTTATTACCATACCAATCGAATGCGAATGAAATGTTTGGTGCAGGGCGGATAAAGGAGAACGCTCCGCTCTTCATTCAATGTGTGATGCGGAGTAGGACTGGCACGAGCGCTTTTCCGCGCTTCCGGTGCGCTTGAAGGACGGTGAAATTGTCTTTTTTGCAAACCGGAAATCCTATTTTCTTTCTGTGATTTCAGGCTACAGTGTTAAATAGATAAATCCGTTTCATAACAATATTAATAAGCAGTTTCATATGTTTATGTCTTTTTGCCTATAAGTCAAACTTGTTGGTCGTATAATGCCAGAATTTGAGTTTAATTTGAAAGTGTTGAATGCCTCCTCCTTCTACTAATTATGACCTAATCGTCGTTCGCCGTTTCTTTTGCAAAAGCTGAACACTTCGATTCTTAACCTTGATCTTTACACATATTAAAGGGGGATAAATTTTGTGTAACATAACAAAAAATTAGCTGGACATATTTGGATATAGTGGCGTTGTACTTCATCAAACTTTGCTTTTCGGTCGTGTGCAACGCGCCACGGCGATTCGTGCAATGCGTCGTAAATCCAGCAACCGCATGTAAACAAAATTTATTGAGGTTAATTGTAAGGTTTTTTCTCCGTTTTTCTCTCTAAAACAAAACAAAGTGAACTGTAAAAACTGAGGGGAAGCTAATTTTGAAGTTCCGACGAAACAGAAAGACGTATGAGATGTTTTTTTCAAAATTAAAACGAAAGATGATTGTGATTGAAATTAGCATAATTACACCTTGCATGAGCTGCACGCATCTATAAAATACATGTCATCTAGTTATGAAACATGCACACCATCTGCTGTCTTTTAGTTTTGATATGGATGACATGAGATTTTCCTTCGTGTTTTTGACAGTATTTTGTTGTTTTTGTTTCCGAATAACATCGACATTGGCGAGTAATAGAACAAAAAAATTGATTCAATGGTAGAGTCACGGAAGTAACAAAAGAAACCATTTGAAAGAGATGTTTGTCTACTCCAAATAAACTTCTCGCAAAAAATTAGCAACATTTTCCTCTCAGAGACAGTGTACCAGCACAAAGGAACGAAGAAGAAGTGCAAGAAAACAACTCAATCCGCCATGATTCATTGACAGTGGCAGTGTCTAATGGACAAACCACATCGCATGCCCTGACCACCTGTCGTTTGCGACTGCGACTGCGACTACTTTTTGGGGATGAGGCTTTTAGAGTTTCTCAATTGCATGTGACGCTTGTAAGCGATCACGTGACGTATGCTCACTGAATGTAATACAATGCTCATAGTACGCGAAGAACTTTTATGATGACATGAACCTACACATACCGTTTAGAACTAGTTAGGTGCAATGAATTCTCTTCCACATTGTAAATGCGTTCGGACCTTTCCTCGCCCGAAGAGACCCAAAACCACCCCCCGTCCCCTCCCCTCCAAAGTGAACATTTAATCTTCGCACTTTTGGGTGGTCGCTTACAGGAAGTTCGACTGTATCGGAACTACCTGTTATTTTGTAATTGCTTATCTGTGGATGAGTTGACTTCTTAACTTTTCCCCTCTTAATGGTTATTTAACAATTATTCCTTGAGCCCGAATGGGGTCTGACTCACTAGCCCATGAGGCCGAAGGCCGAATGGGCTATTGACTCAGAGGCCATAAGGGCGAGAGGAATAATTCTTTTTAGTAAAATCCAACTAGTTGGTAAAAAATATCGAGACAAAACAACTTTAGCTAGAAAAACGCGTTTCAGTCGCTATTCTTTTGGTTTTCAAAGCCTGCGCTTTTCGCTACTAGTGGGCTATAACATATAACCCAGTAGTAGCTGAACCAATCAGAACACAGCATTGATAATCGACCACTAGTTGGATTTTACTAATCACAAATTAGTCATAATAACCTTATAGACCATTTTGAGTTGATAAAGTTGCTTGCCCTCGTTTGTAGAGAGATTAGGAAACAGTTTTGTGCGTTTTTGAATCCTTAACATTGTTGAACATGGTTTGAACGAATCAGCATGTTTGTTATCTTCATAAATTGCGTCACATTAGCCATGTACAATCCGCTGGACAAACAGTGTGTCACAACCAGGTGTCAAGTGCTTGAGAACATCGAACATTTTGTCTTCGCTTTCTTTGTTGCTGAAATGATGATTAAGATGGTGGCAATGGGAGTTATCGGCAAAAAAGGCTACCTCCAAGATAAATGGAACAGACTCGATTGCTTTATTGTCGTTATTGGGTAAGAGCTATAAATCAACTTTATCATAAACATAATTTTCCACACGTTTTGATTGGTCTAGAGATCATTACCTCACCAGCAGACTATAACAATAGGAAAATTAAGTTTGTCAGTCTTAAACAAAGTTGTGCTAGTGCTCACTTTGGTCCATGCCTTTGGAGGAAAATGATACTTTCGTCTTTTTGCTTACTTGGGTTATAAGGCAAACAATTATACTGATTAAATGATCAATCAATTATCGTATCGCAAAATATTATGAGTTTCAATTCCCTCGGCAGATTATTTGAAGATGCCGAGGGCAGAGGCAGATATTTGAGCTACTCACTACCACTAACATATCGTGATATTTTATGCTCAATGTCATGCATTAATTTTTTCGACTTCGCCAAGAGAACACATTGATAAGCAACGGGGCTTTTGCTGACATGCCTAACTTTGGAAATTGGTATAAGGTAGTTAATTGATTAATGCGGTAAGTCAATGGATTTTCTTTCAAAGGAAAATACATTTTCTACTAAAAAATTTCCTGCTACGCTAGAAAACCAACACTTCTTACGATTAACTTAATTCGCGGCACAAACAATTGAGGACAAAACCCTCTCTTTCTCTCTTAAATTAGTCTTTCTTGGTTTGTAACGGCGGAAGTTTCACCTGTTCATACTACGTTTTTCATGGGAAAATAGACATTTTTAGTTAAGACAATTGGGGACAGGTTAGCGTGGAAATCGCTTAACCCCAATAGGAGAGGAAAAGAAAGCCCATATTGAAAAATGTATGGCATCAAATTAGATTCATTATTTTATCAATCATCATAGTGATTAAGAGCACCTACTTACTTATTTTTTTTTTAGCTTTATTGAGAAAGCAGTCCAACGCGGTAACTATCTGACCATTATACGGGCTTTCAGAGTTTTGAGGCCACTTCGCGCAATCAACAAAGTTCCAAGTAAGTATATGCATAAATTCTTAATTGTGGTCGACCAGTGGTTTAACCTCTTCTCAGGGCCTCATAAGGTTTATCTGTTGCTTTGTGAGAACTCTTCTTGAATTTAAATTAAATGGTCAAAGCAGCATAGGTCATGCATGTATAATGGCATCTCGTCTTCAGTACATACCACCTCCTATACTGCCAATTTAAAGGTTTTTTCACGAGACTGGGTCAGACTGGGTGTTCTTTGTTAGCGTTGCGTCGAATACCTTTGTGGATATGGTTTTCCCGACATATTTTGACCCAGCCTTTCCTTTGTAACCTCCTAATCAATTATTGTAATAGCCATCAAAACAGTCCCATAGTGCAATGCGACACAATCATGACCTAGCCTCCTCATGCACACTCTGCAAATGGTCTATACGGCGTTACTGCTACATTCCACGGGTTCAAGAAAACATTATGAGTGGTCACATGACCGAGGTCTGACAAGTATCTACTGTGTTGTGTTTTATTAATTGTTTACTGATTCCTTTTGTATGTAATTCTGAATTGCAGGCATTCGTATTTTAGTGACGCTTCTCTTGGACACACTCCCAATGCTAGGCAACGTACTGATGTTATCTTTTCTGATATTCTTCGTCTTCGGTATCATTGGCGTACAGTTGTGGCAGGGAAAACTGAGAAACCGCTGCTTTACAAACTTGAATGAGAGTTCAATGTTCTTCACCAGGTATTCACACAGTAGCATCATTTCCTGTTCAAAACGAACCAGGGACCCGTTTCTCGAAAGCCCTTATGACTTTCCAGGTCCAAAACCAAACATTCAAGTCAAAATGCAAATATTAAAAGCGCGGGTCCTAACTAACAAACCAGCCTATTTATTTGTTAACTGGTAGTTCTATCATGTTATCGGGAAAACTATTTGAACTTCACTTTTAATTGTAAACAACAACAGATTTCCGGGCCTCGTTAATTAACTATTGTCGGGACTTTCGAGAAACGGGCCCTAGCCGAGGAACCAAGAAAATTGAAATCACAAAAAAAAAAAAGAAAATTGAAATTCAGTGGGACTGTTTGTTGATTACTCGAGGGGCGAAGCAGTGTATTTGTGGGGATCGGATCACGAGCTATCGACCCCCGAAAATTCGTTAACTTAACGTTTGCTGAACTATTTGAGCCACTTTTCAATTTTTACCCTCAACGTACTTTTTAACATTAACCGTACGATTAAAAGAGGCTTTCATACTTGACTGATAGCCTATTTTTTAAGTCTTGAAATGCTCTGATACTAACGATTCTAAGTGGCTTGTAATTTAGTTATCAAATGACCCCTAAAGTTGCTGTTTCATGCCTTCAGATATAACCAGTCAAAATATTATGTGCCGTCCTTCACCAGTCCAGATTTCGTCTGCTCTCTACCAGACGACCATGGCACTAGCAAGTGCTCCGATATTGATCCGTATTATCAGGACAAGACAGAATGTAACGCTTCTTTTGATAATAACTATGCTGGAAATAACTCACTGTGCGTGAATTGGAACAAGTACTATAGTACCTGCCAACCTGATGGACCTAATCCGTTCTATGACACCACATCGTTTGATAACATTGGTATTGCATGGATTGCCATATTTCAGGTAAATAACGTTCTCTACTATTGCCAATGTTCATTATTTGCACTCTCTAGTAAACAATAAGGCGTGTTGTGGGATGGTTACAAGTCGTTTCGATACACTCGCCGTTTTTAATACAAGTTAATTCGACCAAATTTGTTCTGTAGAGTTGACAATAGCTCCACGTACTTGGCTTAATGAACGAAGAATGGCTCACCCAATCCAAAATTTTTTCTTGAGCATGCGCAAACTATACTTCCAGCGAAAGAAATTTTTGAGCAATTTCACCGCTTGAGTTCATATCGAAACGAGTTGTTTCGAAAAAGACCTTGTATTGAAACGAACGGTTTCCTTTGGGATAATATGGAGCCCATTACTTCAGCTGATCTCAGTCTGGTCCTTGCAAGTCAGCAAAACGCTTTAGGGCCTTGTAAATGGGCGCGATTTCGAGCAAAGCAAACATATAGAAATTATAGTTTTCGCTATTTCTGGACGTTTGTCAGCGTTTGAGAGTCCTTCTCACGAAAAAAGCATTTTCTTAAAAATTCGTAGTTTTTTTTCCTTCAAATTTTTTCAGGGCCACAATTGATTAACTAACTACCCGGACTCTGAATTTCATGGTCATTGAAAAACTGTGACATTATCTTCTATAAGCTCAAACTTGAGTAAACATTGAAGATTTTTGGCGTTTTGGCTGAGTTTGTGCTTTGGGAGGTGTCTGTTGTTTCTAGTCTGTCATTATACAGCATTCTTGTTCAGCACGCGTGCAATGACCACGCTTGGCTGACTTCCGAATGCTCAACGAGATATTCACGTCACGAGTTGGTTTAATTATTGGCTTGCATTAAACCTATGAAAAAATGATATTTTTGTAATAGTAAGTAGACTTAGTGTGTAGCACCTCTTGATTTTTTTGCAAAGACACAAGAAGCACGAGAATTGATTAAAAATTGTTAGTTAAACCTCTATGTATCACGCGATGGCCTGTCTCACTGTACCAAAATTATAATATCTCGGTGAGCATTCGGAAGTCAGCCAAGCGCGGTCATTGCAAGCGTGCTGAACAAGAATGCTGTATCATGACAGACTAGAAACAATAGACAACTCCCAAAGCACAAACTCAGCCAAAACGCTAAAAATCTTCAATGTTTACTCAATTTTGGACTTATAGAAGATAATGTCATAGTTTTTCAATGACCATGAAATTCAGAGTCCGGGTAGTTAGTTAATCAATTGTGGCCCTGAAAAAATTTGAAGGAAAAAAAACAACGAATTTTTAAGAAAATGCTTTTTTCGTGAGAAAGACTCTTAAACGCTGACAAACGTCAAGAAATAGCGAAAACTATAATTTGTATATGTTTGCTTTGCTCGAAATCGCGCGCATTTACAAGGCCCTAAAGCGTTTTGCTGACTTGCAAGGACCCATCTGTTATAACGATGCCCAAAATAAAGGGATGAATCTCATAGTTTATTAGATATAATCCGTGTAAAGTTTGCTTATCATTTTCGCATAAATTATGACCTAAATTTGGAAACCACTGAATTTCTCGAATTGGGTCTTTGCGATTTTGGTGAAACTCTGTTCAGCGCAAGGCACTAATGCGCACCACGTGTAGCCGAGAGATTTCCACAAAAAAATTCCGGCAACAGCCGATTTTCGACTCAGACCTCAAAGGGGCGTGGCATTATAACCACGTGACATTTACTCCGATCGCCAAAAATTTTATGTTATATTGTAGATTGATCTATGTGTTATCCATTCTATGTGTTAGACTTACGATAAAAGTAAAGGTGGGAATACCAGAGAGCTTCAAAGTAGGATGGTACCCCCCCAAAAAACTGGGTCGAGTCACCTTAAGAGAGCTATAGCATCGACGACTGAGACGTTAGCGAAAACATTACGTCACTTTTAAAATAAATTCGCATTTTTTCAAACTTTGTTGCGTTTATTCCACTTCGCTGAAATATAAATGTAGGCGAGTTTTTCCCAGGAGTTGATTTCTTGGGTATCCCTCTAAAAGTTAGAGAGAGAAAGAAAAATTCGTCGTGGTTTGTTTGCATGCTCCATAAAACGTGAAAGTAGGCATTTTCGCGCCGTTGTCGTCCAGCCAATGGCAAAGAAATGTACAAAAAAGCGTGATTCACGTGCAAAGTTATTGTTTTGCTTAATAAATCTATTGCTCTTCCCATCGCCATCGTCGTTGCTAAAGCTCCCTAATACCTCATGCCGATACGCCAGCTCCTGGTACACACCCTGCGATTGGTCAATTGGAACAGTTTACTTCAACATTTACGTCATTCATTTGTTTTCGCGCGCGCAGAGTCTAACAAACAACTCAAGCATGTGAAACACCGCGCATGATTAGCTCAGGCGGTAGAGCGCTTGACTGCAGAGCGGCATCGGTCGCGGATTCGATTCCTGGGGCCGGACCAATACCCAGGGTCTTAAAATAACTGAGAAATAAAGGTACTGCTTTGCCCTGCAAATGCCTAGACCTTCGCGCGTGGCTCGGATGACCACGTAAAATGGCGGTCCCATCTCCGGTAGGAGACGTAAAAATAGTGTCCCCAATGGGTACTTTCGTGCTAAATACATTGACACTCAAATAAGGTGTATTTTTTTTGTCGTATTGACATTTGACATTCTGACATGATAAACGGTTTTTCAGGAAGTGAGCGGGGTAGTAGTCGGATTGAGGTATTTGAAAAGATGATTACAGGCTCTTGATACCCTTTCTCTTCTTGCTGTTTTTCGCTTGTTCGCTATTTTACTGCTCGTCCTTACCGACTGAGAGCCTAGCATAGGCTACTAGCTCGATGCACTAACAACTATTGTTTTATAAAACCGGGAGCTCTTCCCCCGATTATGGCTCCTGATAAAACTTAAGTTCATCCATGCGCATATTGACATTACCTGAACTCAAATAATGGGATTAGTTTGTCTGTGAAGATGAACTAAATAGGACCATTTTTCTTAGAACAGTATGTGCAAGCATCAACTGGAGAAGAAAATAATAATAAATACAAAAACTTTTATTTTAAACAGGTTATTACCCTCGAAGGTTGGTCAGATATCATGTATTTTGTTCAAGATTCTCACAGCTTCTGGAACTGGATTTACTTTGTTGTGCTGATAGTGGTGAGTTAACAGCTGTTTACGTATGCCCTGTTTAGTTTCATCAGCACTTAGCTGGTGCCTAAGATTTTGTCAATATGATTTCAAAAGATCATGTGTTAACGCTTTGACTTTGCAAGAACCGTGTTGTGTTATCACATGAATTGTAATAACTCGAACATATATAGAAGAGATTATCATGTTTTTCAACCTTGAGAGGGGAGGGGGTGAGATAAAGAAAACATTCTATGATTTTATCGATGTTAATGTAGTCCACCGCAATTTGAAGAGATTTCACTGCACAATACAGTTCTAAAATATACCAACTATACTTCTTTGGTGTGATTTAAGGGGATATATTATCTATATCTTTCAGTGTATGGTCAGTTACTGATGTTATCACATCTGGCTTTGTTATTTGATAGATGGGTTCATTCTTCCTTGTGAACTTGTGCTTAGTGGTAATCACAATGCAGTTCCAAGAAACAAAGGCACGTGAGATAGAGTTAATGGAGCATAGTAAAAAAGAGACTGGGTTCCACCACCCATCGTCACTGATGTCGTTTGTCAAGTTTCTTCAAAACTTATGCAAATGCGCCTCTAAAGATAAAGAACCTCAAGTTCATCACCATCATCACCACTTTTATCATCATCACCACTTTCATCACCATTTGTACAACTGTTTTGTGCCGGCTTCTCCGGTGATGCTTTCTAACGTGCGAAATGTTTCTGATCTGGCTCTTTCATCGGAAATACCAGAGATAAAGGTCCAAGAAGAAGGAGAACAAGAGGTATCATTTCCTCCATTGTCCGAGGAGTTTAATGCATATCAAAAATGTCTAACTTCGACTCATGAACAAGCTTCTCGAAGAAGTTCAAGAACTTCCACGTGCTCACATACGTTATCAATACATGCCGAAACAGCATCAGCCGTTTCTTTCGAAGACATCACGGCGGAAACGAAGACAAGTGTAACTTTAAACATTCCCTCACCCACCGCCACTGTGGGCTTCTTTGCATTTGCGTCGAGTAACAGTAGCCCTAGAATGAGGAAAAATCCTATCATCGATAAAGCCGAACATTCTACATCCACAACCGTTTCAGCGGAAATAAACCCACAATATTCCAGCGTTAACTTTGGAAAACAAGATGAACCCAGAATGGAACTAAAGGTCGAAAAGAAGTCATCGCTTCGTCGTAACGATAAAGATGCATTAAAAAAGCGGCGCTTTAGCCAGCCAGTTCACGTGAAGTTGGATTGCACTCCAACTCCTGTTATCTCAACGTACAGGCCCTCAGAAATAGTTAACGAGGACATAGACCCTGATAATTCTATTGAGGTTGGAGCAAATCCTGTCAAACTAGAAGTAGAGGGTTTTTCAACTTCTCCTAAACATAATTTACAGAGCAGTGACCTTTCTTTTCAAGAAATCTCTTCAAATAAGGGGCTGGAAGATGATATCAAACCAGTTACTGCCCCCCTAAAGAAACCATCACTATCTCACCGTAGTATCTCTACACAGAGTGAAGACGATATGTTTGAAAGTCTTTTTAACTTACGCCAAAGCGCCTCGTATGATGTTACAACGAATCATGGCATTTGGCAGAAGTTCAGAGGTCTTTGCCGAAAAATTACTGTCAGCAAGCAGTTCACATTCTTCATCATGAGTGTTATTCTACTGAACATGATCTGCATGGGCCTTGAACATTACAATCAGGTATACATTAAGTATTTTTTAAGATTATAGTGGTTTACAAGAAGTGGAGATCATAATAGGCAGATTTATTAGCAAGGAAAACATTAGCCTGAGAAAACAGTCGACATTTCGCGACGCCGCCACTTGTTTCCCAGCGAGATGAGTTGTCACTTCCCAGATCTGTGTAGTGCTACCAATCAACCAAGTTTAGTTGTCTCAGTTTTCTGTGGTTTCTGGAGTGATTGAGAGCGATTCTAGTAAATTAAAGTTCCATTGCTTTCCTAAGATATATCCACTAAAGAGGAAGCAACTTAATTAATAGCCCCTCCTAGTCACATAGAAACAAGTCAACAGGCAGAGAAGCTTAGGTAGGAAGTAGTTTTTGTTATTTTTGAATCCAAGTAGCAGTAGTAGTTCTTTTCCACGTACGACCAAAATTATAAAATAGAGCACTCTAATTCATGCATGCCAGTGCAGTGGATGCTAAGATTCTTTAGATCTAGGATAAAGGGTCTTACTTGTGATCACAGACCCCTCCCTTATAATTTTGCTGTTACCATACTGTTGCCATGACGCCCAAATTACAACAACCACAAAACGCTGAAAAGAAGTCATTACTTGTGCTTTATCTCTGATGTTTTCTATCGCAGCCGGATAGTCTAACTGTTGCTCTGGAGACCACAAACATAATTTTCGTATCCATTTTTGGGATTGAGATGATACTAAAGCTACTGGGAGATGGAGTGACTATGTATCTTAACAACGGACAAAATGTGTTTGATGGATTAATTGTCATTGTAAGGTAGGAAAGCTATGTCTCGAGAAGTTGATTGTAATCACTGCGCTACGAGAATGGATGGGTAATTAAATATTGATTTATTTCCCTTAATGGAAAGCCTCACTGACTCAAGTACTGGTAACTTCAAAAATAATGACAAATCTTGTCATTATCTTACAATCTATTTCTATACATTGAACTCACTATCTGTCTTCTCATTGGCTAAGAGCCTACAGCTAATTTTGGAAACAAGCGCAACCTACAGATTCGTTAGTTATCTGGTAGCAGATAATTGACTAATCTGTAGGTTGCGCGTGCAATGCATGATTTCCAATAACAATATCAATTCAGGTTCCTTGCGACGGTGTGTTTGTCGTTATTTTCTTCAAAACAATGTATTATAGAACAATTATTAGATTCGGTTTTTGTGAGTCCTAAATAATCAAGGTCTCGGTAAGTGTTATCAGCCTCGGCCTTCGGCTCGGCTGATAACACTTACCTCGACTTTGATTATTTAGGATATCACAAAAACCTCATCCACTAAATGATTGTTTATTATTGGTTTTCTCTGCTAAGTAATTGTTATCAAGATGTTGGCTCTTGACCAATTATTCACCATTGATTGGTTGAAGCTAGAGTAGTGATTTTCAGCTACTCATACCTCAAAATGTCAGATTTTTAAGGTATTATAAAAATATTTATACCACTATTTCAAATTTAATATAATTACGAGGTAAAAACCCACTAGGCAGGAGGTGAAACAGTTCAGTTTTGGTCCGCCTATTTTCTTTCAAGGCTATTAATAGTAAATAATTTTGATTAGCTGGCTATTGATAAGCATGGCCGAGTTGAACTCTTGATGACCGAGAGCAACTCCTTAAAAGAGAGGGTTTGAACCCAGATGACTCGGTTTAAATTCAGGGCCCTAAGCTGGCACCCTGTCATAATTTAATAACGCCACCATCTCCTTTTAAATTTCAGTGTCTGCGAGATACTTCTTTCCAAAGGGAATTCCGCCCTATCAGTGTTTCGTAGCATCAGACTTCTCCGCATTTTCAAACTTGTCAGACCAGTTCGATACCAGTTACTCGTGGTTATTAAAACCATGACTAGTGTGATGACCTTTTTTGGCCTGCTTTTCCTATTCATATTTGCATTTGCAATCCTTGGTATGAATTTATTTGGTGGAAAATTTGAATTCAAGGACGCTGAAGGAGAGCTTGTCACCTCCAGGAGTAATTTTGATGACTTCCTTTGGGCAATGGTAACTGTGTTTCAGGTATGCCTTCGGTTATCGTGTCAAGCATAATTTTTATCCATCAGGCCCAGGTTGTTCAAAAGATGGATAACGTTATGCACCGGATAAATTACTATCCAGTGGATAAATATTGGGGAAACCAATTGCACTATCCACTGGATAGTGATTTATCCGATGGATAGCGTTATATACCTTTTGAACAACTGGGGCCTGGTGCGGTCAGTCCGCATCGAGCGTTAGGTTAAATGTTCGCTTAACTGATTGTGTAAATTTTACTACTTCTCCGTTGCTATCCGCTACTGATTAGTAGATGCCACCAAAAAATAAACGCAAAAGTATTATTTTATGTAGAAACTCCGATTCCCTTAGTATAGGTAGCAAAAACGATTCATATATATATAATTTTTTGAAAAATTTGGTGATCAATGAACCTTGGATCAAAATCAGAAATTATTCTACCTTTCCAACTCCCTCTTTTTCTAACGAATAAAAAGTTATTAAAATTGATTTGAAGAAAAACGTACGGATCAGGGGATGCCTACGTTGTTTCGATCAAACCTTGTACACTCACTCACTCACTCACTCACTCTCTTTAGCGTCTTTTTAAAAAACATTACAGTTTTCTCTGAGTCTTCATACTAAAACCGTGAATTTTCCGTAACATAGATCCTTACCCAGGAGAACTGGAATCGAGTAATGTATGATGGCATGCGCAGTACAAACAAGTGGGCAGCGCTTTACTTTACGACCCTGATGGCTGTTGGGTATTACGTGTTGTTTAACCTACTCGTGGCAATACTGGTGGAAGGATTCACAAACTCTGGGGTAAGCATGCATGCCCTGGGTAATTTTCCAGGGTTCATTTATGTGCAATGCTTTAATTAACCTGAAAATTAAAATATCCCAAGTTACAGCTCACAAAAAAGAACGTACTTCTTAAGAGCAACAACATAGGATTAAACCTTCATCAGTTGGGGGAAAGGGTTGTGCTTGTAACTGAAAGGTTCAGGCGAGAAAATGTATTAAGTTTCCTCAAGGAGAGCAGAAACGAGAATGGAGAATGATTATCAATTTGCGCCTTGTGCAACCAGTTCACTATTAACAAAGGAAAACGCCTCTGCGCATTGTCATATTTTTTCACTCACTACCTGTTCTAAACGATTTTTTAATCCTCTAGAAAGAAAATCTCTGTCTAAAGAGTGAAAGAAAAATGGAAAACCCTGATTCTAATTCAGAGACGATTAACAAGCCCCATATAGTAATCTCTCATTGCGATTCAAACGAGTCTTGTCCCGGGAGCTGTTGTCAAGAGGCCAAGCCCGAATTTTGCGGTCACGGAGTACGCAACGCTCTAGGTATGTAGCATAAATTGTTAGGGCTAACAAAGAGCTTTTGAAAATTGTGCTAATATGTCTGTGGGTGTTGGTTGCAACTAACAAAATGGAAAGAGAAATTTTGACGAACGAGGGCCTGGCTCTGACAATAGGGTCTGGAAGGGTATTTTCGGGATTTAGGATTTAACCAAAATGCGGTGCTGGATTCGAGAAAAGGAAAAATATCTTTACGGGAAGCGGGATCTTACAGCTACTCGGGAATTATGTTGAGAATTCGGGAAATAATACGTTTGAGCAGCAAACTAAGTGGGGTCTCCTTTCACACCAGGAATCGATTACCGCGGTTCAAACTTAACTATAGAGTATGAGCTAGTATGCCTTGTTAATTATTTTTTCATTATTATTATTGTTATTCAGTATTGTTTTTGGAAACTAAAAAGGAATTCGGGAAAGCGATCAAGAAAAGTGCGGGATGTAGGATTTTCGTGAAGAAGGAGCGAGATTTCGGGTTCAGGACCCCCCCCCCCCCCCCCCCCCTCCTTTCAGACCCTGTGACAAAGGTAGAAATTCAACTTTCCTTATTAGAAAACAAATGGTAAGAAACGTAAAGAAACAAACAAAAATTAATATTATAGTCAGTCTTCTACTAAAGGTTAAGTTTCATTTGCGTTAAATATCCCTTCTTGCAGGAACAACATTCCAGTTGAAGTCCAACTTTGCGCCAAATCTAAACTTAGTAAATCTGGAACCCAAAGAAGGTACAAACAAAAAGCGAGTCGATGATTTGTCCTATCAACCACAAGACACCTCGCTGACATTACCACAGTTGAAGCGAATGCGACAGGCCTCGATGTCGATCATCAGACGAACAGGACACACGAACCAAAGGATAGCGGATCACGAAATCTCCGCCAATAATTCGGGCTTTGAAATGAACGATAATTTAGAAAAGGATTTTGGCATTTGTGAAACGAAACGAAATGAAGAGGCTTTGTCAACGAGAACATTTGAATTCAAGCCAGAAATTGCTGATTCTCCCGTTATTAAAGCAAGCAATAGTGCGGGTATCGACACGACTGAACGTCTGCGCAAGTCAGGGACGTCGCCATCTCCCACTGGAATACAGTCATACCAAACAGGTTTCCACAAAACCCTTAGTGATGATGATATTTATCAACTGCGTGAAAGCTACGCTCCAGAAAGTAAGGTAATGCTAAGTTAAATGAGCGCTGTTTGACAATGGCATGTCAAAACAGATTCCTCGCTTACCCTGAGCAGAACGACTATGGGCCGTGAATGGGGGGGGGGGGGGGGGGGGGTGGGTTTAGGCAATTCCTTAATTAGTCCTGGCATTTACATGATAAGGGTATGCTATGCGTAACTGATTAAAAAACCAAGTCAAGGTATGATCAATATCGGAATAAAATTTCCCAAGAGAATTTCTGGTTCTTTGTGTGGGTTAAAATCAGCCATAAATTCAGAAGTCTCGTACATGTATGATAAGCAACTTTCATTTTTAAATCAAAATATGTAACTAAAATGCAATTGATTATTTGTAATTCTGAATAAATCTCCATCTTTGATATATTTTCTATATTCAAAGCCGAAGAAGGAAAAAGACCCAAGCATTGGACAACAACGAAGGGATTGGTCCCTGTACCTTTTTCCAGCCTCTAACAGGTACGAATGTGTAAAAAGTGTTCCATTCTGTAAAGAATGTTGGGAATTGTTCAAAGCGTAACATGCTTAATAATATCTCGATGAAAAACTGTTAAAACTAAAAAAATTAAGCGTTAAATACCCTTTTCTAATATCATGCCGAGAAGATGTCATCATCATTATATTATCATCATCTGGAATAGAAACCAGAAGGTCACAGTTTCAACTCCTGTTAGAAGTACTCGGATTTTTTCTTTCATGCCGCCTGTGTCACTGACTGAAAAAAAATCTCATCATCATCATCATCATCATCATCATCAAGATCATTATCATTTGATAAAGTAGGTTATATATAAAGTGTAACTTGAAAGCTTACGTAAACCTGATACAGCAATACATATCTAGGCGATTTTTTGAAAACCAGCCTAACAAAATTTGCAGTCCGTTGAGTGAAAAGGCGTCAAAAGGCAGGTTCCGTGAGCCCGAGAAGCTCCAAAATCACATTAACGAAGGAAAAGGAAAGGAGAAGAAGAAAGAGCGAGGAGAAGAGAAAAAAGCAATGGTTGCACTCTTAGTTTTTATAATAGCTACCTTGACGATAGTTTTTGGCCGAAAAAAACTGTTAGACCCAAACGGTCCATTTGGCGGTAACCTTTTCAAAAGTCCGGCTAGATATTTTATTTATTACAATTTAATGGCAGTAAGTAAGGTATAGGCCATAAGGACGATTTGTAAAAGAGTTACAGCGACCCCATATAAAAAAAATCACCTTATTTAAAATAAATTATGATACAAAATATAAAAAAAATATATATGTATGTATATATGTAAAAAAAAAAACAACAACAACAACAAAAAAACAAACAAACTACCTGTAGCAGTAACATTACTTAAAAAAAATACAAGCTAATATATATTATTTACACTTCAATAAAAATTTCATAACTTTGGATTTAAAAATTCAGGCATTTGAAGCAGAGCGGATCTCATACGGCAGAATGTTCAATTTATCCGCTATCCCATGAAAGAAACTGTTTTTAAGTACATTTGTCCTCGCAAATCTCTTTTTTAATGATCTATTAACAAAGTGTCGAATATAGAGAAGATAGACCACCCACCGCGGTCTACAACCCCTACTCTTTACGAACAGATTTTAGCATGAGTAAGGGATGTGATATTTTATACGGAGCCTACGATTTATTGTCTAGGGGGCAAGAAGTTAGAACTCTAACCGTTTGCAGATGTCACTACAAAATAAACACTTCAATTTGTCCGGCCGGGGTTTAAACCCGTGGCCCATCTCTCGGTAGACCAGTGCCAGCATGGTGACAGTAGATCGTCTTTGAATTGCACAAATTTTTTAGTATTATTGAACAGCTTTATTAACATGGCTTTAAAGATTTGATTTGACACCGTTTCTATTTTTCTGCCAGGTTTCGTCGTTTTCTGATTGCAGTCTGTGAACACAAATACTTTGACTACGTGGTTCTGTTGTTTATTCTAACAAGCTGCGTGGCCCTGGCACTAGAAGAGCCGAACATGAATCCAAAGGTAGAGCCGGGGAGATATATCACAATTTACTTTAAGAAGTCGTCTAGTTCACATGTCCCTATAATATCAATCTCTTGTTTGTGTGCATGTGCAAAATCATATCTATGACAGCAAATTTAGTTAAAAAATGAACTGATGAGGTCGGCTATTTTTGCCTTAAGTTCGCGGCAGACTTTGCTAGTCACTGATAGCTTCAATCGCAAAGCTCAGCTTTTTTGGCTCCTTTTATATTCACAGAAACGCCAAATAATTGACATCGCGATGGTTGTGCTGACCGGAATTTTCAGTGTTGAAATGACTATGAAGGTAAATCGATCGTTCTTACTAAATGAATTGTTTTGATTTCGCTATTAGTAGTAAACTGCTGTGTTCGACCTCTACTATGGTATACTGAAACTAAAACCATGCACAATATTTTAAGCAGAGGATGATTCAGTAAGAACTTAGAGCACTGAAAGGTTTCATCTTTCTCAAGGTAGCTCAAGGTCCATATAACTTACTCAACAACCTACATTAATGCATGTATGCCTCTATTATTTTTTCAGTTTAATATTTATTGTGCACGATTTCATGCACCAGGCTCGAGCGCTTGCGGCTACAAAACATCCAATCCCATTGTTTCTTTAATTCTTCTTTCGACGCCTTTATATACGCGAATTACCCATTTTTATTATAATTATAGACACGAGTTTTTTAACTGGAAAATATGCCATTCGTAAAATTCATAAAAACTACATCCGGGACGCGAGTGGTTTATTTTCCATAATTTCACACGTGAGTTTATCGATGACGTAATTTCGGTAATTTCCCTCCAAAATTTGTAGGCGTCTTGCGTCCTTTGAATTTTGATTACACATTTTTCAAAGCTTTGCTTATATTTTGTCAATGTAGAGCCCTATTCAACTCAGTGTTATTTCTCAAGATTATTGTAAACAATGTCTTATATCGCTGTACTGTAAATTTGAGACGTCACAAGTACTTTTTGGCGAATAAAAATCTATTATTTTAGTTATGTCTTTTTGTCTATATAATAAAAAGAACATTACACGGCGTCTTGAAGATATGAATTTTATTTTCTCGTGGCAAAAACAATATTTTACTCACTCGCTGCGCTCGTTCGTAAAATATTGTTTTGCCACTCGAAAATAAAATTCATATCCTCGCGCCATCGTGTAATATCCTCTATATATCAATAGCATATATTTTGGATAACCTTAAGTGGCCAAAATATGCGCCATGAATAAGTCTAAAAACGTTTTTATAGTTGACTTTTTGAGCTTTGAAAGAAGTATAAAGTGCTTATATGAATAAATTAACGTCACGAATGACGGTTTCAGTATTGCCACTCGCAATCACAAAATGAAGAAGACGAAGCGTCCTTCCTCTACTTGATTTGTACTAGATGAAATGATCGCCTGGGTACAAATCTGAAAACATATCTTTACAAGCCGAGCACCTTATTAATTCCATTGAAAAATGAGTTGTAAAGATAGGAAAACAGGGAACCTGTAGAGCGCTCCGTACAGTGATGGTAGAGATTACCTCTCACAAGTGATCATGACTGTTCATTACAGATTGTCGCTCATGGTCTTGTTATTGGTCCTGGATCTTACTTGAAGGACGGGTGGAATGTTCTGGATGGGAGCCTTGTGTTGGTCTCCTGGATTGACGTCATCATTACCTACAGCACTGCTTCTGCGCCGGAAGTGCTTGGAGCCTTGAAAGTCTTCCGAGCATTGAGAACCCTTAGACCGTTGAGGTAGGTCTGCCAACCGACTCTTTTATTTACATAAAGCGTCAATCAATCAATCAATCAATCCGCGGCAGGATTAGCTCAGTCGGCAGAGCACGTGACTTCAGAGCCGGAGATCGCGGACCATTACTCAGGGTCTTAAAATAACTGAGAAATGAAGGTACTTCCTTTGCCATTCAAGCTGCTAGACCTTCGCTTGGCTCGAATGATCACGTAAAATGGCGGTCCCGTCTGCGGTAGGAGACGTAAAAAATAGTGTCCCTAATTAGTACTTTCGTGCTAAATACATTGACACTCAATAAAGCGCATCAATCAATCAATCAATCAATCAGTCAATCAACAACCAATAAGTCAGTCAGTCAGTCAGTCAGTCAGTCAGTCAGTCAGTTAATCAATCAATAAGAACTTTATTAACGTGTCAAACGCCTAGCACACCATGAGTGGTGCACTAATCGGAGACACTTAGACTAAAACGCGTAAACCAAGTTTGATTTGGAAAAATGCTAGTCTATCATGACGTCGTGTCAGATTTTTATGGATTCAAATCAACTTCTTGACCCTTGTTTAAAGTTAGTTTTGAATAAAATTAGTCGGTGTGACAACTCCCTTGCAGCCATTAACATAATCTTTATCAATGTAGGATGATTCGTCGTGCCCAAGGTTTAAAGTTGGTCGTTCAGACTTTGTTGTACTCGCTGAAGCCGATTGGAAACACCGTTCTGATAGCAGCTATTTTCTTCGTTATGTTTGCCATACTTGGAGTACAGGTATGTTCTTTCTTCTTTTAATTTCCCCTACTTGTTGATACCGGATTAAACTCTAATTTAACGTTTAGGGGGCATTTTCTACAAAGTTCAACAGTAATTTACTGCAACCATTTTTCACAGAAAAGAACACCATGTTTCTACTTGTAGGCTTTAAATCTATGTGCAATAGGAATATAGTCGAACCTCCAATGACGGTCACCTCTCTACAACTTCATTTTTATCCAGGGGGACAGTCCATACATGCATTGAATCTTGTTTAAACCTCTTTACAACGGCATAAAGCTATGTGGATGATCTTTTTTGCTATATTGAAACTATTTATTTGTATACATTGTTGTCATTGTTGTTGTTGTGTCCCCAATTAGCGTCAGCTAAATACATCGACACATGAATAAAGTTCATCATCATCATACTATTTATACATTTTTGTTAGTCTTAAACCCCCTTAAGGTGATTCCCTAGTAAAAGAACCTAACATAGATTGTAGATGAAACTTGGTACACTGATGTGACAAGTCAAGAAGATGATAAAAAAGTAATAAAAAGTGGGGGTCACCGCGCTCGTTTTGACGTCACAATGCTGACATATACGGCTATTTTGGACCCTTTGACAAAAACCGCGCGCAGCCCAAAACTAGACAAAAAGGAAAGATTTTTTCAATGATGCATGTGGTATCGCACAGAATTTGACTTTAATGTATTGTTTATCCACTTACGTACCAGAAAAATGCCTTTTAATGCCCTTGTTTTTACTTTACGCCCCAAAGTAGAATTAAATTGGACACGCGCTATTCGACACGTGATAGCTCAATCCGTACAATTTAGTAAAATTGCCAAAAAACTGAACATACATTTGTGCCAATTTTTTTGTCACCGAAAGAAAGCACTTTCCTTATTAAAATCATGAAATAAAAAATGGGGGTCACCGTACTCGTTTTTGCGGTAGAGCTGCAGAAAGTGCGCATCAAATGCATTTTCCTTGATTTTTGAGAGAGGAATGGGGCGAGTTTCAAAATAGAATGTATGTGAAAGGGGGAAGAAAGTATTAAAAAATCCGTTTTTACAGAATTTACATCGAGATGTCACATTTAGGACACAATGTGATAAAGAAAGCGTTTAAATGAAAATCAAAGTGAATAAGCACAAATTAAGCATCCACTATCGAGGTTCTCCGTGAGGAAGTCGAACTCAGCAACACGCGTACTGCTTACGTTATGCACATTCCCACCACACTGAGTCTCACCTCGGCAAGAAACAACCGCAAGCAAGAATTGAAATAGCGTTTCCCTTCGGTCAACTTCATTTTAATAATGTTACTTCACATGCTCTTTTTTACGGAGGCCATCTTGTTATGCGCAGTAAGAGATGCGCAGTGCAAAACTAGGGAATCACCTTAAAACAGAATTAATGAAAAAGACCTCTCTATGACGAACATTATTGAGCACTTTAGTGACTTTTTTTGAGGACTAACTAGCATTTTAGTGGGAAAAATGGAGCCTTAAGGTGGAGCATTTTAGTGGAAAAACAACAGCACAATGTACAAAGGCCTAGACGGAGAGCATATTCCGCCTAGTTGCAGTCATACAGATACTTATGCGCTTAAATGTTTGGGACAGGAACAGGGCATCAAATTTCGTATGTGGTTACAGCGATATTCCTAAAGATTTCAGACAAAATACCCTTTCACTGCCTCCCTAAACTAATTCGTGAGATAAATATATTCGAGAACAATAAACTTTAACAGCTGTCTAAGTATGATGGTCCTCTTGCTATGCTACCGAGTGTCAGTAACGTACCGTTACTTCATAATACCAAACAAAGCCTATCTTGAGTTCGCGATCTTTTACGCCCCATGAGGATAGAACAGTGTTAGCCAAATCAGAATATACTGAGGATAATTTGCCTTTTGTTGACATTAAATTGTAACTGGTTCAACCTTTCAGATTTTCAAGGGCACCTTTCATTTTTGTGAAGGAAATAGCCGCGTTAAAAACAAGAAAGAATGTTTAGAGAGTAGTAAAGGTCACTGGGAAAATCATATGTACAATTTTGACAACTTACCTCAGGTAAATCAGAATTCTTTAGGTTTGATATAATTGTTTAATTTGAACGAAATTTTGATTAGCGGTAGCGTTCCTAATACTTTTAAAGGGTGGTCTATGCTGTGGTATTTCTTTAAGTCAACTATCTGGTATATACCTATGCCGAGGCCATCAAGCCGTCGAACCAAACACGACGATGTTAAAACTCTTCATCTGGCTTTTAATAACAAGTAGATTTATAAATGGCCAGCACATACAAAAGTTCCTATTATGTAAAACTGAGACAAACAAAATTTGCATGGAGTATATGCACATTATGTATACGTGTCTTGCTCTGTCTTTGGGTTCGACCTATTCATGTACTTTGCAATAGGAATGATCATGCCATTCGTCCTTTTATTGATGCAAATATCCTGCCACTTTTCCTTCTCTATTTTAAGTCCGTATCTTACCTAATGCATGATATTCATATTAATACTTCGCCCTCACAAATCGTGAATTTCTTCCAGAAGACATCATCTATTCATGCTTAAAACACAAGATCATCCTTCAAAAATAATATGTACATCAAAAAAAAAAAAAAAATCTTGAAAAACCTAGACAAGCCGTCCTAATATTTGGCGCTAATTATAAATTATGGAATGAGATACCAGGCAGAATGAAAGATGTGTTTAAAAGAAAATTAATCTATGATTAACCACGACAGACTGGATTACCTTGATGCAACTATGATAACGTGAGAAATAAAATCGCGAAATCCTAAACCTTAGCTTTTCCACAACTTGCATTAAACAGATCTGTCTTTCTTGTTTTTGACTTTATTACACATATCCTTTCTTTTCTTTTCCCCTTCCATTTTAATTATTCAGATTAATTATTATCAGTGAAATCGGTTTCCAATAGCGCATTAATATGGCACGCTACGACTAGCGTTTTTGCTAACTGCGTGCCAAGAAATTGTATAAGGAACGCTTAGGTAACAAATGTCGACTGTAACGTAACTATACAAATAACATAATTAAAAATAAGATCGATACCTGTTCTGATGTAGAACACATATATAATAAGTCGTGCTGAAGTTACCTTCCATATCGATAAGAGTTTTCTAGGTCAGCAACTGACTTCGGGAATAAAGGATATAGAAATATAATTTGCAAATTCAATTAAAAATTTATCATATTTTTTCACTATCATTCCCAGGCTCTTATTTCATTATTTGTGTTCTCCACTCGAGACGGATGGGTGGAAATTATGCACAATGGAATTGATGCTGTGGGAGTCGATCAACAGGTTGGTGTCTTTCCTTGTAGTTTTTAAACGAAAATGTCGAACGGAGAATTTTTTTTCTAAGTTGTCAAGATATATCATGTTTTCCTGTTGCTTAAGACTGAGACATTAAAGGCATTCTCGTTATAGCTCAGGAGTTGATTCAGTTCAGCATTAAGAGCACCTTCACTAGCAGCTTGTGCACTCTCGAAATTGAGCATTAACTTTTTACTTCAATCTTACCTTTGATAGCCTGTAAAGAACTACGCTGAATGGCGACTTGCGTATTTCATTCCTTTTCTTATGCTGGGTGGCTTCCTTGTGCTAAATATGATCGTGGGTGTGGTAGTAGAAAATTTTCAACGCTGTCGAGAAAGACTCGAGGACGAAGAAAAGCAGAGAAGACGAAGAAAGATGCTGGACAAAGCAAGAAGCAAGAATCAACAAGGTGGATATTACGTACCTTCCTTTTGCGCTTGTAGTGCTGCACCTATAATTTCATAATTATGCTATTTGGTCTGTCTGTAAGTCAGATTTATTTCGTCTGCCAGAAGGCGAGTCTACAGAAGCTTAGTATGTATGCACGTTGCACCATATCGTAAGATAAAACCTAGGAGGGTTTTTTGTAACACTGTGTACAAACATTCTTTCTCTTTTTCTAATCATGCCTGATTTCATCAGCATAGTATATTTATTTACACTCACCAGAAAGTCAAATTATAATTGCCTTAAGGACAGCAAGCAACTACTTAACGAACCAGCAATCGAAAAAAAGGAAAAGAAAAACAACAATAACAACAAAAACAAATACAAAAGAAATTAAAGAACTCTTATTAATTACATCTTGTTTTTTTTCTTCCAGAGGTAGACCTAACGTATTACCAATGTTACAGCAAATGGCGGCAGCGTGTTCATGACATGTGCCTTCACATGTATTGGGACGTCGTTATTGCCATGGTGATTTGCCTGAATGTAATCTGCATGTCTTTGGAGCATTATCAGATGTCACAGGTAATGAGGAGGAATACAAAATTGAGGCTAAAACTTCATTTCTGAGGCCATTAAGATTCATGTTTTAGTTTCTGGGCGTGTGATAAATGTTGGCTAATTTTTTTTAGTCAATAGGAATTTTAGGAAACTTGGTAGCCGATTTAATTCATGCTATTATTTTTCCCCTTTACTGAATACTCACAAACTTTTTCACTTCGTTATCAGCTCTTTTAGCTTTTTTTTTCTTTTTTTGGCACGCTTCATTCCCCATAAACCTTCCACACAATGAGGTTCAAATTTTCAATACGTAATGTAGGAAGGAAGTGGCACGAAATTGGTCTTGGAATTCAAATGAACAATAGATTATTTGATTAACTTTTGCAGACTTTTGTTTTATTCGTCGAGACTTCAAATTACCTTTTCACCGGCATTTTTGTGCTAGAGGTGGTGTTCAAGTTCATTGCCTTTGGATTCGTTCGTTATTTTAAAGACGGGTAAGTCGTGGGTTGCCCAACTTTGGTAGACATTAGCGCGTTTTTTTACAGACAGTTGACTGTATGGTGGGGGTTAAGTTAGTGCCCCCCATCACAAAAACGTCTGTGAATTCCACGACTTTTTGGAACCATATGTTCGTTAGGTTTCGAAAAGTCACTTTCAATAGTAATTGTCCCAGTCAAAAGTATCTATTACAGTAACTTCAGAACAGCTGAGGCTGTTTACTGACTGATCCCATGGAAGGTCGTGGGTTCAATTCACATCTAGAACTCAGAATATTTTTCTGAGTTTTTCTCTCCACATATATCATTCTGTTTGCCAGAATTTGAATTTTGAAATTGTTTGCCCATAAATTTAACTACAGCAAGAACAACAAACGAATGGGCGCAATAATGTTCGCACTGCAATGTTAATGACCCAT
>OZ037780.1:35884307-35914307 GCA_964035525.1 Porites cylindrica
GGTGGGGGAGGGGGGAAGGTGTTAGAAAGAAGTTCCCTCTACAGTCACTTCTGTACAAATCCCTAACCACAAAACAACCAAACAAAAAAAGACATCAGCAAACAGCACAGTAAACAAGCTAAGAAAGGGGAAATTGAGAGAAGTTACAAAATGTTTGCTAACTCAGTTTTCAGAAATTCAGGTAGATATAATTCTTAATCTTATATCACTGGATTCTTATTTTAAAAATTTCTGTTAATTTCTGCACATATTTTCAAATTTAATTAAAATTTATTATTATTATTATTATTATTATTATTATTATAATAATCATAACTATAGCACAATTGTCAAATCTGATTGGCTGTCAAATGCTCTAACATGTGGTGAGAAATTAGCTGTGGTCACACTACAGACTTTTTACCTAGGTAAACACGACTTGTTGACAGTTTACCTAGGGAAACTTGATTTTTTAAGTGTGACCGATTTTTCCCTAGGTAACTTACCACGGGGAAATTTTATCGTCTGGGTCTTGGATATGTCTCGAAAACAATATAGAGTTTACCTTGACAGCTACCCCAAACCAATAGCTAGGGAAAAAGGAAATACCGAGGTTGCTAGCCAATAGACGCTCATCGGCGAAAGTCTTGATGACAGAACCAGACATAGATCACGCCGTGAAAGAAATTTTGGGGGCACGAGTCGTCTACGTCTTCGCCTTTCTTCACCTTGCACGTTGAATTAGCGTAAGAAATAGCAGCGAGATAAAAGAAAAAAACGTCTCTTTGATCAGCTCGATCCCTGCGCATTTTGCCTTCTTGAATTTACGCTCCAAAAAATTCAACTGGCGTGAAAACTTTGGGAGCCGATATCAGTGGTGGGACCTTCCTAGAATTTTTACCGAGGTAAAACAAAACCCGAGATGAATTTACCTCGGGAGATTTTTGATGAATTTGCCTTAGGTAAATCGGTTTTACCTAGGTAAAAGTCTGTAGTAAGACTACAGCTATTATGTAGTTCATAAATTAATCGCAAGATCAGGCCACCATGAACACCTTCAAGAATTACTAATAATTAACTTCTATTTTTTCGAAAACGTGGAAGAATAATTTTAAAGTGTTAACACGAACCTCAAAAAACCTTTCTGTTTAAATCTAACGTAAATAAAAGAGAAACGCTAAGCCATACATTGAACAATAATGACTTACATAATTACCTTTATAAATGGTTATGTTCGGTCCTAATGAAAGCCGAGTCTAAGAAATGGCGTCCATGATGATTAAGTTTTATTAAACTGACCCTTTTTCTAACAGCTGCCTAAACTTTTTCTCATTGAGGAATTGAAAGATGTTTTTGGCATTAAAGATTTCCATATGTCGTGTCTTGTGTCCTTATTTCGATGTAAATGATATTTTTTTCCAGTAAGGCAGAATCCCCTGCCTTTTTTTAAATGATAAACAGAATACTTAGAAGGCATTCTTTTGATAATAATGACCTATATTATTTCTTTAATTAATGGTTATCGTTGTTCTCTAATAAAAAGGGAAGTCCAAGAAATTTGGCTTCCATGTATTAACTCTATACTTTAATTTCAACCCTTTCTCACCTGCCTGAGCGGTAAAGGCATACATTATGTTCTCATCAAACATTAAAACATTTTTGGCATTTTATGTTTTTCATATATCGTGTCCTTTGCCTTATTTATATTTTTTGTTTCAATAAAGGAGAATCCAGTGCGTTCTGCTATAGAAATAGATTTTGACTGGAAAAAAGGGCGGACTTGATTAGTTTAAATGGTTGTTACTAGCAGGTAGACATTTACCAACAAAGGATGACGTGCTTTGTTTTCGATTTGACTCTGGGAGACTTTTAAAAATCGTTTGATATTGTTTTCTGGAGATTCTGGTATGGTTCGAAGATAACTGAAGATACCTAGGTACTCAGTTCAGTTTTGACCCGAATATGCGATACTCACTATCGTATCGCACCTTAAGTTCAATCAGGAGTAGAATATGGATAAATGCCCCCCAAAAGATTTTTCGTCTCTTTCTCTACCTTTATGTCGTTACTGTTTTATGGGACAGGCTTTCCAGTTCGAGAAATCTCTCTCAGTAAAAACGCAACCAGTTTACGATGCTATCGCACTGTATCAGCTCGTTTGGCGGAATTTTCTCGGATCTCCTTTCTTACTTTATCTTTTTAAATTTCAAAGTGTTAACGTAAAAGGTGTAGTTTTGATTTTTTCATTCAAATTTTCAGTTCTTTACAATACCTTGAGCCGAAGGTAAAGTACTGACGTATTCGTCGAGATTCCCTTTCTCCGTGGCGAAGTAATGTGACCTCGTAATTTTATTGAGTTACTAGAAGCAAATTTCTTTGAATAAAACCTTATTTGAAAGCCCTCACGTCTTTTTTTTGTCAACGAATTTTGCAGTTCAGCGCTCAACCGACTGACCTAGTCCTAACAATCGGTTACAGGAAGTTTTAAGTTTTATTAATATGATTATTCATTCACTGACTGCCTGAAATAAAGAAAGCCACTCAGACCGTTTCTTGAAAGTCTAGCAAAAAATCTATGCAATAAAATATGATTCCAAGAATTTTTGCAACCAAAAGGTGAAGATAAAGAAGGAAATGCCTGACAGTATTATTTCAATTTCTTTTAATACAGCAAATCCTTTTAAACTATGTCATATAAAGTACTTACGTCGCTTTAGGAATCGAAGCGTTCCGCCTGAAACATTGCCTTTAGCAAAGGCACAGGTTGAAAAAAGGTGTTTCCGTTTCCGTTTTTGTAACGGTTACCTCACGGAAACTTGAATATCCGCAGACGGAATTGTAACTAACCGTTGCGGGAAACACGTGTATCTGTCATGTTTCAGTTTCTGCGGACACGCTTAAACGCATCCCTTATACTCGCGTTTCCGTCAGGTTTACTCTTGCGGAAACGCCAACTGCCGCCATGTTTCCGCAGCTCGTAAATTCAGAGGATACTCAATTATCCGTTGAGTTCCCGGAACAATGAAAGCGGAAACTCAGTTTGATCGGTTTACTTTCTGCAGCCTTCATGTTTCCCCAGATTCCACTTTCGGTGGATTACTCACTGGATTTCCTAAATGTGTTAACTTTACTTAACCATCCAGTTTCGAATCATATGTTCATTCTATCCGGTATATAAAAAAGTAGACGTTTGTGAGACAACCCTGGACCGTTTCTTGCATCCACAATGACCCATTTTCGCTGATACACACAAATCAAGAAGTGTCATATTTGGGTGCATTTTTGCTACTAAAGTTTTTATTAAAATAATTCTCTCTCCATTTTCATATAATATGTACATATGTATATTAAATATTTTCACAATAAAAAAGAGACTCCTTACAATGTATTTCTATTTTCTATATCCAAAACTGTAACTTTTCCATTTCAATAGGCCACTTCCGAGTTCCAAAAACCCTTACTTTCAAAATGAGGCTAGGTGCGCAACCTTTCTTGTGAAAATGAGTTTTATTTGCATGAAAATGAAAAGTGATTTAAATATCAAGAGCTGAGCACCTACCCTCGTTTTGAAACAGAGGCCCAGGGGAACTCGGAAATGGCCTTTTAAATAATCCTTTTAGAATTGACAAAATTCATACTTTTTTCCTTGAAATGATTAAATTAACATAATAATTATACAGTCTAACCTCTTCTTATGGACACTTCTATAAGACAGATAGTTTGTTTGGTCCCAGAATGCAAAAAATCATACATTCCCTACCTCTATAATACGGACACCTCTGTAAAGCGGACACTTGATTCGGTCCCTTTGGTGTCCGTATTAAAGAGGTTTGACTGTGTAATAATTAAGTAACTAACATTATTATAAGTAACGTGCATTTCCATTCCAAAAATAACTCCAAGAAGTAGTTCACAGCAAAACTATTACATAATTTAATACGAACAATATTACAAATAAAAGTCTTACTTAGTTACATGTAAGACTGCATACAATCTCATTAGGAAATCTAAACTGCTGGCTTAATTCTTATACCATATCATACCATAGCAAGTACCAGTTCTTGGTGGATCATCCCCAAAACTTATTGTTAAAGCCTATACAAACTGCTGAGAGGCCATCATTGGGGAGTATCAGACTGATGCTACAAAGACGATATAGTGATGCAAACAAAACTAGCCATAGGCTTTATATACAAATGTGTAAGCCAACATCTCTACACATGTATCTCACTTTTTGTCGCCACTCTGCTGTAACTGCATGGCTGCAACTTGGACCTGGCTGTGGCATACAAAGTAGTCTACGAGAATTTGCCTACATTTGAGTTTGAATAATAATGACAAACTGTGCACTTTTAACAAGTGACTCACTTTCACAATGCATCTATCTTACATTCCCTGTTTTATAGTTTTAGGATAATCCATTGACTGTCCTGGAATTTCAGCAATTTTAATGAACACAGTCGAGTAAAGATTGTCTTTAAGAATAAAACTCTTATCACCTTTCCAATAAGATTGTGCAATTTAGTTAAAGCTGATCATCACAGGGTCATCCTGACTAAAGAAGGCACAATAATACATTAGGGACTTTAAGCAAATTGCTACAGTGACCTCTACTATGATGGTCGTGGATCAGAGTCCTGAAGAGAGTACGTCACTGTTGCCCGTCAAATTTCACCTTTATGCAAGTGGCACCCAAAAGTCACTACAGGGCTTCTTGCTCATTTGGTTTTGTTGTTAGTAAAACGCAGGGTAGACTGAATTACTGCCTAGTGAACTAGAAGTGTTAAATACTTTCTTGATTAAGAGTAAAACAATATGATAGGTTTTAAACCAGTGAAAAATAGGGGAAAAGTAGAATTTTATACTCATGTAGAATCGACTATGCCATCACATTTTGTGCTTCGGCTAAAGGTCATTTTCTGGACATCATGCACACAGTGTCCTTTTTGGACTTTATACTCCCAGTTGCCATAGTAGTGATCACTGTAACCATTTCACTAATTTGGTATTATTGGCATCTTGCCCATGAGGGGCAGTTATTTGGTACTGGTCTGTCTGACAAGTATTTATCAACCTCTCTGGTTATTTTCCCAGCTGCTCTTTCTTTGCCTATTTGACATGCAAGCTTCACAAAAGGCGTCAAGAACAGTATTGATGTTTCTTAACTTTGACCTCTCTGAGCATAGTGGCCTGATGTACCTGGGTGGTGGATCACTGCCCCCCTCTTCATTGTCTTCACTCTCCTGGATAGCCTTGTGTAGGTCTAATAAAGCCTTTGTTTTGGCTTTGTCATCCGGAGAAAGGTGTGCCTTGTCCAACACGTCTGTGCGATTCGTCAATTTCTGAACACCAAAAAAACATATTTAGTCACAGTGGCATGACTACTGTGATAAACATTTAATTAACATTTACTTTGTTCTTCAGCAACAGTTTAGTCTGGCAAAATAGTCACCCTGACTATTTTGAATCTTTAGATTTGGTTCTTGCTCTCTACTCTGAGCAATTTACACTACAATGAAACCTTGCATATAAATGGGAAGGACACTGTTAACATTAAAAATGTCAAAGGGGGGTAGGGTGTGGCACTCGTGCATTCTATAACAATCATAAATTATGTATGCATAAGACAAACATGCAAAACATGTGTTGTTTCCTTAAAAAATGAAAGACCCTTGTGCCCTTAACCTGAAAGATCCAGGTACCCAGGATAAATGTGTTTGAACAAACTAAGACTTCCTTGTCACCCAAGAGCAACAGTAATGCAACAGGGGCCACCAGGCACTGCCAAAGCACATCTCTGTTACAGGACAGGCTAAATAAATCACTAAGTGGATGACTTAGGGTGTGTTCCTTTCGGTGAATCCAAAAACGGATTTTAGATCTAAGAATGGATTTCGTGTTCCTTTCGGCAAATCCAAATCCGGATTTTTGATCTGGTGAATCGTTTTTGAAAAAGGATTCATTAGATTTGAAATCCGAAGAATCCAAATCCAGATTAACGGATTAGTGATCTACGCTGTTCCATTCACAGTGGATCCGAAATTAGTCAGATGATCCAGCGGTATTTCCAGTTGAAGTATTCCCATAGAGGCCGTAGAGTTTCCTCGTTGCTGTCATTTGTCGCAAAACATCTGAAAACACTAGAAGATTGTCCCTGGTACGTTAAAATATCCATATACTAACCATTTGTCTCTAAAAATTGCTTGAAATAAGAAATAAAGTACAAGTAACAAATGAACTGCTATCTAACTACAAACTCGCTTGTAGACGCGACAGGCACTCGATCGTGTTACATAAAAATATCCGAGCTATGGAACTGGATCAAACTGGCCGACATTCTTTAGATAATTTTCAATTTTAATGCGCTTCTTTCTTTGTCTGTTTTATATGTTCCATCGTCGCTATTCGAACTGCCGACCACTATATTCTGCACGGTATAATCGCATAATTTGTCAAACAGTAGAAAACACGTCATTTCTTGAGAGGCTGTCGTGCATATTGCACGCGTTGGCGAAAGGTTACCAAGGTTACAAATCCAATTTCGGATTTCACGTTCTTTTCGACCGCGAAATCTGGCAAATCTGGGATCCAAAATCCGTTTTTGGATTCGCCGAAAGGAACACACCCTTAAACTACACATTAGAAATATTTGCACTGCAAGCATGAACAAAATAATGTACATGTATTTTACCTACCTTTTTAGCTCTCAAATTGGCATCTTGTCCAAACTCTGTGTTTTTCAGGTTTTCCATTTTGCCACGTCTGGGGGCTACTTCTCTGACTCCAGTACTTAAAAATGGCCCCTAGCAAAAGGAAAGCATGTTAAATGTGCAGGTCTCTAGGAAAGGAATTAAGAGTGCTTCTTGGTGTTGCTAAAAGAAACGTTGGTTTCCTCCTGCTTTTGGTGTGGGTATTATTTAGTGGCTTTTGAATCTTTTGTATTTATGTCATTAGGAGATTGCACTTGTCGGCAACACCAAGAAACTACAGTGGAACCCCGTTAATACGGTCATCAATGGGCCAAAAAAGTTTTGCCATATTAATGGGGTGGCGGTATTAATGAGGTTTTTTTTACAAGAAAATGTATGGTGGTTTTTGCCAGGCTGCCAAAAAAAGTGGCTGTAATAACGAGGTGACTGTATTACCGAGGTGGCCGTAATGCGGGGTTTCACTGGACCAAATTCAAGAAACTTAGAAAAGTGTACAAATTACCTTTTTTCTCTGTTTTGGGCCATTTCTTTTACCCAAAATTCCCCCTCACTTCATTAACCAAAATAACCTCAATGTTTTAGTTCTCCGCATCATTATACCTCAAAGAAATAAAGACCAAAAGAAAATGTCAAATATTTATATCAAAATACTAATACATGTACCGGTATATGTATATTATTGTAACAGCCTGGTTCTAAAAAAACTAGAGAGCTTAAAATGAGGCAGTTTTCTGGTAGTGCATTACAAAGACAAATATTTCAAAAATGAAGGTTGCTTTTATCATCGAATAAAGCCCTTATCCAAGTGCTTGACGCACAATACAGAATTAAAGTGTAACAATATAAAAACACTATATAACCGTCTAGTTGATCTCCTTGTGGCATTTTCAAAAATTGAAAGTATCATTGACACAAGCACCATTTTGTCCACTCAAAGAAGGATAAATAGAATTGCTACTTCCCACTCAAAGATGGGCATCGTACTTGAGTCAATGAAGGTTGCTTTGTCATCGCATAAAGCTGTTACATATATCCTTGTGTTCGAAGCTTGATGACAAATTGAAGTGTAAGGAAATTATATTCCTGAATAATATTCTTGTTTATCTCCTGGTGACTGTTGCAACATTTGAAATATCATTGACACAAGCACTACTTTGTCCACTCAAAGATGGATAAATAGAATTGCTACTTCCCACTCAAAGATGGGCATCTTACTTGAGTCAATGAAGGTTGCTTTGTCATCGCATAAAGCCGTTACATATTTCCTTGTGTTCAAAGCTTAACGACAAATTGAAGTGTAAGGAAATTATATTCCGGAATAATATTCTTGTTTATCTCCTGGTGACTGTTGCAACATTTGAAATATCATTGACACAAGCACTACTTTGTCCACTCAAAGATGGATAAATAGAATTGCAACTCCCCACTCAAAGATGGGCGTCTTACTTGTGTCAATGAAGGTTGCTTTGTCATCAAATAAAGCCATTACATATTTCCTTGTGTTCGAAGCTTAACGACAAATTGAAGTGTAAGGAAATTATATTCCTGAATAATATTCCTGTTTATCTCCTGGTGACTGTTGCAACATTTGAAATATCATTGACACAAGCACTACTTTGTCCACTCAAAGATGGATAAATAGAATTGCAACTCCCCACTCAAAGATGGGCATCTTACTTGTGTCAATGAAGGTTGCTTTGTCATCAAATAAAGCCGTTACATATTTCCTTGTGTTCGAAGCTTAACGACAAATTGAAGTGTAAGGAAATTATATTCCGGAATAATATTCCTGTTTATCTCCTGGTGACTGTTGCAACATTTGAAATATCATTGACACAAGCACTACTTTGTCCACTCAAAGATGGATAAATAGAATTGCAACTCCCCACTCAAAGATGGGCATCTTACTTGTGTCAATGAAGGTTGCTTTGTCATCAAATAAAGCCGTTACATATTTCCTTGTGTTCGAAGCTTAACGACAAATTGAAGTGTAAGGAAATTATATTCCGGAATAATATTCTTGTTTATCTCCTGGTGACTGTTGCAACATTTGAAATATCATTGACACAAGCACTACTTTGTCCACTCAAAGATGGATAAATAGAATTGCAACTCCCCACTCAAAGATGGGCGTCTTACTTGTGTCAATGAAGGTTCCTTTGTCATCAAATAAAGCCGTTACATATTTCCTTGTGTTCAAAGCTTAACAACAAATTGAAGTGTAAGGAAATTATATTCCTGAATAATATTCTTGTTTATCTCCTGGTGACTGTTGCAACAGTCATCAAATAAAGCTGTTATTCTTGTGTTCAAAGGTTAATGACAAATTGGAGTGTAAGGAAATGATATCCCTCTATAATCTTGTGACTTTTAGAACCTTTCTGCACCATCACATTAAACTTGTCATTGCGAACATACACAAAGAGAAAAGGTTCCTTTTAACCCTACAAGTCTCGTAACAAGTGCTACATTTATTTCAATTTTGAACAATTCCTATTGGTCCCTGCAAATTGTACATGTCGTTTTAAATCTAGTAAGGAAATGCACATTGTATGCAAAAAATTAATATGAACATTAAATATTATTTTCGTACAGGTTTATCCTTGTGATAAACATCTACATTCTCAGAAATTGGAGTGGAAATGTTTTGTACATTTCAGTGTCAAGGAATTTTTATAAAATATTTTTCTGTCATTGATATTTGATTCCGTACTCCGTTCCGGGATTCCGTTTCCTCATCCGAGATTCATATTTTACGGCTGCCATCTTCGCCATTAAAATGTGCATTAGTATACAGAAAAATTCTTTTCCGGTGAAGCAGCAACTATGTCTTTATTGCAAAAGAAATCAGACAAACACGTGCTTTACGGGTAGATGTTATCAAAGAAACTACAGGCAACATACAAAGGTCAGATCTCTAGGGAGCAACTCGCTGTCGCATGAAACATGTAAGCTTATGTAAGCTCACATGCGAAACGATTTTTATGATCGACACCCAAAGCTATTACATAGACTTAAATATGCTTCTATATATTTAAACAAGATTCGGAATGTACTTACGAAACAACAAGGATCCACGGTTTAAAATAGGCGTTCTTTCTTCTCAATGATTGTTGAAACACTCAGTGTGCATTCGAGTCGCCAAGAGGTCCAAGAGTGAACACTGAACTCCTTCGTCACCGCTTCCATGGGATTTGGCGTTTCATTTAAATAGTTTTTCGAACTATTATTCCTCCCTGCAGTCTATATCCGCAATCTATCACACTCTCCTCGCTCATCTTCACAAAAAAAAAACGGCCCTGCATGTACAAACCACCAAGATGGAAGACGCACCGACAGCGAAGAATGTTCAAAAGGGCGCGCGATTCAAAATTCAACGTGAAAGCGAGGCACGCATGCTCATAAGACTCACGCCTCCAGAGCGAGGCAAAATGCGTGCAAGCGTGTTAAAAAATCATTTATAATTTATTTTGCTGTTTCTAAATTGTTTCAAATTACGCTTCAATGTTTGGAGCGTTAATACTTTTAATAACACATCTTTGAATCTCTTAGAAAAGAAAGACACAGGAAATCACCTATCACTTTTCCAGTATTTACGACGTGTAGTTTAGCGTAGGCGATTATCTCTGTTCTTTCGGACATTTTAGGTCAACGTAATGATTCCTCATCTTGCCTGAAGCGTAATCAGTACAGTTAAAACAAATTTTATTATATGAGAAACGAGGGATTGATCATGAAAACCAGCAAATTTCAGTAAAAAACCGCTTGCGGAAACGCAATGGAAACGCGCTGACACGTTTAAGTCAACGGAAGCGCTGCGGAAACACGACACAATGCCTCCATTTTCAGCTTACACGTTTCCCGTCGTATCCGTCCTGCGGAAACGTGACGGAATTTTGAACCATCAGGTTTCCGCAACATTTCCGAATTGCGGAAACACCTTATTTCACCCTGTGAGGGTTTATGTGGACTATTTTAGAGTGAAGAAAAACACGGACAGAAGCTGTGACAAATACATTGGCGTCCCGATGTTTTCCGCCAGTCTTTTCCCTGCCACCAGTTTTGCGCACCTTTCTCTTCCTTTGGGTCTTTTAGGATGTAAAGAAGAACATTCATAACAGCTTGAAAAAAAACTTTTTAGTGCCAGCACAACGCATGCTAACAAATATTTCATTTAAGCTGAGAAAAATGGAAACAACTTAACTTTCTCGATTCTTAGATGATTTCAGGCTAAAATTTACGAAAAACATTTAATTTCAGCTATTTCGCCGTTCGAATTAAACAAGCTAACTTTGTGCTTTTACACTTAAAAAAGTTACCGGAATATGTAACAGCACTAATTAATGTGCATATCGATTTGCGCGCGAAATATTCCAAAATTACTCAGACAGGCGCCATTACAAGTCACTCGGGAAATGAGTGCACACTCAGAGAGCGGCGCAAGCCTTAGGGCCTGTTTACATGGAGGTGGGGGACCCCAGGTAGGTGAGGTAACCCGCTTAGGTGAGGTAAAAAAATGACCCTCCTTTACATGCAATCTTACAACCCCGCCTTCCCGGGGTGCACTTTCTCAAGATTATTGAATGGTCGCTAAGCACGTAAACAAGAAAAATGCTGGCATACCACGAGTTTTGGCGATTAATGCACTTTTTCACTCACTTGTTGCTCTTGCTGCAACCCGTCAGTGCAATAGCTTTCTATTGTTAACTTTAATCATAATGCAAAGACACCGCAAAAGTGAATTTTGCGAGAATTTGATGTATCACGAATCCGACCCCGGCCAGGCGGGTTACCCCACCTTGAAACGTTTACATGACAAATTGTGACCCCGGCTGAGAGGGTAACCCGGTCTGGTAGACCGGGCTACCCGCCTTGACGGGTCACCCCACCTATCATGTAAACGTGATCAAATGAAAATGAGAGATTATATGGACAGGCGGGTTACCTCACCTAAGCGGGTTACCTCACCTACCTGGGGTCCCCCACCTCCATGTAAATAGGCCCTTAGATTAACTACAGTGAAAAAAGGTAAATCATAAAGATTCATTCGAACTTTCAAAGTTGTTGTACACGTTGTATTGTCGAACTTCTATATTTTTTATTTTTTGTCACTGCTGTGGATTTGGTAACATGTTTCTCAGTATTTCCATGATAGCATGCCAAACATGTCTCATCTTCCAGGAGTATATCAGAGGGTTTTAGAGATGAATTGATTGAAAGAAAAAACCGGACCTGTTTAGTTTAACTGGTTGTAAAAATTTACCAAGTGTAACTGATCATGTTTTGTTTTCGATTTGACTGAGAGGGTTAATTCCGTTGATATTATTCTCTGGAGATTCTAGTCATGATAATCGAAGATTAGTATCCTATTTCACAACACTCAATTGCTCGCGCTCATTGTTATTAAGATATGGGAAAATTGATCGAGCGCCCTTGAGGAGGTGGAACTGTAATCGATTCCCGATCCAAACACGAATTTTCAGCAAAGAAAGGGTTGGGGAGGGTGGGCCGTTCCACCTTCCTCCTTGGCGCTGATCAGAGACTGAGCGGAGAGGGAGTGTTCAACGGCATTTATTATTGCCCCTTGGGACTCAGGGCCCCGTGCACTTGCATACCCTTGTGCATGAGACTTGTTATTTTAATGTTTTGGCTTCGCGCTTCGACTTTGAGTATTGTGAATAGTAACTATAAACGCATTTGCAATTGTGTGATAAATTTCATCTTGTCTCGCGGAAAGTGTACTTTTTGCTACTGTTGTATAATTTTGATAGAATAAAATTCCAATGTTTCTTATATAAACGTTTCCTCTTCTCCCTTTTACTAGGATTTACCTGTGGTCGCAAAGCTGTTCACTCCTTCTGTGAGGTGTCCAAATTGTAGTTATACCAATGATTCCGATTTCCGCTTTTGCCAACGGTGCGGCTATAAAAGGAAAATCTTACAGAACAAAAGTAGTATGCCTTTCGATGTGGATGTGAACGCTATTGATGATCGTCTTCGACAATTGGCTTTGTTTGATCAAGCAACTTGTTACTCTAAACAAAAAGCTTCGCTTCAGAGAGAATTAGAAAATTTCCTTTCCTCTCTACCAGGCTCTATTTCAGTTTCAACTGTTACACCACGTGATATTTGCCGTTTCTTGGTGCATAAAGACAAGAATGGGAGAACCCAGGTCCACCGTAACGGATGCCCTCATTTGGGGAAGAGAGGCACATTTCATTGTGCTTGTCCGTTAAGACTTTCCTATAAAACTGTAGACTCGTATATTGGTAAACTACGGGCAATCTTCCACGCTATTGGGCGTGACGGGGAATGGGATAGACGCCTTGGCCTTGGAAACCCGGCTGCAGATAAATCGGTTAAGGACTATCTCCGTTTAGTTACGGCTGAGCAGCTACAGGCAAGAGTAACGCCGAAACAAGCTTCCCCATTTTTTGTGGACAAACTTGCTCAGTTATCTGACTACATCGATAGAAATCTGCAGTCTCCTAATATCACTCCAACACAACGTTTTATTCTCGCGAGGGACCAGGCGTACTTTAAAGCGGTATTTTTTAGTGGTGATAGGCCTGGAGATATGGGCCTGGTGAAGGTACCAGAAATTCTGAGATTCCCAAATGATGATGGTTTCCTGTTTAACCATGTGTGGGGCAAAACCTTGAGGGACGGTGATAATAATGTCTTTGGGATCAAACGAAACCCACAGACAAAGATCTGTCCTGTTCAGGGGATAGAACATTATATGGCAGTGGCTCAGCAACTAAGGATCGATTTAACGAGGGGTTATCTTTTTCGCCCAACTACTCCTCAAGGGGGCATACTCGATGCACCATTCAGCTCAACTGCGGCGGAGGCTCGTTTAAAGGGATACCTAGGGGAGATGGGGTCAGACGATGGGGAAACTCTTCATGGCTTTAGAGCTGGATGTGCTATAACCCTGGCATTGTCAGGAGCTGAGTTGACGGAAATCATGGATCATGTGGGGTGGACACGACGACATACTGCTTTACATTACTTGCAATTGGCCAAAGTTCTTAACCCGGCGGGTGCATCTGCTCGATTATCGACAGTAGACATCCCTACTGTCACGTCTGAGTGGAATGACGTCAATGTTTTGAAACGTTTCGTCTGTGCCTTCCCTTCACCCACAACCGCGAAAAGGTCGTTTCCGGAACAGTGAATCTTTTCATTAAACTACAATCTTCTTTGCAATTAACTCTCCAAAGTAAGTTTGGGTGAGAGTTGGGTGATAAGGATGGGAGGTTTAAGGGCTGTTTTAGGGTCTTTTGTGTTAAATATTACCTCTGTAGAAGGTGGTGTGGAAACGGAGCTGGTTTGCGCGTAGATCAATTTTCCCATATCTTAATAACAATGAGCGCGAGCAATTGAGTGTTGTGAAATAGGATACTGTTCAAAGTCAATTACAAGATATACCCTAATAACGTACACCAAAAGCCCAGAGATCCCCAGGGATCCCAGGATGGGGAATCCATCCTTGTTTAGAAGGTAACAGAAGTGCCCCAGCCTCCCCCTTTACTGCCAATCTACACGAATAACTGGCACAACTTTGGAGAAGAGGCCACCAATACCTCTTCGGATAAACATCCAAGGCTATGACCGTGCACGACCGCCCGTGGGATCTCAGAAAACGCAGAACAGGACCCATCAGAGAGAGAGGCGGGAAAACGTAAGGGTACTCCAGAAACGGGGCTCCACTTGATAGATCTTGCGCAAAGAAATTGACACCACAGGATTGCGGCGACGGGTGAGGCGTAAAATGTGGTAACAGCGAGCCATCCTGGTCTGTCACTGCATTCGAATCAAGTGCCATCAAGTCACACGTGTGTCCCTTTGGACCACCAAACTCTTGTTGTACTCTTTGCCATAATTGCGGATGAAGTTTGCAATCAAGGGTTGTAAGACGGCGAGAGGGTGCGTCCGCTTCATTTTCTTTTGATGTGATATACGTCAGATGGAGGGCAATATTTAACTTTGAAGTTGTGAAAAATAACTTCTTAATCGCCCTGTTCAAGGACATGCTCTTACCCCCTTGCCTTTGCCAAGAATAGACAACTGCCTGATTGTCTACCAGGCCTTCTACCCACGCATTCTTTAAACAGTCGGAGAAAGAAAGAAGGACCTTTTCAAGCGCCAGTGCCTCCTTTGCGGAGATATCAAGCTCCTGCTCCTCCTTCGTCCAGTAGTCAGAGGCCTCAACCGTACGATCACCCAAGGTTACTGAACCACCCCAGCCCGAGGCTGAGGCATCTGTTGCTAAGGATATGCGGATATGACGTTCATCTCTCCAGGGGAGGGGGTCGTCCCACGTACGCAGAAAAAGCCAATGTGAGATTTCCTCCCTCAGTGCCTCATGTAACTTGATAGGTCTGGATGTGCGTAAAGCCTTGGAAATAGCAATATTCATCTCCCTGGTAAACAGAAGCGCTCCCGGAACCACCAGTGAAAATGACACACATTTGCCCACCAAACGCTGAAGGCTTTTGACTGAGACTATTGGACATGCCAGGGTTTGTTCAATAAGATCAAGAAACTTCTCCTTCTTTTCAGGAATAAGATGGAATACCTCTCGAGAGGAGTCGGACAGGAAACCGAAATATGGGACAATCTTACGAGGCATCAGAATAGATTTGGGCAAACCAAGAAAATATCCTAGCTTGATCAGAAAATAAGCTACCAAAAAGATAGCTGATTTCGCAGCTGCTAAATTATGCTCATCGGGATTTGCAAGGTTCGCATAGGCTCCTTGGTTAGGTGGGATCTGAAGCTGGCCATTGTGCCGGTCATCAATGTACAATGAACAAGGTATCCCTATTGATCGGAAGAAATTAGATACTACTAAACCAGTGGAGTGGTATACAAAAGGAGATATCTTCCAGCCAAAAGGCAGGGTATTGTAAACAAAGTACCACCCACCCCATTGCATACCAAAAAAGGTTCTACTTTCCACGGACAAGAGGAGATGGTCATAACCCGACTTGTCATCAAGGATTGTTTGATAGGTATCACGGCCCACATATCTTGGTAAATCCAAAAGGGTATCCAACTTGAAAGGCATGTCCCTCATCCATAGATTTAAAAAACGAGCGTCATGGCATAACCTCGGCTTGGTGGGCTCCACAGTCAGAGGAAGGACCAGATGGGGTGGATCAACTTCCCCCACCTTTCCAATCAAAGAAATTGCTCCCGAGGCTAAGCGATCAAGCAGTGTGCTTCTCACAAAATCCGCGAAGGGCTTACACGACATATTATTCCTGAAAAGTTCAGAAGGTGGATAATCCGAACAGTACTGTTTCCCCTTGAAACTACCAGAGAAGGGCTGAAAGTATTCAAAAATGGAGACTTTATCTTTTATCCATTTCAAAACCTGAACCTGTTGAGCGGATGGAGAACCGCCAATTATATCCTGCCATTGATGGTAGTAATTGTGAACTTCTCCAGCGCGAAAAGTAGCAGGGTCTCTAAACCGCAATGTTGCAGGGTCTCCAAGTTTATCTCCATGGCAAATCTGCTCAATTTCTTCTCTCGAAAGCTCTAAGACTGCCACCCCAGTGCCAACCCCAACTGAGTTCCCCGACCAATCAACCCAATTGATTGACTTTGAAGAATACTGAGTATGAGCGTAAAGTTTTTCTTCAAATTCCGAGTCGCACTCCCAATCCCAAGTCAAATGACAAGAATTCTGAGAAGGGAAGGGAAAAATATTCTGATTATAAACACGAATAAATGAAACAGAACGTTAGTGGGGGAACCCACGGGGCCAGCAAGGGGTGACAGTCATGACCCAGCATAACCGGGGGAGTTTGTTTAGATACTCTTTTTCATAACTGTCACTCCAAGCAAACCCTTGAAAACCTATTATCTATACAAGGGAAAGAATCCAGGAACATTAATAGGCTACTCAATACAGAGAAAATCATTTATTTCCAACATCCTTATCATTATCACCAACAACGTTAACCCGTCATAAGTAGCACAATGAAATTGCGGTGAGATTATAAACTGCTCAGACTTTACACAGTTATCTCTATTTATTCTGATTTGCGTGAACATTTGGTTGAGGAGCCCCACGGGAAAAACCAGAGGGCCCGCCCAAATCTCTTTTCCGTTTGAAACAATTTATCTGAATATGCCCGGGGCGATTACAATAGTAGCAACGAACTCCCATATAAGGGGCTGCCATGGCTCTTCTACCAGGTCCGGAATTCTGCCTCACTGACTTTCGACGATTATTGTTCTCAACCTTCGCTACCACCTCTAAGACCTTCTCCTGGTCCTTATCACCAAGCAACGGAAGGAGAAAATTACGAAACTGGTCATTAGGTTCATCAGCTTTCCCACGTAGAGTCTCAAACGCGAGGCGAAAATAACCCGCCTTCTCGTGCTTTGTATCTTGAGCCGCATTCTTTAAAGCTTCTAAGAGGTCTAGGGCCTCAAACCTATTGAATTCCGGAACAGGGCGTGAGGCCAGGTGACGAATCTTCTCCAGAAGGCTATCCACCGAGGACTTGGTGAGGGCGTCCATGGACTTCTTTAACTCCTCATACTTAAGCTGCAACGCCTATGGAGAGCAATAAACGGAGACAAATTCTATACAGAACTCATTATAAAAATCACAAAAAAGTTTCCGTTTCAGTTTCAGGCGTTAACAACAGCGTTAGCAAACAGGCCTCAAATCTCACTGACGAAAAAAAACGTTCATTGTGTCAAAGTGTTATGACGTAATTTAAAACAAAGGAATTGCACGATCGGCTCCTGCACAAGTTGATTATCAATTCTAGGCAATATGCAGCGATTGCGTCACAACAACAAGCAAATTTCATGCTACACAAGTATAACTGTCACAATCGTTAACCCGCTAATCAGGGTTTGGACATGTTCAAGACAATATCAGACAAATAACAGTAACAATAAAATTACGCGCCTCACTTAGACTGCCAAACAGTCCGAATTTCGCTGATCCAAGTACGCACGAGCAGTGAAACAAAAGTTCTGGAGGGAGGCTGAAAAACAGAGAGCGGGACTGGGGAGAGACGCTAAAAGAGGCTCACACGCCCTAAGAGCGTGTGAGGCTCGCGCACCTCGCGCGCGTAAGACTCTTACGCCACAATTTACCGAAATCTGTACCGATTTTGACATTTCACAATCATGATATCAAACAGACAGCTTGCCGCGAGAATGACGCCACGACATTAGCAAGCCAATCATAATTGCCTCACCGGCCACGACAACTCTATCCAAACAATTCCGTAAATCACAATTGCCTTCCTGGCCACAACGACCTCATCGAAACAATTCCGTCATGACAATAACAAACAAAGTACATTCTTCACAGGCCGTACAACATTTCACAGTCATGATCATCAAGCAGACAACTTGCTGAAAGAATCACGCCATGACAATAGTAGGCACATCACAATTGCCTCACTGGCCATAACAACTCTATCCAAATAATTCTGTCATGATAATAACAGGCAAATGACATTCTTCACTGACCATACAACATTTCACAGTCATGATCATCGAACAGACAACTTGCTGAAAGAATAACGCCATGACAATAGCAGGCAAATCACAATTGCCTCACAGGTCATAATAATTCTATCTTAACAACCCGTCAAGACAATAGCAAGCAAATTTTATTCTTCACCGACCATACAGCATTCCACAGTCATGATCATCAAACAGACACCTTGCTGAGAGAATCACGCCATGACAATAGCCGGCAAATCACAGTTGCCTCACTGGCCATAGCAATTCTATCCAAACAATTCCGTTATGACAATAACAAGTAAATTACATTTTCCACTGGCCATACAACAGTGCACAGTCATGATCATCAAACAGACACCTTGCTGAGAGAATCACGCCATGACAATAGCCGGCAAATCACAGTTGCCTCACTGGCCATAGTAATTCTATCCAAACAATTCCGTTACGACAATAACAAGTAAATTACATTCTTCACTGGCCATACAACATTTAACAGTCATGATCATCAAACAGACACCTTGCTGAGAGAATCACGCCATGACAATAGCAGGCAAATGACAATTTGCCTCACTGGCCACAACAATCCTATCCAAACAACTACCGTGTATACATAAAAGTCATTTACTCTATTTACAATAACAAGCAAGTCACAAACAGTACAGAATAATTCTAATGTATAACCCAAAAACCTAACTACGAAGGAAGTAACAACAAGAAACCCCAAAGTACATACTGGATAAAACCAGCAAACAAACCCCGGACGCCCACAAGGATAAGCGCCGGTACATAATTACATTACATAACCCAGCCACGTGCAAGATAACAAATACATCGCAATCCAAACTGGATCAAGAAAATATGAAAAGAAAACAACCCCCCCAAAAAAAGGAAAAAGAAAAAACACTATAAAAACCAATAATACGAGTTGACACGACTCAAACGTTTACCTCAAGTTTCTCTTCCGCCGTCAATTCACGAGCTTGTTGTGCCACTGGTGGTTCGGGCGCATCATTCCCCGGCGCTGGGTTTGGAACAACAGGTCTTGGGATTTGAACTTCAGCGTCCGGTTGAGGCATTCTAAATATAAATAAAATAAAGTATAAAAACTTATAATGCGCATAAACAATAGAAAGGCGAAGTGTTCTTTGCTGAAAATTCGTGGGAAAAAATTGGAAGTTCCACCTTCCTCCTTGTCGCTGATCAGAGACTGAGCGGAGAGGGAGTGTTCAACGGCATTTATTATTGCCCCTTGGGACTCAGGGCCCCGTGCACTTGCATACCCTTGTGCATGAGACTTGTTATTTTAATGTTTTGGCTTCGCGCTTCGACTTTGAGTATTGTGAATAGTAAACTTAATGATACCTACATTCACTTCAGTTTTGACCTGAAAATGCGAAACTGACCGCGACATGGCGCCTTACATAATTTCAATCATGAGTCGAAAATGGAGAGATGCTCCAAGAGATGATTTTCCTTCTCTTTCATTTCCCTTCTATGTCTTTACTGTTTTATGGCACAGGGTTAATTGAGAAGTCGCACACAGTAAAAATACAACCAGTTTACAATGATATCGCACTGTACCAGTTCTTTGGGCAAGATTACCTTCGTTTTGGTCCTCTCTCACTTTATATTTTCAATTTTCAAAGTGTACACGTTCGACTTCGTAAAAAGTCTAGTATTTAATTTTTTTATTCAAATTTCAGATCTTTATAATTTTCTGAGCCGAAGGTAACTGAAGTATTGACGAATTCGCCGAATTTTACCAGCTCTCTCCATTCGAAGGATTGTGCTTTCGTAATTAATTTTATTGAGTTAGTAGAAGCAAATAGCTATCACCACATGGCATGTATCGCACACTTTTGTCCACAAGCTAACTTTCTTGATTACGATGATTTGCTAAAATTTTCGAGAAACTTTTAGTTTCAGCTTTTTCGGCGTTTGAATTAACAAGCTAACCTAAAGCTTTTACACTGAACTGCGAAAAAACAAACAATCAAACAAACAAACAAGTTAAGAACACCGTTTACCTACATATCTAACAGCACTAAAGGATTTTGATAGCGGTTTGCCTTTTGCGCACGGCACATTAAAAATTACCTAGGTATGAAAACCAGCCACTGGACGTTAAGAAAGGGACAGCAACCGAGCCTCAAAATTACCTACTATGGCATTTCTATGAAAAGACGTAAATAAAAGTTTCATCCAAATCTTCAAAGTTGTTAATTCACAGTCTATTGCCGAGTGTTTTTTACTCTATCTTTACTCCCTCACTGGTTTGTATATGGTAAAATGTTTCTCAGTATTTCCATGATAGCATGTCGAACATGTCTCATCTTCCAGGAGTAGATCAGAGGGTTGAGAGATGAATTGAGGAACATCAATGTGTTAGCATAAAGTCCAAACTGCAAAAACACCTGACTTGATCGATCGCTGTTATACATAATCCAGGAACATGTGTTTGGCAGGTAGGGTTGAGAGATGAATTGAGGTACGCCAGCGTGTTAGTATAAAGTCCAAACTGAAATAGTATCGTACTTGGTCCAGCGCTTCTATGGATAATCAAGGAACACGTGGATGGCAGATAACAAATCAGAAACACCAAATACACATAGAATGTACCAACTGCAGCTTTTCTCTCCCTCGCAGCATTTGCCATATCTCCCTCATTATTCTGTGCTAACTGTGCTTGCAGCACGTGAATTTGATTGCTGTGGTGACGTACAGCCAAGTAAATCTTGAAATAACACAAGGCTGTAGTTAGGTAACAAACGCTTTCAACAGGTACGAAAATAATCGCGACAAAATTCGAGGGAATCCATACATACGGCAACATCAGAATCGCACTTAAGATCCAGTTCGAGATAACCACAGGAACAACGCGCTTCTGAGTCACGAGTTCCTGGTATCGGAGATAAAAATGAACAGCCAAGTATCTGTCTGTGGTTAGAGCCACCACACCAAAGAATGAGGCATAAATAAGAAAAATCGCTGTGGCATAAAAACAGTTCAAAGTGATCTCAAAATATAGAGTTTGAGTGTTTTCTTTTATCATCATGACAAGACGGGTAATGTACAAAGGTTGAACCAGTAAACCAACAGCAAGATCAGATACAGCCAGACTCAGCAGCAATATTTTTACAGCTCTTGGTATCGTCAATGGTTTTCTAAGAGCGATGATTGTTACAATGTTCAGTGTGATGGCGGTAAAACTGAAGAAGGCGTTAAAGTCACAGTTGGCGATGAGTAAAGCTTGCATAATTGCTTAATGCATAACTCAACATGAGTAACTTTATAAACTATCAACTTTACAACCAAGGTTTTGACAATGCAAATGGACTATGTTGAAGTTTTTTTTAGCTAATAAGTTTTGCTTTCTTCAAGTCCAGCTTCAATTCCCACGTGAGATACTTCAGTTTCACCCTTAGAGTCTAAAAACTCGAAGCGTTTAGTAGACAAGGGCCGTTTATTTCAGAGAAGCCGCCGATGGATCATTTAAAATACGGTAAACAGGATAACAGGCATCCCCTAACATTAACGACCAACATTCATTACTTCAATGGTCATTTCCGGTCGTAATAAAAACCGAGTCAAAGAAATTGCTTGCATGAATTAACTTTTATTAAAATGACCCTTTATCACCTGCCCAAGCAGTGACAGCTATACTGATTAAGCATCAAAACCTATTCAGCAGTAATAGTTTTCATATATCGCGTCCTAAAGTCTTGATATTTTCTATTCTTTTAAATAAAGTAGGATCAGGCGGGAGTATCTGCGACACTTTTAAATACCTTATTGAATTTTATTGTACATGTCTGATTTCGTTAAAGGCGTAATGTAATTTAAAAATTTTTTTGCAAATTTTCAGTTCTTTATAATATCTTGAACCAAAGGTAAAGAAAGAAGTATCCACCTATAGATTCACTTAGTCCTTGGCGAAGGAATATGAACTCGCAATTTTATTGACTTAGTAGAAGCAAATTTCTTTGAGTAAAACGTTTAGTTAAAAGCTGTGACGTTCTTTATTTTTTTTTATGTCTCCGCCAAGAAGGAGACAGGATCGCAACAAATTCTGCAGTCAAGCTCTCAACAACTGGCTTAGCCGCATTAAGGAGGGTAGAAACGGTTAGAGAAGTGTTAAATCAAGGATTCAGTCACTGCGTAAACAAATAAAGCCTCGTAGTCTTTTTTTCCATGCCCCTATTAAAAACTTAACTTATTTCTCTCACCACACTATCTGCTCCTGCTCAGTTTCAAGGATACTTAGGTTCAGTACGTGATCTCTTTTTATGAAAAAGAAATATATCATTTTCATTGCGTTTTCCTTTTGCGAAGGGGTGGTGGAACCAGTATGATTCTTTTCCCCGCCTGAAAAAAGAACTGTTAAAAAAAAAAATCATTTCGTTGTCAACAGGAAGGTTTATTTTATTCTAGACCGGTGACCTTTTACACATCGCTACCACGTAGGCCGGTTTTTTAAAAGTAAAAAATCTATTCACTAAAACATGCCTGCCTAGAATTTTTGGTACTAATAAGCGAATTCTCTTTCTCTTTGACTTAAGCATGTTTCAATGTATCACATAGCCATAGAACGAAAGGGACATGCAAAGGCAGGGAAGGCCATTGGAATAACAAGAATATCACACAAACGCCAAGTTGGCATGTTCGGCTCGAGCTCGTACGAAGGAACATCCGTGTTTCAAACGATAAAAAATTTCAGTCAGTTAGAGAAAAAGAAGAAGCGGAAACTGAGTTCATATGAGTCTGGATTTGAAGGAAGAGCTAGCATTTTTTTCGCGTTATAACTTTTATTGTTGTAGCCATATTTAATTGCAACGCTTTTGCTTTAATAGATAATTTATATTTGTCCCAATACTGCAACCGAAAGTTGAAGCTAAAAAAGAAAATGCCTCACAGTTTTACTATTCTTTGATTACAGCAAATTATTTTAGACTATGCCAAATAAAGTAGTACAATTCGCTTACGTTGGGTGTTCCATCTGAAATATTGCCTTTGGCGAAGGATTGCGAACGTGAACTCTGATTTTAGAGTTTATTAACAACACAGAGAGAAGCTGACAAGTGCCTTGAGGTCAAGACGTTTTCGGCCCCAGTCTTTCTCCCGCCACCGTTTTTCGCACAATTCTTTTTTTTTTTTTTTATGACTTTTTGTATGTAATTGTTGTACCTTTTACCGTTCAGTCTTTCTATCAGGAATCAGCGAGTTTTTATTTATTACTGAAGAAGAACATATACAACAGCTTGACAGTAAATTAAGTTTTTACAAGATGGTTCTTATTACAGGGAAACTTTTTAGTGCTAGCATATCGCATGCTAGCAAGAATTTCATTTAAGCTGAGAAAAATTGACTCAAAACATTATTATCGCTATATTATATTTGTGTCTATAACTTAACTTTCTTGATTCTGATGAATTCCTAAAATTCATGAAAAGTAAATCTCAAAAGTTACAGTTTGAGTGTTTTCTTTTATCAGCGTGACAAGACTTGTAATATACAACGGTTGAACTAGTAAACCGACACCAAAATCAGATACAGCCAGACTCAACAGCAACACTTTTAGAGCTCCTGGTATCGTCTATGGTTTTCTCAGAGCTTAAAGTATAGTCACAATGTTATTAGCGTTTATGGCGGTAAAAGGCAAGAAAGCGTTGAAGACGTAGTTCGCGATTAATGAAGCTTGCATAATTATAATTGCTTGGAAAACTTAGTCAAGTAATAACTTTCTAAAAAAACTTCCAAATTGAAATGGTATGTTATACCAATATGCGTTTCTTTCTTCAAGTCCAGCTTCTCACACGAGATACCTCAGATTCACCCTCACAAGTTCTAAAAATTGTTGTTTTGTAACGTTCCGTGTTACATAAATTAAAGGTCAAATGAACCAAAATTTCGACATTTTTTATGTTAGTTTAATTCTAGTGAAATGTATTTAGTATGAACAAAATAAACATACTATGAAGTTTCAGCTCAGTTGAAGCAAGCATCTCCGAGATATTCGCAATAAAAAATTGCTATTTTTTGGCCCTTATCTTCGTAGAGCGGTCGGAAAAATTGTCGGCAAAAACAGCTTGTGACGTCAATGTTGGTCAGGTGAAAAAAAAGCGGGAAATTCAAAACAGTGTTTTTCAGGGCGTTTTTCGAGTCGACTTGGCGCCAGGAAATCATGGTGGTTTGTGTGGCCATAAACCAGTATGATAAACCTGGAAAGAACAAGTAATTTGTCTTCACAAGTTGCAAGCTGTGGCTATAATCTTCTTATTATTTAATTTTCTCGAAAAGTACATCATAGTAAAACGGACTTTAACTACATTAATTTCCTTGCGTTGTACTGGAAATGTGCGTGCGTAGGTCCGATTTTTTTCAAGATGCACTCACAAAATGTGTTCATATAAGGAAGTTCCTGGATACATATATAAGGTCCGGAGCTCCACTGTGGACACAAAAACAAAATAACTTTGTATAGTGATTTGCCCCAAGAAATTAACGCTTGCCCACAATGTGTTTGAAGTCACTGAACTATGTCGCACTTGAGCTGATATTTTAAAACCCACGTTCGATGGGACACTTGTAGCTTCGCAGATCACTAACATATAAGCAAAATCCTCAATGTAGACGTTTTGGCGTTGATATGTGGACAGAAAAAGAGTTTTCTTATCTAGTAAAATCTTCCCCAAAATCGGTTTCAAATCTTGATTGTTTCGCGCTGATAAATTTTGCTTAGTGTTGTCATTTTTGAAGTTGAACATGCATAACACCTGTCAAAAACCTACGCGTAATGTAAGATTTCCTTCAAGCAAAGTTAAAGTTACATTACTCTTGCAGAAAGACAACAAACTATGTAATGAAAAATGAAAAAAGGAAAAAAAAAATCTGACTAATATTACTTGAGCAACAGAAAACTGATCGAAGTAGTCGTTTCTCCTCGAGTAAGCTTGCTGGCCTACTATGCCGGGTTCCGAGAAAGTTTTAAGCGCACAAGTTTGTTCCCTCGCATGCGTTAGCATTACGGTTCTCTGACGGAAGACAAGGATAAAGCTGGTTCTGCAAAGGTAAATAAATCGGGGCATGCAAAAAAATGTAACCATAACTACTAAAAACATATTCAGCCCGGCGAAAGAAGGCGAAGCACTGGACACAAAATCAACTCACAAATCGAATACACAATTATCAGAAAAATACAAACCTCTTTGGAAATGTTCAAAACGTTTTATTCCACCTCACACTGACGGAATGATCCGTTTTTACTGTAACATTGGTTGTTCTGAATCCAAAGTAATTTTCAAGTGACGAAAAGCGACAAAAACAAATAAAAAGGCTCTACAAGGAACAAACGTTCGCACCTCGTGTATTTCATTCAGTCTAAGTCAGAACTCTCACAGAACGACACAAACAAACGCAGTCAACAAACGCACGCAGAAAAGCCCGCCTCGAGCCTGCGATAAGGGATGCGCAGAAGCTTGCGCAGAACGTTTTTCCGCCCTGAAAGACCAACATTGACGTCACGTAGTCTCCAGTCCATCGCGCGGCCATTTCAGAAACGTTTTCGTGAAGTCTTCGGAAATGCTCGGATTTTGATCATTTATCTGTCTATAAAGGCTTGGGAAGAAATATCTTTACCCAAATCTCACTTAGGATGGTTCTTGTTAGTGTTTGGTGAAGGTAAAGCGTTAAAAGAAAATATTTCAATTTTTTGGTTCATTTGACCTTTAAACTAAATGCAAATTTAAGGTTATGTTTGATTGAAAAAATCATGAAGTTAATACTTGCTGGAGGTTTTCTTCAAATTATCTTGGCAAATGCGTGGCAAATAAATGACATCGACCAAATTAAAAGTGAATGTTAAAGTGACAGCAACAATTAACAAAAAAAAGGTAAGCGAGGGAAAAAATACAAGGAGCTGGAAATTCGTCGGACAACATACAAATAGCGTCAAATAATTTTTTATAGTGTTTGATTTGTTTCGTTTAGCATTTATTTAGATGTTCATTAAGTTCGAAAGCTAGAAAAATACATCTGGCAACGCATAATTATTGAAGTAGATTAAAATTTTTGTTTGAAAAACTCAAAACTTTAGAATCAAACTCTGTGTCTATCCACTGGATGGTACAGTTCTTTAATTTTCTTTGCGAATTAGCTTCTCCTTCAAATATGGACTCATGAACTCAGTTTCCGCTTTTTTTTGTCCCTTTAACTGACTGAAATGTTCCATTTTTACAACACGCATGTTCCTCTAAACGAGTGAGAAAATGAAAACTCAGGTTTTGTTGAATATACTTGTTTTTCCAGTGACTTTCCCAGCGCTGCTCTTTTCGCTTTAAAAAAGCCTATAATGTCTGCTTAAAGGTCTTAGATAACTGACAGTTATTATTCACCTTTGTCTCACTTTTTTCTTAAAAATTCCTTTTCAATCCCCAAATGGTGCTCTTCATAAGTTATTAATTTAAAAGTTTCATTTAAACGCCTTAAAAATTTGTAGGTCTTAAAACATCGAGGCGAGAAATAGACCTTGTTTTATTGCTCAGTTACTGTTGTCACGAAATATACGTAGTTTAACAAGGCTAGGTGCGAAATAACTTGGTAATGACTAAACTGAAATTGAAACTGTGAAGAACAACTAAATTAAAAGCGGCGCTAACTAATTCTCAATTACTTGGAGATTAGATACGAAATGTGGAGGCGATTAATTCTACACGAAACAGAAGTTACTTGCGAAGGGTTCTTACTTTATCGACGGTCGAGTATTCTTCAGGATATTTACTTTTTATATCGTTTTTGACGATTTGTTTCTGAATTGATGCTTATTAACTTAGTATGCATGTTAGCGACGACCGGAAATACGGGTGCGGTTGTAGGTTGATACGCGTGTATAAATACACGAAATTTCGTGATGAACAATAGCGCTTCCTTTCGATCATCGCCGAAGATAAACCGCATGCTCATCACAAGACTAATTCTCATACGATGAAAGACCAGTTAGCCTCACCATCGAAGTTTGCTAATTAGGATTATTCTGTTTTTTTTTTCGACCAATGAAGTGTTCACTTGTTTCAAAGTAGTCAAAGCTTTCAAGCGATAGAATTCGTGGACCGACCCGTTCCGGAAAAGTTGTATAAATCTCATTTTAAAGCTTTCTTCGCTAAACATGCGTGGTTATTCGGTCACGCAACGATTCTTGTTCCCAAATTCCACAGTCGCCGCAATCCCATTTGTTTACTAAATACGAGAAAAAACGGTTTTGCAGATTATGAATCTCGCTGCTTGCGCAAAAGAAGCTAATGAATGTGATGGTATTAGCACGCAGCAAAAGCAGGGATTTGCCGCTTTAAACATGCGGAGGAAAAAGGGAAAATATACGCGTCATAATTTTGTTTTAGAAAGAATTCAGCTTTCATGTTCAATTTCAGCTGGCCTCATTGTTCGTGTAGTTGAAAGCGAGGGGATGTTACAAAAACGAGGAACGAGGAACAAGCACGGGGAAAGGAGGGGAAAATAATAAAAAAACGGAACAAAAGAGAGAACTGGAAATTTAATGACCTCACTGTTTGGGATAGGATTCAACTTAGTTTTTGTTCCCTATCGTATCGCTAGGAAGCTAGGTCAAGAAACAGCCCCATGCTCGAAGAAAATCTCCGACAAGGCTGAAAACGTTTAGTGTAACTTTTGACAGGAACATGGTTTATGATTCGCATGTTGACGATCTGCCCAAGAAATTATAAAAACGCCTCGGTCTCTTTAAGTAAAAAAAGTAAAGTATATTGAACTTTTCGATTTTAGACGCTTTTCTTCTTAAGGAAGATGATTCCAACCTCTTAGAGATTTCAAGCTATTTAAAAAAACTTCTTGAAATTTTTTTAAGATCACTTTTGATTAAGATGCTACTCCTCTTAAATAGTATGCTGCAAACTTAACTGAGGTAAGACGATTGCTTCTTAAACTAAGACGCAAAAAAAATGAGAATTTTCGTCAATAAAAAACTACAAGAAAAGAGAAACGCTAAGCCATCCATCGATCAATAATGACCTCCATCATTACCTTAATTAGTTTATTAATGGTTATGTTCGGTCCTGATGAAAGTCGAGTCAAAGAAATGGCGTCCATGAGTAATTTACATTAAACTGACCCTTTAACACCTGCCTGAACTGTTTCTCAGTGAGGAACAAAAAAATCATTTTGGCATTAAAGATTTCCATACATCGTTTCTAGTGTCCGTATTTCGATTTAAATGATATTTTTTCCAATAAGGCAGAATCCCTTGTCTTTTTTAAACAGATAACTGACAGTCGAGAATACTTAGAAGGCATCCTTTTAATAATAATAAGCTACATTATTACCTTTATTAGTGGGATTCAGTCACTGTAAACAAAGAAAGCCTCGAAGATTAGTCTTCTCTTCCATACTTTTATTAAGGTTCAGTACGTGATCTCATTTTATCAGGAAAAAAAAAATATCATTTTCGTTGCATTTTCCTCTTGCGAAGGGTTGGTGGAACCAGTACGATTCTTCTCGCCGCCTGAAAAAAGAACTGTGTAACAAAAATCGTTTCGTTGTCAACGGGAAGTTTTATTTTATACTAGTCCAGTGACCTATTACATATCGCTACCATGTAGACCTTTTCTTGAGAGTGAAAAATCTATTCACTATTAGTGAATAATGCCCGCCAAGAATTTTTGGTACTAATATAATAAGCGAAAATGTTAAAACATGTTCCAATTTATCACATAGCCATAGAACGAAAGGGACAAAGGCAGGGAAGGCCATTGGAATAAAAAGAATATCAGACAAACGATAAGTTGGCATGTTCGGCTCAAACTCATCCGAAGGAACATTCGTGTTTCATTAACGATAAAAAATTTCAGCAGTTTGAGAAAGAAAAAGAAGCGGATACTGAGTTCATGTGAGTCTGGATTTGAAGGAAGAGCTAGCATTTTTTTCGCGTTATAACTTTCACGCTTACGTTGGGTTTTCCGTCTGAAATATTTCCTTTGGCGAAGGATTGTGAACGTGAACTCTAATTTTGGAAATTATTAACAGGTTTAGAGTTTATTAGTAACACAGAGAGAGAAGGTGACAAGAGCCTTGAGGTCCAGACATTTTCCACCCCAATTTTTTTACCGCCATCGTTTTCACACAAATTCGTTTCTTTTGTGTCTTCTTGTATGTACTTGTACCTTTTGCCCGCGGTTCAGTCTTTGTATCAGGAATCAGCGAGTTTAATTGAAGAAGAATATTTACAACAGCTTGACAGTAAATTAAGTTGTTACAATATGGTTTTTATTACAGGGAAACTCTTTAGTGCTAGCACATCGCATGCAAGCTGAGAAAAATTCACTCAAAACATTGTTATCGCTATATTATATTTGTGTCCATAACTTAAATTTCTTGATTCTGATAATTTCCTGAAATTCATGAAAAAGTTTTAGTTACAGCTTTTTGGCGTTTAATTTATCAAGCTAACCTTGCGCTTTTTCACTGAACAGCGATAAACAATTAAGTCATGAGCAACGTTACCTGTATGAATTATCAAACAGCAGTAAGGAATTTAGATAGCAGTTTGCACACGGCAAGACACCAAAATAAAAATAAATAAATGAATAAATAAATAAAAATACCTAGGCTTGATTACCAGCCGCTGTTCAGGAAGTGAGAGCACGCTCTGAGAATCTGAAAAGAGCCTAAAACTTACCTAGATGAAAAAAATTGCTATGAAAGAGGTAAATTAGGTATTCATCCAAGTCTATATAAAGTTTTTATATACACTGTATTCACTTTTTTCTTTCGTCAC